>VZSV01000055.1:517013-649866 GCA_013398735.1 Nothocercus julius | reverse complement strand
CCCTTGAGGTCCTTATAGACACTGATGAGGTCTCCTCTCAGCCTTCTCTTCTCCAGGCTGAACAGGCCCAGCTCTCTCAGCCTTTCCTCATAGGGCAGATGTTCAAGGCTCCTGATCATCCTCATGGCACTAAATTATTGCTCTCTTAAGTTCTTGGTAAACTTTTAAAGCTTTAGATTCATAGTTCTAGGTGTTTTAAGGTCATAGATTCAGATTGAAAGGGACTTGCATACGCTTATCCAAACCCACGTTCAAACCGAGGACAACTTAGATTGTGTAGCTCAGAGTCATGTCCAGCTCAGTTCTGAGCATCTTCAAGGACAAAGATTCTACAATCTCTCTGCTCAAATATTTTTGAGCACTCTCACAGCGAACATTTTTTCCATGTATGTTGCTCAAATTTGCCATGTTGCAACTTGGGTCTGTCCTCTCTCATCCCTTTGCAGGGCACTTTGAGAAGAGTCTGGCTCCTTTTTCTCTATAGCCTTGTCTTAGGTAACGGAAGATAACTGTAAGATCCCCCTTAATTTCTGTTCTTAAAACCAAACAAATCTCTTCTTCATATGGCTTTCTTCATATGCCATTTGCTCCAGCTCCCTGACCATCTTGGTAGCCTTCTGCTGGATTTGCTTCATTATGTGAGTTGCTTTCTTGTCATGATGATCTGAAAACTGGACACAGTGCTCTAATTAGGGTCTCTGAAGTACTGCATAGAGGGGAATAGTCACTTTCAAACTGATTATAAAAATTATAGATTACAGAGAGGTCCTTAGCACCCCGGTCCCACAGACTTTTGTATGGCCAGTTTGCTTAAGTGGTCCATGATTTCATTTTCCTTTACTATGGGTAATGCTTCAGCCCCTCCTTTGAAGAGGTTGTCCTTGAAAACCAACTAGCCCTTTTGTCCCCTTTGTCCTGCTGGGCAGTTTCCCATAGCAACCTGACATGAAGATCCCTGAACAAGCCACAGTTGGCTCTCCTGAAGTCCAGGGTAATAATTATGCTTTGTCTTGCTTATTTATTTTTGGATCTGCACTCCTGATCACTGTAACCAAGGCTGTTTTTATTCTTTGTGTATGGCCACTTCTTCCTTTTGCGAAGTAGTTTGTGACTAAGAAGTCCAGCACAGCTTCTTCCCAGCAATTTTGTCAATCGCTTTCATTAGGGAATTGTCAACAGTACACTCCAGAAATCTCCTGGTTTGCTTATGCCAAACCATACTGGCAAAATCCCCTGTGAGTATCAGGATCCACAATAGCAAGACTTTTTTAAGTTGTTTAAAGTAGGCTCCATCTACTTCCTCTTCCAGCTCAGCTGTCTGCAGCAACCCTGACTCACATTATTTTGTCTCCTACTCCTCACCCATAAGCCCCGGGTTTACTTGTCTCCCATTCCAAGACAAAACTCACTATTCAAATGTAGTAGTTACTCCTTTGTATAGAGTTTGACTCTTCCTCCTCTTTGCCTTTCCAGACTGCAGTCTTTCCTGTAGAGCCTGCGTCAATCTGAGATAACACACTAGTCATGTGGCTTCTCCCATCACACCTCTGTCATTGCAATGAAGTTATAGCTCTCCAACAGAGCATGTGCTTCTAATGCGGCCTGTTTGTTTTCTGTACTGCTTCCAGCTAGTCTTTCCTCCTCACCGTCAGGACTGGGGAGACACCATCTAGGCCTCCATGCTATTCCATGTTGCCCCAGAGCTCTGCAATCCCTCTTGATACATTCCAGGTCTTCCCTGGCAGTATCATTGGTGCCCATGTAGAGAGGCAGCAGGAGGAACTAGTCCAAAGGTGGACAAGCCTCAGCAGCTTCTCTGTGCCGTCTGTGCCCCCAGCAAGCAACAAATCTCCTCAGATATAAAGTCAGGCTAGCAACAGCTGTCTTTGTTACCCATGGAAGGGAGTTTGATATCCATCAGCCACTTCTTTCTCTGCATTCAGATATTCTCCTATATAACATTTTGGTTGATAGCAGGATGTTGATGAAGAGATGTCAAAATGTGTGTTCTTTACTGGACAGGAAGATGGAAAGAGAAGTAAACTGAGCAAGCCATTTTTTATTCTGAAGGAATGTAGGATACAAATCTTTGAGCAAATGGATTTAATATGCTCCTAAATTCATTCTCCTATATTCTTATTTAAATGGTTGACCAAGTGGGATAGAACACAGGTTGACGCATTTGGTCAGAAAGAATGAACCATCCCTGTAAACTGCCAGCTTGTTTAGAAGATATGTATAGCAGGCAGAGCTGTACTTTGCTAAATGCTGAGCTCTAAGAGATAATCAAAATTTTGGGAAGGAAAATAGGAAACTCAAAATACAGATACTAACTATTGAGAAATCTTACAGACTAATGGGAAATATATTCTTTGCCTAAAAAGTAGGAATGAGTCTTTAGCAAGAGGACCTCAGGAGTGTGTTTCACTAAGCATCTTAAGAAAGGTGTATTAAATACAAGAAAACTCTTTGTTAAGGACACCTAAGTCAGTGAAGGACTGCCTTTGTTTTGTTGTGGAAATGTCAAATCTTTTTGGAAGCTGCTAGTAATTCTCACTGTAGTGATCAACAGAAAAGATTAGATACACAGGTTAAAAAGATTGTTGCTAATTAGTATTTTCAGAGAGTTTTAAAATAGTGGCCTATCTCTATGTGAATTGTGCCTGAGAGATTATAACAAGAGACCCTTACAACAGGACTGACCCTTTCTATCACTGACGGCAAAGCAGCTGACATCTGACTAAGCAGTTGTATTGTTTTCCTGTCCCGTTGTCATTAATGTACCTTTTTATCATTGCAGTTGGTCTTGAATCAAGAGGGTTTCAGATTCTTTTAAGAGTCCTTTTTATTCTTTTTTTTTTTTTTTTTTTGCAATGAACTATTCATATTGAGTAGTTCTTTAATATGTGAACACTTCTATTCATACAGTTAGATTGCTGCTAGGTATTGTACAATACTGTACAATTCTTCATTGAGTGCACTACATTTGAACATATTTTTTAATGACTGAGGCATTCGACTTCTGTGCACTCCAGGAATACAGTGCAAACTGTAAACCCTAGCCTTTTTTTTTGCTGTGAAGATGTAAGTGATAATTTCATAGACTCAAAGAAAGATATTGGTCTATAGGTACACAAGGTAGAGTATATCCCCTAGTTGCCATTAAACTTCATTCCAAAGAATGGCTGGCTTTTTGTTTCTTTGTTTTGTTTTGTTTTGTTTTGTTTTCCTACCTGAATATATATTTTGCCTCCTGCTAGTCCTTGCTGATATTATAAAAGATCACATTATGTTTTTCAAATTAAAAACTATATGGTTTTAGCTGAAGAAGGTCAGCTATCTTTTTTGTTTTAAAAATAAAAAGACTGCATTAAAAACAAACAAAACAAGAAAGGAGTATTACTTTGACTGAATTACTGTTTCTTTGTAAAATTCCTCATTTGTACTGTAACATTTCTTCTGCACAACAACTAAATAGTGAAATTTTCATATTGCATCAGGGAGAGGTTTGGCCCAGTCCGTTATGTGTTGTGGCTTCAGCAACGGCCAAAACCAATGAAAAGGAAAACCCAGCACAGAAAGGTAGAATACTCCGAAAAATTTTTCTATGTGTATTTGCAAGTTGACCGCAACTCCGAGGCATAGAGGGCTGTTCCATACTAACTTCCAAAAAATACTTGTTGAAGGATTGTCTCTTATGTGTTGGACTATAATATTATTGAATTAATTGTTCAGTATGTTATCAATAAGATAGTAAAGTGATTATTCAGTTATTTGAATCTGCCTAAATTTTTGCCCTCAATATTATATGATAATGAGTTATGCAAATTAATTAGGCACTTTATGAATAAATATTTCCTACTTTTAAGACTAAATTTCTCACTTCATAATTTCAGTGAATGTCCTACTGTTCTTTGCAGCGGGAAGAACAGAAGCTCCCAACCTGTCTTCATTTATGCCATTTATTATTTCATATAGCTTTAGTATAACCATTTTTATTCATCTCCTTTTTGAAGCAATCAATGACAGATTTTCAATCTGAGATTTTTTTTTCTATGTCCTTAATCTATCTCACTGTTTCACTATCTCTGAACCATTTTTAATTATGAGGTTTCTTTTGGAGAGAAGTGTCTGTTACTTCCTACAGTATTTCAGATGATTGCTTTGACGTTGTCATTTTTTTTGTATATTTCTTTCTATTCCATGTTTTCTCAGTCCTAACTGCTTACTCCTTAGACAAACACCCCAGTGAGCAGGGTATTCATTACTAATCTTGGATAATGCACTGGTCCGTTTCTTGGATTCATTTATCAAAATAAACTGATGCGGAAATCTCTACAGTATAGTCATTTATTTCACCTACGTATGGATTGCTTTGCATTTAGTAATTGTCATTACATTTCAGGTCTGTTGTTCATTGAATTATTTTTGTTTATATATAGAATATATCCTCTCCTCTATTGCCAGTATTGTCCTTTAGCTGAAATCCTTCTTTTTTCTACTCTTTGTTCTCTACCCTCTTTTACACTTTTTATGTATTGAGCACTACAAGGTATAGAGAAATATACCTATAATATACCATACCTAATAATAATTACTAAAGAACAAGGCATAAGATATTATTGGCGTATTTTCTTGTCTCTTTTGTAGTAGCTTTTGAGGAATTTGGTAGGAGGCGAATGTCCGTTTTTCTTAAAAATACATGGAAGACTTTTGTGAGGTGAGCAGAGTTGCTGCATCTTAAAAGTCTGTTTACTTAAGTAGTACTTTAATTTATAAGAACAAGGAAGTTCTTGCAGGAAAGCAGATCTTTACACAATTCTTATCACACACAACTTTCTGTAGTCTTTCTGAAATAACAGTTCTCTACTTTTATCATTTCTTTATTTTTATTCATAGTGTTATCAAATAATTTTTAGAATCTTTGTTCTTTTGGAACACACTCCGGTCTTAGGATATGTGAGCTTTGAGTTTATTTATGAGAAAGACTTGAAACATGCCAGAAGTAAAATTTAAAGTCTGTAATTGCCTATTATTTTCAGTTGCTACATTAAAGAATAAAATTAGTATTATTAGTTTTATTATTAGAATTATTAGTTTTCAAGCTAGATCCCATAGATATCTTTTCTGAAGTAAAGAATGCAAATCATTTACTATCTAAATAAGCCTTGTCTGAGCAAAACTCTCATTTAAGTCAAAATAAACCAATTAATTCTTCTGTAGACTGATCAAACAGTCATGAATGGCTGTTTTATTTCTTACAGCTGCTTATCAAATTTGAATATGAGAATAAAGTTATCTAGGCTGAAGTACACTTTTTATTAAAAATATATATTTGACTTGCAGTCACTGCTTAGATCAGTATCTACTTAAGAAACTGATAAGACTTTTATATTCTGATCACTTTCTATTTAAGAGTTTCTTTTAATTTTGGGGGAGTTTGTCTTTGCTATATTAAATGTTAAGCCTAAACTTATCTGTACTATATTGTCAAGCACTAGAAATGCCAATATAATTTTGTATATTTTCTTGAGAGCAGACTACATCAATAAATGACAGTGGCATGGAACTTTATGGTCCACGATAAAAAAATTAAAACCCGTTAAGGACACTTATGTACATATTTGAAATTTGGCAGGCATTTAGGAAGGAAATTACTGGGTGATATTGCTCAGAGATCCAACTAAATTAGAAGACTGAAATGTATTTTACTGTGAGGAAAAATTATCATAAACTCACAGCATGAGTTTATACTATATATTGGTATATATCCTATATACTCTACTTTCTCGTATCTGTCCTTTCTCAAACCTGTTCCTTTATACTAATTGAAGTACTGCTTGCTTGTGGAACTTACCTCCACAAAATATTCGTGTTATCTCATGACTTCTTGAAAGTGAACCGCTTCACTGAAATCAGTAAGATTAATGCCTAGGTACTTCGTGGTTTGCTCTCAGCGTACTGTTTCTCTAGATGCACTAGACAGAAGGCCATTGAAGCTGTTTAACAGGGTAAGTGCGTCACCTCTGATTGTTAGATTATTGAAAGGAATAAGAGGCTTTTGCACTGTCTTATAAGTATGCTCACTGAGAAAATGTAGCTCTGTGTGTGTGTGTGCTAGGTAGGCAGGAATTTGGTCATCTCAGTTTTAAAAGATGAACAACTAAAAAGCACCAATAAATCAACCCACTCATCCCTCCCGTTTTGAGCTTTTGATTCTAAAACCATTTGTCCTCCTGTGAGTCTACTTATTTTGTTTAAAAATTAACTGCCGTGAATTACATAGCATGTAGTCGGTTGGATGTCGTGCAGGTTATAGGGAATTTTATTATATGAAATATCAAGGTAGCACTGAGCATCTTACTGACATTCCATGAATTTTTATGGGGAAGCCGTTAAAAATATGTACATTTTCGCTGAAGATTTTACTTATTGGACTTTAATTGTGAACGCTAGAAAGCTCGCTTTAAGCTACAGCTACACAGGTAAAGAAGTATGGTTTGTAGGGTTATTTCTGAAAAAGAGGAAAAGTATGAAATGAATTGAAATGGAGCAAAAGCATTGATTAGTATAGTTGTTTATTTAGAATGTGTGGTGTAAGTGGCATTTATAAGTTTGAAGTTATGAAACTGCAACAGGGTTATGGACCTACGGTTAAGGTGCATTGGGTTTATGAAGTGGAAGTGGTATGAGAATGGATAATGTTCTGTACATCTGCATTACAGTCTTCCAGTCTCTGAGAAAGGTGATATGATTAAAATGGAGAAAGTAAAAACAGTTGAGGTGATCACTAGAGAGAAGACAGCAAAAATTGTAAGAGCAGAGAAAGTAAAATAGTTTAGCAGAACTTGAGAAAAAGGAGCTAAGAAATGAAGAATTTTAAAACTGGATTTTGAAAAGTTTGAAAGGGCCTGTAAATCTTGTACTCTGGTATTTAAGTAGGAAAGACCTACATTTAATACAGAGAAGTAGAAGAAATACGGTAAACTCTTTTTAAAGTGAAAAACGTATTTAGACTTAAGGATTTACTGTTTTTCTCTTGGCCCATTTCAGTGCATATCTGTTAATGATAGTGTAATGTTTTGTTATTCTTAACATTAGAATCTTCAATGAAAAAGAACTCCAATTAACTGCTCAATTGAAAAAGAACTCTGATAAAATGTTCAATGAATACCTTAGATTTCATTCACTTTCTGAAATAAGTTGCGAAAAAATAATCCTGAAGCTGCAAAAAGTCTTTATTTATTGAAATCTAATGATACTAGTTTTATTTTTGAAGAAATCTGTGAAATCATTGGGAAGCAGGGAGGATACAGTTACTTAGTGCTGATCACTCTATTGAGAAAATTGGCTACTCATCTGGAACATTGTTTGCTAAAGGAAAAGGACTTATATGTATATATTTCATTCAGTCATTTTCAAATTCAGTAACTAGAACATATAGTTTTCCTGTCTCACATGTTTTTTGTGTAAATTAGAAACACCTCCCAACAGCATCAAAATAAATACCTACTCCGAGAAGTGATTATATAATAATGTCAACTCCTTATTCAGTAATCTATTTCTACTGTGGCATTTGAGTCATATCTGACACTAGTGACAAAAATATTTTTAATTCTGTTACCTAGCTTCCGTTACAGCAGTGAGACCTCACAAAAAGAGGAAGGATCAAATAACTACAGTCAGAATATAGCTTGAAAATCTGTATTATTGAAGGTGATGATTGATGAGGTCTGAAGACTGATAAAATTCAGACTCTAGATCACTTTTCTTCCTCTGCTAGCCCTTATTATCCAGGAAACTGACAACTAGTTTCCCAAGAAGAATGAGATGTTTTTGAGAATCCCTTCTTGCAAATTTCTAAATTCCTTTTGATTTTGTTAACCATGCATTCAGAATATAATCTCTAAACTGAATTAAAATTTCCATTTTATGGGAAAAGATGTAACACATTTCCATGTCAGAAGTAATATGACATAGTTAATCAACAGCTATGTGTAATTACTGACATGTGAATTTCAGCAGGCAGGAAGTGGGGATAAATGGCAAAGAGATATGGAGAGATGATAGTCTTTCATTTTTTAAAAGCAAATGATAGACTTTGCTAAATTTGTTTATAGCCTGTTTTCATAAATATCACTAGATATCAGTAAAAAAAACTTTTGAAGAAAAAAAGTCAACTCAATATTTGTCTAGAAACATCGGTTTCATAGAATTAGATTTTACTTTATGAGAATAACAAAAACTGTTGCAATTCTCCTACTGCTTCTGTAGAACAGTCCTAAGGAGAGCTATCCCCCAAAGTTGATGACAGTCTTCTTTATAAAATACTCACTGTGATTTGAAGATGACTTTTTTAATTTATTCTCCTCTTTTTTTTTTTTTTTCTTTCCTCAAAGCTTCCAAAATTTCCTCCATCTTTTATCGGTTAAGATAATCTATATCTGATTTATGTGTAGTAACAACTTTTGAATGTTAGAGTTGTGTACACTTTCAGATGTTATTATCCATTATCATACCTTTCAGAGGTAGTATTTATTTCATCCCATATAATAGGAGGCTTGCAGTTTAGTCTACACAAAGTTAAAGGAAGTCTGAAGTAGCAGAAACAAAGAGGAAGTATCAGTGAAATTTTCTATGGGTATGAAAATTAAAATAGACTTTCAGTTTTCTAATATTAGTGAATAAGCGCTTCTAATTTGTTCTTCACAGATTCTTCTTTGATCTTTCCCTTTCGAAGTTGATGCAGGGATAAATAAAGAACACAGTGAATAACAGCATTAGATTGCTATGTATGTGGTTAAAATCATACCATGAAGTAAAATTATACCCTCGAAACTGACAGCTTCAGTAAAGCATTATTCTTACACAGTAACCCTAAAGTAAATTAGTTTGACAGTATCATGGAAACAGATAGAAAAGGAGATAAAATAATGGTTTTGTTGATAAAGAGGTAGCTAAAATGGAGACTGTTAAAAGGAGAATTAGTGGACTGCAGAGAGATTTCTAACAACACTTGTCAGATATCAGACCTAGGACCAATGTATTTAATGAGTCCCATAGCAACCGAGGCAGAAGAATTAATGAATGCTAAGTGATACAAAGTGGAAAGTTTTTACCACTACTGAAGAAGCCCAGATCTTCATAGCGAAAACTTGGATCACCTTAAAAACTAGAATAATTAAAGTGAAATGAAATGGAACAGTAAGATAGCTTGCTTCACCCAAGAGACTCTACAATTGGAAGAAGTGAGGGAAAAAAATAGGGATCAAAGAGAATTTTATGCTTTTATGAGGACCGTAAACTGCGAGCATAATGTAAAAATACTAGTGAAATTCTGAAATGAACAGAGTATTTTAGCAGAGAGAGAGATTTTTTAGTAACACTGTGTGAGACCTTGCTAAGACCTTACAGAGCAGATTGTAGTCTGTTCTCAGAATATCCAGACAATCTTACAACCAGAACAAGTGCAGAGAAGGCTACTAAAATGAGCGAGGATATAGCAAATCCATCTTAGGAGAAAAAAATGGTAAGAGTTTTCTTTAGTGTAAAACAATAAAAGGTGCAAGAGAATTTTCACAGTGAGATACTAAATATACTTGGGTAGTCAAGGCCTGTTTCGCCAGATCTGGAATAAGAGAAGAGCTTTTATTGGTCAGATTTAAATAGGTTGTTTCACTGAAAGTTTCAGCTTTCATTTTCGTCTGTGTCAGCAGGAATGCATGGTCAACTGTATATCATCACCTTGGAACTTCCCGTAACAGATTTTTCCATTACATATCCACGTATCGTTTCAGAGGAATGGGATGTATGTGCCAGTTCCGTGTTCCAATCAGCTCAATCCCTTGTAACTAGCAGGGTAAAGTATGGGCTAAAAGTATTCATTGCGGGCACTAATGAACTCACGTGCCTGCTGTGGCAAGTCAGAAGACTGAAGTGCACTGAAGAGTCCTGCTCTCTCTGTAAATGAAAAAAAAAAAAAAAAAAAAAAAGTGGACACAATTATGCCAAAAGGAGCATAATGTGCATCAGCATCATCCCTTCTTTGGCTGAGTGAGACTAGAGTCCTGGATCTTGGGGCTGTATCCACACTACTCCGTCTGTCTGTAGTCAGAGATATTTCTTCACTGATTATAGATGGATGCAGATGGTGCAAAGTGCTTAATCCGAATCACTTTTTATCCAAGTGCTTATTATTAGGTATTCATGTGCTGTAGTTAGACACAGCAATCTGACTGTATTTGATAAAAAACAGAGTTCATTATGATTGATAATGGTCTAAGGATTCTGGCTAACTAAGAATAAATCTTTGTCAACTTTTAAAACTTGTCCCTTTAATTAAAGGTAGTCAATACATAAAGGGCAAAATCATTTGCAATATATATACTGATTTTTAACTAGTGTAGTATACTTTTTAGTGTGCAACGTTATAGATGGATGCAATGAGCAGATTTCAAGCTGAGAATTGGAAAGGTATGTGGAAAGAGGAGGTAGGGAGGGTGTGTGCAGGGAACTAAGGAGAGATGAGGAGTGTTTAGGCCTTGGCTGCAGGAGAGGCAGAAGGTGGAGTAGCAGCAATGAATGTTAGGAGGTGTCAGGCTGGTAAATGCTGTTTCAGCTTATGGACTAATAGAAGAAAATATTTTTGATGGCTCCATTCTGGTGCTTATTATTATTAGTGCAGCACTCTCTATATGTTTTTGTAAGATCAATACTGAGGTGTTGTATCCACTATTACAGGCAGATGTAACTGTGATGCTAACCTAAATACAGTTCCTACAATTATTTCTTTCATGGTAATGTCTAAACATTTCTGAAATGTGTAGAGTGTTAATATGTGTGTGTTTACTTAGCAGTATTGATATAAATATGTGCAAGTCACTGAATAAAAATGCTGGTGATAATGTGAACAGTGAATTTGAAGCAATAGTCTACTGTTACTTCAACCTTGCAAATGCAAATACCTAAGAGGTTTTTTTCTGCATCATTAAATATGTACTTTTAATTCTTAACTTTTCTTAGTTTAATATTTTATTTTTGATAGCAACTTTTGGTTTTAAAAATCTGCCTTTACTGTTATTTTACTCCTCACAAACAGGAATCTTTCAAACTCAAAATCAAATGCTTAACAGGCAATGTCAGCTGATGATAGCTTTTCTATTGGTTAATATTAATTAGTATTTCATGATATGTATTTAATCAAGACAGTCTTTTACATGTTCTATATTATTTATCTTATTCTAACTTTTATTATTATTATTATTATGCTATAAGTACCAAATTAAGATACGGAATTCATGTTATTTCTCACTTCTTTTTTTTTTTGGTGGAAATTGCCTTCTTATTCTAGTGGAGAATTTACATTGATTTGCCTTATTGCCTGTCTAACACTGTAAGTGTTTGACTGTGCCTGCTATCTTGTTCTTTCTCTCCTGTTGTCCCTGTAATGAAGGTCAATCATCCCAGTTTAAACAGGAAATGAAGTGATGACACCTTCTATACTAAGATGTTTTTTCACTTATAAGCATCTGTTAGTCCATAGTGCAGACTTCTATAATATTCACAAGTAACCCAAACAAATTGAATTAGAGAATTAAATTTTCTTGGGAAAATATAGACAGTATCTCATAACTCAAAGTGAAATTAAAGTCAATGTAGTTTTTAGTTATTCTAGGAAAAGCATGAAGAGCTGTGAATTTAGCATGTCTCTGAAGAAATATAACTGTATTTTATGCTTAGAGAAAAAAAGAGCTGACTATGTAGTCATAAAACTTTCACTTTTATTTTTCATTATGTTTGCCAGCTTGTTAATATAGGATGCTAGTTAGTCCACTAAATCGTTCAACTTAACTTCCTCTAATAGCTTCTGGAGATGCTTTTGCTCTTTGTTGTTGTGATTAAGAAAAAATGACCGCCGTTATGCTATCTGTATAGTGTAGATAGAGAACTAAGCTCTCATATGCTGAATTGCCAATTTATTTTAAACCAAATTTCTTCATTATACACTGACATTATTTTAATCTCAAATCTTAGCAGGCAACCCCATATAAAACCTGGAGTTGATGCATTGTGCAAGAGTAAAGTCAAGGGGTGATGAAATCAGGTATTTTCTTGTTTGTTCAAACCTCTTGCTTCAATGCCACAGGTTAGTTTTCAAAATAACTTTCATGAAATTTTGGTGCACTCCATGTAAGTACAGTTTTTGAAATTGTGAAAAGCTGTTATATTTCTATGAGCATCTGTTCCTCTCTATTTAATAAATCATAATATATGCTCAGTTGTTAGTTCCTCATTTAATTTTTTCTTCTTACAAACCAAATAAATTACTTTCTGTAAGCATTCAAATAAACCGTAAGTGTCAATTTTTCCATCAGACATGTTAGACAGTGCTTAGTATAAATTGTAATGAACTCCCTTATTTCTTATTAGCAGCTACTTGCTTTTGCACAAGAAGTTCTTGAGATTGCATTGCAAGTTTTACAGCCCTCTTGATCTCCGGATCCCACTCTAGCTTAGTGTCACTGAACTAGCTGAATGCCCACGTGTTCTGAGAACCTTTGCTCATGCAAAGCTGGCTCCCCAGAGAAGACAGATCTCCACTGGTCCTCTGCCAAGCAAGGTCTTGCCTTGCCTTGCCTTCCTAGATTTCACATGTATCTGCTCTTCAAAAAACTTTGAATTTATATGCATCTTTTGATGAGTATATTGCAGAGCTATACATTGTTACCTGTATATGAAAATAACTATTGGGCTACTTATTTTGATTATGAATACCCTTACTGTGTTTTTCTTTAAGTATGTTCATGTTATCTAGACTACACCTCTTTCATATTCTTTGCCTGCCAGTAATATGTCTTCTGACCAAAATGATTAAGTAGATTTGAGGTTTTGTACATATTTAGGAAGAGAAACTTGTAAATATGTTCATGTTTTTAATTAATTTTTTTATTTAAAAAAATGTGCAAAGTCTTGAAATCTTGAACATCATTAGGTGAATTCAACTACAGACAGCTTACATTCATGACACCAGCTCTTTTAGCCGCTTAACTTTCTGCTAAGATCTGATCCAACCTATTACCTCATTATTAACTTAACTGTGACTTAGAAAAAAATGATTGAGGCCATTGAACATAATAGCCACTGAAGAAATCAGTACGCAGGAAAAGCAAAAATGCAGAGATATATCTGTATTTTTAGTGAATGAGTTTCATAGAAAGTTAGAAGGCAACAAAAGATAAAATTCAAGAAGACAAAACAATAAAAAAGAGCAAGATAATGGCTTTTCTTTTAAATATGAAGCTCTAAGGAGATACTACATAAATAAAACTAAGTGGGCTAAAAATGCTTATTTTAACAGATTTGGGAACTGTTTAGCCTCTTATTTCAGTATAAAATATTGCAGTATTATTATAGCATGGTACTAAAGCGCCAAGAGAAAAAAAAACATAGCTTTTAATTAAGAGCACAAAATTAGCAACAAATCCTGTTTTCTGGATTTGCATTTAAACAGGGGAACTGATGACAAAGTTTCTTGCTTATTATTTATTACCTATAGCATAGTGAACACATGTTACTATTGCATATTTTTATCAAAATTGACACTGTACAAAAGAGCGTCTTTATTTTTAAATTCTTTCTTTTTATAAAATTCCTCCTAAGCTTTTTGTGTAAATATGTATAGTTTCTTGATTCTTGTAGGCCACTGAGAATTATACTCCAAGGTTTGTCATTATAGGACACAATGCAATTGTACTTATATTTATGATTGCAAAGGTTTGTCTTACCTTCACAAACACTTTTTTTCTCAGTTTGACCTGTACAATACAGGATCGCAACTACTGAAGAAGTAATTCTTCTGTGGATAAATTGTTTCATTTGAATTCCAAGCTTTGTTAATATTAATATTAATTGATTAATAGTAAACTATCCTGAATGGCTATTGAAGAATAGAGAGGTATCCCTAGAGGCTGCAGAAATCCTGTGCTATTCTGAAACTTCTTTTCTAACAATATCAAAAATATTGTACACTTTACATGGGAATCAGATTTGCCAAGCTGTTTATTTCAGGTATTCAGATTAATTTCAGAGATTCAAGTTTCAGAAATTTGGAAGCTTATTAATTCACAATTTAATTTTTGCATTGTCATAGTCACTTTTTGGATGCTGGTGGTTTTAAATGAATTTTATTATGAGGCTATAGAACTGCAAACAAAATTGAATCAAAGAAAGAGACTCACAAGGTTTGAAATCACTGAGTTGTGCAAAATTCTAGTGATAACATTGAAGCTGGCACCTTTCTCTAAAACCTCTTGACTTTCAAAGGCATAAGAAGTAAAGCTGACACTATCAACTCTTAGGATGCCTAAGCAATCAGATGCCTGTCATCTAATGTTTACATCTACAATGCGTGGAATAAAATTTGTTGAATCAATCTGTTCCTGAAAATGGGAAAATTTTAATAGTTTGGGCTCTACAAGATCTTTCCTCTGTTACTGCAGTACATATCTGGGAGTAAGTGTATTAAAAATAATTTGGAAATAGCAGGTGATTGTGGCAGATTGAGTTAAAACTGGAGGACCTTATTGTAGGCACTTTAGAAATGTGTCATGGCTATTGAAAATTGTCTGGAAATTGCAAGTTTGAGAACATGTAACACTTCTTCAACAAATTAGGTATTTTCTTCTATTTTGCTCATATCCGTGATTTCCTTCTCTCTCCACCATTTGCAGAGTATTTTACACCATCATCAGTAGTCTTTCTGGAACTCCTTTCCTTGCCTCTTCCTTTTCTGCACTATATAAGCATAAAGGCATACATATTTATACATGGGTGTTGGTGGGATTTATAGTGTAATTATCCTCTCTTATATAAGGCATGGAATTTATACTTAATAATCTATATTGTTCTTGGACTACAGAAAGATTTTGCCTAGTGTCCTATGCCTTTTTCTCTTTTCTATGCAGAGAAGAAAAAAAATAATGTTTTGCAACTGTAGTTATATTTAAAGGCTACACAAACTGAGTAAAAGAAACTTTCATATACCATCTATTTTCCAACAAGTGAAAACATCACAAAACAAATGTATGTTTTTTATCTGAAGTTCTGAAGTGTTCTGCAACAAATACTTATGTAATTTCAGCCTTCGCAGCCTGAATTTGTGTTACAGTAATGTGTTCAGAAGCTGTCAATGCAAATATGTTTACAGAGCAGATGTGAATGCGGATAGTAGTAATATGTCACATGAAAGAAATGAAAAGTGAAAGCTTAGTCCAAGATAATTTTCTAACTCTCTTTTTGAAATGTAATGTTTAAATGTGAAAATGTAAAATCACAATTCAGTTAGCAGGATTGCAAGTTTTTGAATTGTTTATTTAAATCGCAGTTATAATATATACATGCTGTTTGTTATCATAAAAAGAAAAAGAAAAGAAACAAAAAAGCTTAGGTGACAGAAGTAGATTGTGTGATTTTGTTCATGTTTTAAACTTAACCTGTTTTGATGATCTGAAAAGGGTAGTTAATTCATCAGGCACATTTGATTCTTTTGATTTACAGTGTTAGGAAACAGTTTTCATGACATGCTGATTTGATTCATTTCTCACAAAAGCTTGTAAGAGATAAGGAGGTTGTCAGAAAGATATTGCTGGATGCTCAGGGATGGCTTTTGAAGTTACTCTGAGCTGACAGCTAATGAGAAGCTTTCTTTGATATCTTGCACTTCAGTGTGGATAGACGTTATGCTTATTTTTGTTTTGTTTGTAAAAGTATGGCTTTCTTTGCTGTCTATCTATAATACAAAATCTACCCTACCAAAAAACAGATAACTTGTTAATTTCCTTTTTTTACTCTCTTCTTCTGATGGGTATCTTCATTACTCTGAGTCGTATTTGAACAGCAATGTTTTGGCATATAGAGCATGACAGGAAGCCTGAAATCAAAACTGAACTGTTAGTGTGATTGCAGTGACTATGTTTTACTTGCCAGCAAGAAATATTTTTCCCCAAAATGCTAAATACATCTTATAAGACAAATCTTGCATAAAAGACACTCATAAGATTTTGAAGAGTTTAGTTCTGAGTGTTTCTCTCGACAGAGGTTACTTGGGAGGTATTTGACGGAGGCTACGTGAAGAAGTGACAGTTGGTTTCTTTCTCCCGAAGTACTTTGTAGTAATCCTTGACTTTCTATTTTGCCTTCTATATTTCCCCTAAGTCAGAATGACGTATCTATATTAGTCATTTTTAAATTTACTAGCCAGTCTTATTTTCTCCTTTCCATTGTCTTTTTCCTCCTCCCACAGCTCATGTGCAAAATGATATTAATGGCCATCCAATGATTTGGGTTATAGTGAGTGCCAGATTCCCTACACGTTGTGCCTCAATCGAAAAATGGAGACATGGCCTCTGGCTTTAGAAAGTAGCATTCACTCTCTGAAATTATAGGTCAATAAACTCATTTAAACTCACGTTGAAATTTTCACTTGACTTGACTTTACTTCTGATGACAAACTAGGAACATCTACTGAGTTTTCACTGATGACTCTTAAAGCTTGAGCTGATGGCTCAAATATAAAAAACTTATTCTCCTGTCTCCACTTTCCATAGAGAATTATTCAAACATTATGTCCTCTGATATTCAATTGAAACTTCAGACTTTTACTATTATATAGGATCATTCGTGGTTATTAAAGTGGAATAGAATGTTTGATACATTAGAAACTGTTGATATCTAGATATTAAATATCTTGTTTTGTTTAATATTGAAACAGAAAAGAAATCTTTTGTTATAATGATAATGCCATGGAACATAAAATCACAAACATCAATCTTAACAGAGTAGCAAGTCTTAAATTTGATTATGATTACTGAAATCTCAATATGTTTAATTACTTTTAGTGTTCATCATTGTATGAGAATATTCGTCTTTAATGCTTGTCTAGTGTGATTAGATTAAACTGTTATAAGATTTAATTGTTCTTACTGAACTTCACATTATATGAACAAAGCTGTAAGTACTGTTTCAGCTACTGAATGGTCCAGCAAATATAATTGGGATTACTAAATTAATGAAAATATTTGTTACTCTTTTTAAATGTGATTAAGAGCACTTTGAATAATTACCTCCTTAAAACTTTGATTTCTACAAAATTGTGGGTAATAGGGTGGCTATTGTGGATTTTGTGGAAGTAGAATTGTTATTTTTTATAAAGAAATATTAAATGTGCTAAAGTAATTATGCATGAGTGTATCCATATCCATACATACATGTTCGTTAATTATGACTGATACTTTAGAATGATAGCATGAAACAATAGGAAGAATAGGTCAAGCAGGCCAGTAGTGTCTATGTGCCCTGCTTACAACTTTGCTCTGCAGCTATTAATATAAACCTTTAACATATTCTATTTTCCTTCTTACTTATTTTCCCACTTTTTGGATCTGACATTATGTTTAATACAAATATGTTTTTGTATGGGCTTTTATATTACATTTCAGTCTCAACGGAGCTTAATAGCAGTAGGATGGCAAGTAAGGCTTCACTGATACATAAAACCTACTCCCAAAAGGAAAATGTGTGGAAAAAAATGCCATAACAATCCTTTTTTAGTCTGTTATGCAGCAAAATTAATTTCCTCCCTAAGACAATACAGACAGTGTTAAAGTATTATTTTGGGCAAATGCCCCACTGTAGTCCAGGGAGACATTCATTTAAAAAAATCTGTCACTGATATACCACTTACTTCACTGCATCTTCAAGATAATATATTTAAGTTACTAAAGTAATACTATCATGTAAAAATAGATATAACTATACAATTTTCCTTAGCCGTTGTGTAATAAAATAAACCAATATTGAAAACATTCGTACAATGGTTAAGTCAACTCAATAATGATTAGTATAGTATATACATAATCTCTTATGCATTGACATTGAAATGTTTTGCCAAACACCAAATATAATTTCACCCAAGCCTGATTATATGGCAATATATTCACATTATTCTTTGGTTAGAAGATATTGGCAATGCTAGCATATTTGAAACTTATGCACTTGATGACACAAGAAGTGCCTGAATTTTCAGCAATTCTGCTGGCAGATTTCTCTTGTATTTTCATATGTTTTGAGGAGTTAGGCTTTCACAGTAATTTTCGGTATCAGAATACCTGGGTTTTTCCAGTATTCAAAGAAAAATTCTAATTTCTCAACTATGTTTTGTTGTCATCTTCCATCCTGATATCTTTCTCATCTGTCCATCAGAATCTGTAGAAACCAACTTTTCTACTCATCTATTCTTATGATCCAGTCAAGCTAATCAGAGATCTTTACTGTCATGATTAACTTTATTTTACAGAGTACTTACAAAAAAAAAAAAAAAAAGACTATCTCATTACCTGGAATGTATTTGAGAAAATGATATTAATAGAGTTTAATGACTTTGTGGATATTCGTATTTGAGGAAAAAATATTTAATGGAGAATGACCAGAACTTAGCTGTCAGTCTTCGCTTTTCAAAGTAACTTTCTTCTCCCTTTAAAGTCTGCATCTGAATAATTGCATTAATAGAGATACTCCAACCAATACAACCCTGTTAGCAATAATAAAAATTAAAAAGGAAAGGAGACCTGAGAACTGAGGGCATGACTGGAAATTGGTCACAAAGCTATATAGCTGCATGAACCAACCATGAGTATTGATATGACAAGTTTGCCCAGTATGGGACACACAAGCAAAACAAGTGACTTTCTTATACACACGGAAGAGCTGTGAAGAGCAGTTAGAAATCTTAGTTCTTGGACAGTACTCTAATTCAAGGTTAGAGTCTTTCTCTCTGTACAGAGCTAGACCCAAAGCCCCTAAAGTTAATGAGAATCATTTTGTTTGCTTTAGTGGGCTTTGTTCAGACACCAAAGAGTATCTAACTCTTAACAGCGAACATCAAACCAAGGACAGTTATTTTGCCTACACTAACTTGCTTTCTCCTCACTATAAAGTTGTATTTCTTATTATGTGCGAATCAAGTAGGCATTTTTTGGCTTGTAGTCTTACTTCTATATGTAACTTTGTTTTAGTCTGTTTAATTTTTCTCTCTGACTTACTGATTTCCTACTTATCTATGAGACTTAACTGTAAATGACTATAGCTGTGACCAAGGAAGTGTTTGACAAGAAAAAAGCTATTTCTCTTTCATTTTCATATGTATAATCGTGATTTTGCAAGTTTCCTACTCATAAAACCTTTTGCCTTTTGTTGACCCTTTCCTTCTCATAAAACCTTTGCCTTTTGTTGGTCAATGGAAAAACAGTATGGTATTTGTCGTGAATCTAGAGTGCACAAAATACTTAAAAATATCTATGAAAAGTCTTATTGGGTGATTGTATAAGGATAAATGTTTACAATACGTATCATTGCTAAAATTTATGGCTAGATGCAACATGATGTGCTGACCTCTTCTGTATATTGGTTTCAAGGACAATTTAAAAATCCAATGACCTGATTTCATTCCATCTAGTAAAAAACTGTTTGTTTCACATTGTTTGCAACATACTAGAAGATATAGTTCATATTTCACTGATAAATGGAATTTTTAGACAAAGAACTGGACAATGATTCTCTGTAATATAATCTGAATTGCTGTACTGTATGAAACAGGATTTGTGTAATGTAATTCTTGAGATATAAAGCAGGGTACCAGCAATCATTTTACTGCATTTTACTTGAGTGGCTTGCTTTCCACAGATATGTCTTTGCTTTGTGCTTTTTATTGCTTCCAAAGATCAGCCAGAACTCTGAATGCTTTCATATACTAACGCTGTTGATCTGACACTCTTATTATCAAAATTTTTCTTTTCCCATAGTCTCCACATGAAGATTCAACTAGCCTGACCAAAAAAAGTTCTTGTATCAGCATGGTGATCATTCAGATTTAAAGCCGTGCTTTCCCCGATTGGTAGCGTACTAAATAAACATAATCTTTCTTTCCACCAGAGTACACTTCAATCCTCTAACACAAACAGGCTTCATATGAGGGAAGTGTATAGCAGGTGAATGCCTGTAACATCTTTTATGGAGAGGAGTTTAGTTCTGAATTGAGAATGCGGGAGCGTATTTTTAACCATTAAGATTTAACTGTTTTCTTAATAGCTCTTGCTTTTGGAAGCAGGTGGTTAGGAACAATTTCAAAGTTTGCTAGGAGAATCAGAAATATTAACCCTATTTTCAGTTCATTGTCTATGCACGTTGGTATGTTTTTTTTTTTTTTTTTTTTGGCAACCACTGCCACAACATCTAATTGACTAGTTAATGGAGTTTGGTTCAGGCTTTAGTACATGTGTCTAATATCTAAGATCTATTAAAAAATATTCTACTAATATCAGTAATAGAGAGATGCCAACAAAATAGCCCCACAAAATATTTTAGAAAAACAGTTGTACATGAGATACAAGAAGATTACTAGGTTCTTACATAATGGAATTTTGGATCATTTCTTTGTTTCTGCAAGCATCACAGAGCGCTATTAAACTAATATATATATCAGTGCAAAATAAACAAAGCTGGCATGTTTCATAGAAGCAGTGCTGATGTGTATATCAGTTAGTTACATAGAAATAAGAATGTAAAATGACATAATGACATACCTTATAATATTTTTTATTTTCTAAACATATATGACCTTACTTTCCATTTTTAATTTAGACTCTGGATAAAATGGGTTGATTTTCAACGGAAAAGTAAACCTATAAAACTGTATATTTCAACATTACAGGGCATATACAAATGTTATATATTGTGAATATAAATATTCAAGATAACTTTGGCATTGAAATAAAAATAATATAATTAAAGAACATTAAATATATTATGTCAAAGAGAAAAAGATACCCACTTTGACATTTGAAGTAGAGCTTCTTGGTCACAGTTTTAATCCTCTACCAACTCAATATCTAAGCAGAAATAACACATTTTACTGTAGGTAATTTCTCTTATATTTAGGTAAATGACCATTAGGTCTTCCAGATTTACATAAGCAATTTTATATATTAAATTAAAAAAAAATGAAGAGCTGTTATTTTTCTAATCAAATGAAAAAATCTTGAATATTACAGTACATACAAAAATATTAGATCCAATTTCCGTCTAATTTCTGAATCCAAATTTCTCAAGTCAGTTTCTGACCAACAGTTAGCTCTTTTGAAGGGTTGCATATTTGTATATCTAAATATGCAAAATGGATATTAAATTCAGAAAGTTCTGGTGAATTATCTGTTTTGGAATATTTCACTCAGTTTTCATAACATGAACACTGTATCAGGTATGTGAAGAACATTTCTCTTTGTGCTGACAGGTATAGTTGCACAGGTAATGTGAATGGATATAACTAGATAAGTTATCACAGATACTTCCAAAAATGTCCAGAATGTCCAGAAAAAAACAAATAAGTAAATTATGTATTTAAGTTTCTGTTGAATTTGTTGTCAAAAGTCATATTGATACCATTGACCGAAAGTCATCTGAAGCTTTCTTGCAACTTGTAAAGTGTCAACTTCAGTGTCAGCTTCAGTGTCAGCTCAGAATGAGTTGTGTTAAATGGCACAGTTCACAGGCACTTGTGTCAGATGCCCCAAATGACTGTAATCTCCTTGTAAAGAGGGTTGGTTTTAACTTTATGAGAGTAATACTGTCTAATCATTTCATCTCTGTATCACTCAACTTGAGTAATATACATATATTCACAAATTTTTGTTCAGATGTATATTCATGAAAAAGTTATGTAAGAAACCTTTTTTTTTTTTTCAAATATTTTCATGTTCTTCACCACTCCACTTAAACTGTTTTAAGATACTTTGAGCTCTATCTACGCATTTTTCCTGATGAATTAAGCAATTGGTCATTGACACAGTCATGTTCCTTACACGGTTAGTATGACTCCTGGCATGATTTTGTCTGGAGCTCTCCTAGATAATGCTCATCCATGAGCGTCTATAAGGAAATACCAAGGCTATTCACAGTGTGCAATTTAAAGACAGCCACCCTGTTTTGGATTTTAAGAGAGTTTAGTTGTATGGAAGTGAGCTGGGGCGTACTACTGGACCTTGGTGTCAGAGGATGACTCCTGCCCTCTTTTCATTAAAAGTAGAGATTCAGTCCATGTGGAAATGTAGTAGCCACACTGTAACTCTCGGTTCTGAAAGTTGTGTGCCAACTTTGAGTTTTGATTTATTTGGAACTGCATTGATTTTCACAAGGAGAGGTTTTTTAACTTGTTTGTGGTAGACAGATGTTTGTTCCAAAATTTATCTTTGAAATTTATAATAATCTCCTCTCTTGTTTTATAGTTTCCTTCTGAAATACGGAGGACCACAGCACCATGACGTTTGGTATCAGCCAGCAGGTGGTGCAGTATTCCCTTCCATTTTTGAGGCTCCATCAAGAGGCTCTGGGTCTGGTTCTTTTAGTATTTGCTTCAGCTATCTGCAGTTTACCTCTGGGAGCTTTCAGCATTGCGAGCCCTTTTTCTAATGCATTTCATTGCACTAGACCATAACTGAAAAGTGTGAAATGATTTCAGAGCTGTCTTCCAGGACTCTTGTAGAGCCTGGGGCAAACAGTTTCTGATGGTTGACAATGCCTCTGCTCCAAAGCTGTTCTTGGTGCAAGCTCCTTCCTAGACACACTAACAGTGAGAAAAAATCAGTTTTACTCTCTTATTATTAATTCTGAAGTTAGTGAAGAATCAGATATTATGACCCTGGTGGCTCAGGGTTGTTTTAGGAAGTTTTGATTTAAGAACTTCCATTTGTTGGTAAGAAGCTACAGTTTCTGGCCTACGTTCAATATGCATTTAGATTATCTGGACTTGTGGAGGAATATCATCATCATAAGTAGATGAACTATATGTGCATATTGGGCCAATGGAAGAGATTCCCAAAGGGAGATGCCTCTAAATCACTGTTCTCATTAAAAGCTGGGGAAAAGCTTTCAGGAACTATAAAGACAGTACACCATCCATTTGCTTTGTCAGGATATACTTGAGAGACATTACAGCTTCTTGGCACTCTATGAAAATTCTCTGGTCTTCTGTCATCCTTTGGTCTTAAAGATCATTGAGTTGACCATGGTTCCCCATTTTAAGAGATCCTGTTAATCATTGCAGAGATGAACCTAGTTCTTGTAGCTCTGGGGAAGCCACAAGATAGGTGAGATATTTTTTGCCCATTCCTTACTCCATCCTTCTGAAAAAGTGACTTCTCTCATGCTATCTATGCCAGAGTGAAGAATTCCAGAAGTCAACATCTTGAAGTATTCCAGTAACTACAGTGAACTTATCCAGCCTTACACAAATAATTTTGCCATATATAGTACTGCTCTCATATTAAAAAAATACATTTTAATGCCTTTTAAAATTATATATTTTTAACTAGCAACAGCAGTTTCTGCAAACCAGTTGAAAACTCATTTTTTACTTAGTTATATGAATGAACTCAATAGTTCTCAGTAACCTCTAGAGATTTACTGATTAGAGGTCAAGAGTAATTGGGCCACCTTTAAACTGATCTGTTTTGCAAATAAGCTTAATCAGTATGGAATTAAAGTTCATTTAAAAGCCTTATGCTAGGGCTTCCGGGAAATGTATGAATGTCCACTGGTCTGTGTATTTTAGTTGCATTTGTTATTTGATTTTTTAAATTAAATAGTTTAGATACGAATGTAGATGTCAAAGTTTTGATTTTTAAACTGGTTTCTTTGCCTAACTTTAGTGCCTTTCGGAAATTAGTTAGGCAAATATACTGACAGGAGAAATATGACTTGCTTTGTTGTGTAGTATATAATGTGGTTTGCAAAGACAAATTTCTGTTTCATCTGAATCTATACTGAAAATCACTTGGATTTTACTAAATGTTTTTAAAAATTGCAGTAAATATGAGGTTCTGTGTGTCTGTTGCATTAATGGCGGAAGAGTTGTAACCCAAAAGTAGCAAAATTAAATTCATACTAAATTTGTAATAAGCACCTACATGCATTTGCCCATCCAGGAATGGTACTCTTCTTGAGCAGGTGTTGTCCCAGATAATTCTGTTCAGTTAGCAGAAACTTTCATTCAGCTCTAGTCAAGAGCTCCTGATTAGGCCTTTGCAGCAGGGAAGTGACATTCCTAGAACCAGAATGGCTCACGAGTTGACGGATTCATCTTACCGATGTTTTTGTGTTGATCTTCCCTCCTACAAGACTCATTCCACTGACAAGCCAGGCAAAGCTTTAAACTTAAAGGCAGAGAGCGGTTCTCACTTTGCTTCATACATAAGTCACGTTTTTTTACATCAACTTAATGAACTTTTCCCTTGCAGCTCTTGGAGAAGAGATGTTTATCATCCTTCTTTGGCTGGCACTGTTTGTATCACTTTGAGTTTTCTTGTAAAATGGTATTCCAGAAGTCATAGAAAATTTTATCACTTGCAGAAGATGGCAACAATTAGAAAAGACTACTACAAAAAAAAAAACAATTTCTTGTGTTTGTGATTTTAAAAACCTTTACTCAAGAAAGAATACATGTTATAATATAATCCTGCTTAATATTGCCTATGTTATTGATCTTTGCTTTTTAGAAATCAAAACAGACTGTTGACTGTAAATCTTGAAAGAAGGACCGTCTTTCCTATATGTCTGCACAGCTACCAACATGTTTGGCTGTGATGTTGATCAATGACATTAACAGAAGCTGCATCATTTTAAGTTGAAAAAGCAAACTAATATGTTTTACTTTTCTATCTTGCATTCAGTCTTTCACAACAATGTTAAATCACCTCACTTTGTCAACTGGTTTCAATTATTTGCAATATTACATAATTTCTATCATTCTGAACAATACTTTTAGTTTAAAATTATTGTGGCCAGTGATAATGTATGAAGCAGAATCATTTCTACTACTGTTCCCTAGGGCACTCTGCTATTACCCTTTTTGTTTCTTCTACTGTAACTAGCTTTTAATTCAAGAAAGGACTTCATCTTGCCTCCTGTGGCTACTAAGTTAACTTAATAATCGTCTGGAAAGGACTCTATTGAAAGCTTTTTGAAATCCTAATTCAATATCTACAGAGCCAGATATCCTTTATCTATTATTTTATTAACTGTTAAAACTATCTCTTAGATTGCTTTCAGCAAGGCAGAACTGCAGAGCACAGTCCATAGATTTCTGTTCTGTCTCTACCAATCCTGTCTTAGTAAAACAAGAGATATATAAAACCTTTCATTATCAAGGCATTTAGTGTCATAAGACAGCTTCTCAAATCTTGCTAAACTTGTGAAACTACCAGCAGAGTCACTGAGTACATTTAGGATTCTGCCTATACTTCTGAGAAGTATAGATCTCTGAAAAATCAACCTGAAAAGCAGGTTGTTCTCATTAAGAGAATTTTGCAAATGTGGTGTGAAATCAATAAGATTAATTAATAGGAAACGAGTGATCAGACTGTGAATTTACTGAGAAGACTGTGTCTTCATTTCTGTTTTGTACCATTTTCCATGTTTAATAATAAAGCTATCCCTGAATATATAGTTACATCTCTGGAGAGCCACACATGTGAGGGAAGAATTCTTTCTATGTTGGTGATACAGGGGAAAAAAAAAACAAAAAACAAACAAAAAAGCAATTATTTATATCAGAACAGCCATATGCTGGCTTTGCATTCTTTTTTTCTGATACCTCTCAGAACTGCCCCATCGGGAGTTTTTGAGCAAGCATAAAATTTTTATGTTCCTCCATAAAGGTATCAGTAACCTTTTTACTTTTTCAGGAGAAATAATATCGGTAAAGGGTTAAATAAGAAAGAGCTCTATCACATCTATATACGAAAGTCTATTTGCTGCACACAAAATGCAACTATTCTGTCTTTGGATTCACTTTGAAATTGTACAACTACTCCAGTGTAGATGCACCTTAAATCATTTGCAGAAATGTCTCTCTTTCTTTTCCTGCTGAGAAGACTGATCAGACTACCACCATTTTATTCTATTTATCATATTATTTCTACTTTCTTTCTTGCTCAGAGATAAATGTCAAGACTCAAAAAGTGATAAGAACGGGCTCATAAAAAGCTCTTACAAAAATAACTATTATAATTTGCCTTTGAGCTGTTTTGTTTCCTCATTTCCATTATATTCAAAGGAAAGCATTGTGGATCAATATGCAAATGGTATTGTATAATGATGTGCTTAAAATATTCCCCAATTTCTAAAGCCATAAAATTGTCAATGCATTACTATTTGTATGTCTGAAACATAATTGGGTAGATGGGCAATATTAGTTACGCATTGCATTGAAAAAGATCTCTGAGTATTTTATGCTGTGGCCTAATTATTCAAACAATATTAATCTTCAGATAGTTGCTTTTAATTTTGCCTGTAGAAACTTTTTTTCTTCTGTGTGGCTTTACTTTATCCTGGTGTTCCCTCTTATTGTAGCTCTTTCATTGTTTTTATGTTATTTTCAGGTAAACCAAAAAAAATCATGCTAATTTGACAGACAGTTTTGCATGAATAATTGCATGAATTTGCATGAATAATAGGAAACAAAAATGTATACCAAAAAATAAGAAAACCGTTCCTTGGACAGCTTGAGAGCTTTCAGAGTGGCATTGAATCTGTTAAGGTTATCTCCCGATTTACCTTGGTTAATCATTCCTGAAAACTAAAATATTATGTTATATTCCATGTTATTAAAATGGTAACAAAAATTCTTTGAGGGAAAGATTTTTTTTTATAAAAAGTAAATTTAAAATGAGTTCTGTATTGGCGTACTGCACTGTATGTGTTTTATTGGGAGGAACAAACACTGTTGAAAATGATTTCCATCTTACTCAAAGTAAATAAACCAAGACCCCCAAGATCAACATAATTGCATCAACAAGATAGTGGAAGAGGCTTGAAGCCACCTAGAATCCTACTGATTTCAAGTTCTGCCTTGGAGAGAAGGGAATTGTGTGAGGGAAAAAAATCAAAACCTCCTCTTCTTGCCTATTGCTGGGACCCTGTTTTCCTCTTTGCTTCCCTTTTCAGAGAGAAGATATCCACTCATGGCTAATTAAAACCCTGCAAAATTTGAAGTTTCTTCTTCACGATTGTAATCCCTCCTGCATTCTGTAGTGATGGAACAGATTCCGCCCTCTGCTCCTCACTGCTGTCCAAGTGCAGCTATGGACAATTTCATGTGTCATAGCTGAAGATGGAAATTAATCTTACTGGGGCCTATGGTGCTCTGAGGAGCTCTTCATTCCTGTTCATCTCCCACCGTACTCGTATATTATATATATAAAACATTGTGTGATTATCATAATGCAAATTATCTTTACACAGCATATAAAGCTTATATTAGGCAAATAAAAGACATTAGCAGAAAATAATGAATCTCTTCAAGCCAAAGTCAGTTATTTGTATCCTAATCTAAAGTTTCACATTTGTGCTGGGTGAACTCTTGCAACATGTCTATAACTTGCATAAAGACAAACATGGGAGTGCCTAACAAGGTGCCAGCTGGTCTTTGAGTAGCAAGAAGACTATAAAGAGTCTGAAGTGGTGGTGGGGTTTATTTTCTGCTACTGAGATAATAGCATGGCCCATTATTTGCTTCACACAAACAATTTTGAAGTTCATTCCACATTTGTCTGAATGATGTTTACAGAACGCTTTTCTCAGGGTGCATTTGGCTGCTGTTCATAATGCCTTTCATCAATTAATAGAAAGGAATCCTTTAAGCATAGTGTGTAGCTATTTGTTTTATTAGAAGAATAATACGTTTTGCATTCCTTTTTAGAAGGCAGTTGATTCAGATAATCTGATCTATTCAAACCCAAAATAAAGAGTAATAAGATTAAAATATTTGATTTCCTTTTTCAGTTTTGGATATCTTATGTATCAAATTGTCTGTTATTTCCACTGAAGAATTAATGGGAATAAAATTTAGATGTCTTATATTAGGCAAATTGATGATAATAACTGTTGAGATCTCACCAGTGTCTCGTATAACAACATTAATGATTCCCCATCTATACTAGAAATATCTGATACATATTAGATCATATTTGCCCTTTTCATATCTGCATCATATTGGTGTCTCATAATGATTAATTAGTCTGCTCAAATCTTTTTCCTGTCTTACTATATCATCCTGATGAACTTCTATTCTGTAGCAGAAATTCTTACTCTTAGTCCATCACTTTAACACTTCATGTTATATTGCTAGGCTTAAATCCAAACTTCTTGGTCATCCTGTTTTTCCTGTATGATACTCTGTTCCTCTTCTACATTGGCAAGACCTTCCTGTTCTGTAGCAGCAGCAAAATGTATATTTATAAAATCTAAATAGAGGCAGCACAACTACAAAGTTTTATGAAGACAGAAGAATAGGCCCCCCACTCCCCGTACAAATCTATTAATTTCTTACATTAGCCCCTGTGTGATGCTGCTGACAGAGTGTTAGAGATTCACAGATGTAGCTGAGACTCCATTTCTTAAATAAATATTAATTCTTAGATTGAATTTATAGGAGATTTCAGTCTTGTCAAATCATGCATTTTTTTTACCTTTTCTCTAGCTGGGAAATGTTTTACACAAATTTAGATCTTCCTTTTCCTTGTCTCCTTTTCTGCCCAATAATATCACCTTCTTCTTGACCATTAAGTTTATTCACCCTGTCAGTAACACTAGTGAGTTTATACCGTCTCCTGGCTTGGTGACTGTTTGTGAAGGAAATGTTTTGGTTATCATATGCAGCACTAGTGGCAATTGTTCTGCAAATGGTATCTGAGGAATGTCTCTGTTAATGACGTATGTTTGGGTATTTGCTTTCTCAGTATTTTTCAGTTTTCTCTTTATCTAACTCCAGCCATTGGTGTTTATGGTGGCTTATCAATAGGCTGGTTTGACAATCTTGCAGATAATTTTCATTTTAGCCATACTTCTCATTCATGGGTCTCAAGCCAGAACCAGGGGAAAGTAGATGCATTTTATTATGAGTATTGTCCACAGTTGGAAAGTAATCCACATGGATTCGGTAGCAGGCTCAGCTGAGAGAAAACAGAAAGGTGAGGGAGAGAGGCAACCAGGGTCAATTAGTCAGGGGGTGTAGGGAGTTGTAGTGCTTCGTTTTGGAGGAGCTTGTAGGATGGTTGTGTGCCCCTGAGCTAGGAGAGAGAAAAGGAAAAGCATTTAGAATGCATTTACTTTACTTTCTAGCTAATGCGTCAGAATGCATCAGAATTATGAACCTTTTCATAACATACATACACTTCTCCAGTGTTTCTAGCCTTAAATTTTATTGTGTTCAAGCTTCCTTTAAGAGAGCAAGACACCAAGATATAGAAAACACTATTAAAAAAAAAAAAAAGAATTATATTTTGTTATAGAAAATGAAACAGAACAATGCTCTCCCCAGCATTTCCCAGCTATTTTTATTTATGACAGCCTTACTCTTGTAACTGTTATCAACGCAATAGGGAAGGAATTAAATTCAAAATTATTATCTTTGTAAAATTTCTGTATTTTTTTTCCTTTTTACATAAAATAATACTTTCTGTCTTAGAGCTGAATTCAGGTGTTCAATAGTGTAATACTCCATTGCTTTCTTTAATTTAGCAATGGAAAGTAGATATTTTATTTTGTCATTTTGTCATTGTATGACACAAATATTTACAGAATGTAGATAAGGCTCTAAATTCAGTTTGACTGAGTTACAAAGATTTGTGTTAGAGTATTTGTCTAATTTCTCCTTTGTCATTATCTGTTTCTCCTAGAGGTTGATAATCTTTTGTCTCCCACTTGTTTTAAGATAGTTACTTTATCACTTTACTATGGGATGCAAAATATAGACACAATTCTGTCATTTTTTTTGGTAGAACACAATAATTTTAACTAAAATTCTCTCAGAATCTTTGTAGTATCAGTATCATTATGTATAAAAAGGTGAACTAAAGCAAATTGAAATAGAGAACAGTTTCTTTTTATAAAGCTTAAAAGGAAAAAAATCTATTAAGTACAATACAAAACTTGAGTTGTGAACAGTAAGAGTTCTGTTAGTTACCATATGTTGATAAGTCACTATATTAAGAAGTTAAATTACCATATTATGATACGTTACCATATTAAAAATTGCATTTAATTAAGTCCTGAAAGTGTTAATGAGCATTAGTTACTCCACCGTGACTGTTAAAACTGGTATCCAATTATGAGTCAAGCGACAAAGCTACTACCATCAAGAAAACAAAAACCATGAAATGTGTAGGCTTCATCTTGACTAGTTAGAGAATGTTCAGGACAATTTTGGAAGAAAAATTAGAGAAGTTCAAAAGAGAGGATATTCATGAATGTTTCCACTTTTTTCTTTCCATGAACCTACAAAAATAGAGATGAAATAGCTAAAAGTTGTCAACCATAGGTGGCACAGAATGGAAAACAAATCTTAAAAATTATTCTTTCTTTACAAAAAATCTTGTTCATCCTTGTCATATCAGCAGTTCCAGAGCTTATTCTAGTATACTTAATTCTAATATACTTATTTTTCCTTCAATGTACAAACAACTAGGTAGAATGTTTTTAGGTAGAATGTTTGTAGTTTTAGTTTTATATCTTTGGCAAATCATCACATCCAAGACAAATAGTATTATGCGGTCAATTGAGTTTAATTGTGTGAAATGGTATGGAAAATTAATTTGTTTAGGTACCTTAAATACTAGGATCTAAAACTTAAGTTCACTCTATAGGTTACCAGATTACTTTTAGTATGACAGTTTAAGAAAGCGCAATGATGTCTTTCTTGTCAAGCCTCCATACCTTCTCTCAAACAATTTGCTTTCTTCATTTAACAGGCAGATTAGCCACGAAGCTTCTTTTTACTGTTTACTCCATAGACTCTTTGTCTGTCTTCTCATTATCTGCTTCACAGGAACACATTTTCTGCTGGACAGATTATTTCTAATTGCAATACTGCCATTTTTTTACTCATATCTTGCTGTGCAATAGTTTGTTGTATACGTTGATGAACCAGAAAGCAAAAATGGTATATTGCTTTCACCTAGAGCTACTTATAATGCATATAAATATCATGCATGTTTCATGGAATGTGCAAATTCTTACTGATTCCAATACAGCAGTTTTCATTGTGTGGTCATTCTTTACAGTTATCTAACTTTTGGCCAAATTGCTGAAAATTCAGAGGTTGGGTTCTTGCAACAAAAAAACAGCAGTAAAGAGATTCATAATAATTACTGGGAGATGTATTTGTTCAAATCCATTGTGGTCTTGCTGTCAGATGTGGGCAGGTTTTGGCAAAAAAAAAGTGAGTCTTAATCAGCATTTTTTGTGGGTGGAAATGAAAATAACAAAAGAATTTTGGGGGTGTAAACAAAAAAAAAATCACATTTTTCTCAGGACAGCTGTATAATAGCCACTTTGGAAAGCTAAATAATAAACACAGAAGGAAAAGGTTTCGTGCCATAGAATGTGAGGCAAAATATTTCTGGCTTCCATATTGTGGGAGTTATTATAGAGCACAAAAATGCTAAGTAAAATTGGCTCTATGCTTAGACAGTTGACACTTCAAGAAATGAGATAGAAATCAGAGTCCTTTTCACATCAATGACGATTGCCAACCACTGATGGGTTTGGAACTAACTAAGCAGTATGGAGTATACACACAAATGCTGGATCACAACAGCTTATAATACCTGTATTTTAGAGGGTTTGATTTCAAAATCAGGTGTCATGTGTACAACTCAGATTTATATTTTTAAACCTAGAAATCATATTACCCTTAAAGTTAACATGTCATTCTAATGTATAGTATTCCTGGTACCTAGGAATAGTCAAACAATATTTGTAGATGTAGGTAATGTCTTTTATTGATCATGCTTTATCACTAGAAAAAATAAGTGAGCTTTTGAATACATAAGGCTTCTTATGCAAGAAGCTGTTTTTTTTTCTTTAAAATACTGCTCTGAGTCTATAGGAGATAAAAGGAAGTCATTATTCTAAAAAGATGGGAATTCTGTACCGGTACTGATATTTGTACAGTGCTGGATTTTTGTTTATTATAAGATTCTTCCTCCTACTACTTTTCAAGCAACAAAGTGAATATGTAAAGGTATTTTCCCTGCTACTGGAAAGAAACAGATCATTCTGAAAACAATCTGATTGCTTCCAATGGGCAGCTTACAAAGTAAGGTGCATAAGTAAGATTATCTGTAACTGACTTAATAGAAAACTCTCAAATGCTGATTTCAGATACCTGAATCTCTAATTTCATCTAACCAAAGACTAGGTGAGTGAAGCAATGCAGAAATTAGGTCACAAACTATACTGAGACTTGATATTCTGCAAAAATACAAAATAAATGATTGTTTATCTGAGAGGCCTATACAGATGGCATGAAATACCTATTGGTATGATCACGTCACACTGATTTTGTTAAATTGCATTTCTTTATTCTGTATTTTCAGGTAGAGATTGAGAAGCTGGACTATCATTATTATCTGCCTTTGTTTTTTGATGGTCTTACTGAAATGACATTTCCGTATGAATTTTTTGCTCGGCAAGGAATCCATGACATGCTGGAACATGGTGGAAACAAGATTCTTCCTGTCGTTCCTCAGCTCATTATCCCAATAAAAAGTAAGCGAACCCATGGGGCAAAAGAAAAGAAAAACTAAAATTGAATTCGTATAGTGTATCTTTTTTACAAGTTGATAATTAAGCAATAAAACAAGGCAGCCTGTGCATTTCATGGACGTTATTGCTAACTTGAGTAAATTTTAAGGCATGAGGCCAGAAGACTCATGCCTTCAGTCACTTGATATGTGCACTAATCCCAAGAAACGAGACTGTCACATTAGTCTTTAATATAATAAAGAGATTCTTGGTCTTTGAAAGTGCGATGTAACATTTTCTTACCTGATTTTTATGTATTATCCACTGACTGTATAAAATGGCTTATCTGAAAGTCATATAATTTCTTTAAATCTGTATTTCTAATATTCAAAAGTAACATATGTGGATACAGGCAACACCCAAATATAGTTATAGCAGCATAACATGTTAAAGGCAGAAATCATTCCTTCAGAAAAGACTGCAAGATTATGATCATAGCTCCATAGTCAGGATTTAACAGTCTTACTAAGACTTGAATCTAGCTTAAAAATGATTACCAAGAAGCTTTAGCTCCTACATAGCTTTTAGCATTAGAAAGAGATTGCTAAGTAAGGATATTTATATGGAATTGATAGATGGTCTTTTAAACAGAATTATAATTTAAGGTGCTGGAATACATGCACAAATCTACTAGTTAAATTTGGTTGATGATTCTCTTGCATTTTTTATTACACATAGATTATTATTTTATTTAGAGTGCAAATATCACCAGTGATAAAATTTTCTCCCTAATTAAAGCCATACTAATATTTAAAAAGATACTGTCATCTCAAAGAAACTGGAAATATATGCCTTCAGAAGTTTTAAAATTTTCTATGACTGTGTAAAATAGCAGTATAGCCAGAGCTGTATATTTCTGTGACTCAGTGGCATTCACAATAAACTGCTATGTTTTACACATATTAATGTCTCTGAAGTGTCCCACTGGGTGAGTTATATCTGATTAGTCAGTCTTCTAGACCACTACCGTATTTCTGCTGTGAAAGAGAATCCAATTGATTGTTAGGCAAGGGAACATGTGAGACAGAGGGGAATAGGATAAAAGAAAGACAGAAAAATAACTCTATAAACACAGTTCTTTTGAAAGCAGTTTCCACTCCTGCATGTGCATTAAAGGAAACTATTAGTGAAAATATGCTTTCTAAAGACATTTGACATTAAATATGACTGCTGTATTACATTTTAATGATATAAAGAGAAATTCATCCTACTCCCAAGACGCATACCCTTGCCTAATGTTCACACTTTGTGAACTGTATACACTTAGCTTTAAAATTATATTATTTAATGAACACATGGGTTACTGTAAGCCAAATTCTTCCTATGAATTTTCTTCCAGCTATGCAAATAAATAAACTGACTAACAAAAAGGAGATAACTGAGATTAAGAGTCACAAGATTTTTTTTTCTGAAGACAGTTGGAGTAAGATTGAAATAATATGGATATATGCAATTTATAGTTTATTTACTGGGTTAGTTTTGATGTGCAATGAACAGTGGAATACATGACAAGTCACAGAAGTCATAATTCCTTTCACTCGCTTTTCTTAGGCTTTCACAGCTCTTAGATTCCTGCAGAAACTGCAGAATTGCCCACCTTCAATGCGAGATGCACATACAAACATAAACACTGAATGTTGGGTACAGCTTTTCCAAAATTTTTATGCACAATATCAGGGATATCCTACACAGTGTGTAGAAGTACCTAGTCATCAGTCAAAAAGGCACCTGTTGTTCTTCATTAGCAGTAACTGTCTTTCCATTCACATTTTCTTTACCAGCAGCGTAGCAGCTGTAACCTCCTCATATCCAAGCTTCAAATCCAGCTCCCACACTCCAGTTCACTGCAACTGAATTGTGCTAATGCAACTGCTTGTGGAGCACCTCTGTGAATCTGATTTACTGATATAGTCCAAATGAAAAATAAATGTATAAAAACGCTTTCAAAATGGAGTTACTTTTAAACCAAGATCATTTCAATGGTCTAGTCTATAGCTAGTGAAGCTCTAAGTTAAGGAATAGTATGCAACAGCACAGGAGTTAGAATAAGCCGTTTAAGTTGATCAGTAGGAACTTCTTGATACAGCTTTGCTAATGAAGAAAATCATATGCAATTAAACACTTAAGCTTTGCAGGACAGCTACTGGCCATAAACCCTTTCTGTTCCATGTTGTGAATCCTAAAACAGGCAGGCAGATAATCTGAGTTTAGGCCTAGAAATTAATAAAGCTCAAGTCTTTGTGCGAAACACCCTTTTTTTACAGAATAGTCCTCATCTTCCTACTTAAAATGTTACTTGGAGTGTTGTTTCTTCACAATTGCAGGCATCAGACCAATGCTGATGAGCCAGAAAAAAATAAGCTTTGTCTTAATACTGGACTTTTATTTTCTGAGGGTGATTCTGTGGTCTTAAAAAAGTCTTCCCTAGCGAAGTAGATCAAGGATATATTAAGCTTTGTTGAAAGCTCAGTTTCCTTAAGGAAAATAGATCTTTTGTGGGTTAGGTACAGAGAAATACACTGAACAATCCTGCATCAGTATGACCTTAAGAGCCCTTGCTAATAGTTTAATAAATTACTAAATCAAACTGATTTCTCTTTTCTTTTACTCCTCATCCTATCCACGTGTAAACTGTGAATTTATGCCTTGGATAATAGTGTGGATGTTCCGTATTTAGTATCAAATCAGGGTCACTGATCAGGGTCAATGCTCTACTAGTGATCCTCTTCCTCTATGAAAACTTATTATTTATTGTTACCCTCATTTCCTATTGCTTAAAAAAAATTATTTATATGCAAATCATGACAATAATGTGTTTCAAGAACTTTCAGTGAGGCACCTTATCCAATACACTTTAGAAATTCAAAAAAATGTGTTTTACAGAACTTTTCTTGTCCACATGCATCTTCATTTCTGCAGGGGCCTACAATCAAACTTTCTATTAATTTCTGCAGTATCAGTGTCAATGTTACTGGTTTTCAATTCCCCAGATCTTCTTAGAACAAGTATCACATTTCAGTGACAAAAAGGCTGTTTTCATGGAGACAGCCCTCCGTTGAGTAGCTTGAGGGTAGCGCAGGAGAACATACATGTAGAGACAGATGGGAACTCAGTAAACTGGCACAGCCACTGAGAATAAAGTCCTGGAGACTGTATTCTTGCTGTATCTTTTATACTAACTAATAGAGCAGTACAAATGTTTATAGATTTCAGGTTTTACAGGTCATAATCAAGGTTGTCTTCACTGTTCTGCTACATCATGTCTATTGTAAATGCCAATGATTTAATGATGGATCTTAACTTTTTCTGTGCCTTAGGCTTTGGTTTTACAGGACTAAGTCTTCGGTGACAGAACTGCCCATGGATTTTCCTTCCTTCCTCTCCGTTCCTCCTTCCCATCACCTTAGTGCACCACATCACTTCAGTTGCGCTGGAACAAATATTTGTTCCTTTCAGTCCAGGAAAGAAATTTCTGAAATGGTCTCTTTAGTGAAAATACTTTGTCTATGGAAAAGATCTGCTGTATACTGGCAGATTTTCAGTGAGGTTTCCTGACTTTCAGAATGTATGAATTCCAAACAAGAGAACAGTCGTTTCTTTTACAGGTGACATCTGAAACTGCCATAGGATTCTCCAACCTGCCAGATAGAAAAAAAAACATTAACTAAGTTTGCTTCTAGGTCTTTTTGTTTGAAACGTTAGAAGTGTTACTGCAGAAAATGATCTCAACTTTTTAAAATAGTCTTTTTATTGCTGCATTTATAAGCTTCTTCCATCTAAATTGATAATCAAGCAAGCAGCATGTATGTGAAGGAAAGTCTCTACTGTTAAAAGAAGTTAACTAAAGAAAATTCTAAATTTGCCTGCATTGTCAATGCACCTTAATGAAACAGTTTTTCACTGCAGCTGCCAATGAATTTGTGGTTTGTATCAGCTCATTGCTAACAAGTTTTGATATAGAGCACCATGAAATTCCTTCATAAAAAAATGCAAGTACCACAAATCAATTTGCAAACTTCATAACTATTACTGTGCCTTTGAATAGAAGAAACACTGAGCTTACTCAGTAACGGAGCTTTTATTTTACTGAGCTGATATTTATCCTATAATTTTTTTTTTCAAATCGTCTGTTATTATGGTGAACTTCAGAAAATACTTGTTTGAAAAAAATAACATTAGCAGGAGAATTTAAAATATGCATAAAGTACATGCCTCATTTTATTCTTGTATTTACGAATTTATTAAAGCTAGAGAATCTCCTGGAGAAGTGTGCTGACTGATCACGTGTAAAATTGTCGAGCTGATACCATTAACAGACAAAGCTTTGGAACCAGCAAGCAACAGAGCCATTTTATTGTGTTTTAAAAGTTTCTACATAACAGAATTCTACAATTCACAGCATGCTGAGCAAAAGGGAAATATATATGATTAAAGGAGTAAGATCCTCTAAAAACCCATTAGGATGGAAAGATATCTCTGAAAGGCAAATAGGTCATTCAGTTTGCTTGAGCTGTCAATATCCACATCTTAACAGCAGACTTTTAGGTCAAGAGCAAATGCCTAGCATGCTTTCAAATGAGAATAGTTTTGATTTTTCACATGTTTTCTTCTTTAGAGAAGAATGTGCTATATTAAGGGTTTTAGAAAGGGCTGCTTGACTCCTGTATAGGGATAATAGTATTTTCATATCTTCTCTGTTTAAGCAACCTGCAGATATCACTGAAGCTTTTGAGACTGTTGAAATGCACTTATTTCATATACAGCATTAAAATTTCCTTCCCTTGATTCATGTGGGAGAATGGTCTACAGCGATGGCACTACACTGAAAATAATTACCAGATTTTTAAAAAATAAACATATGTTTGAAATTGATATATCCTTGGGGCAGGGGCTGCCTCTAATTAAATGTTTATACAGTGCCTAATATAATCAAGCCAGGAGCTGGTTGACTGTTATGCATGGCACAGTCCAAATATTTAATAATAATAACAGTTCTGTAGTCAATTTGATCTTACTTTTGATATTTACAAGTGTTTTCCTAACATACGCTGCAAATTTCTGCAATTTTGAAGGGCTTCAGGCTCAAGTTCTGCAGTCTGTTCTGTTCTACCATACCCATCACTGGCATTCAACATCTTGATCCAAGTACTTTTGTCATGTGTGTCAAACTGGTGAGAGGATGTGCCTGTATAGTGAGGGCAGGAATAGAGGTCCAAATTATTTTTCTAGTATGCACAAGAAGTAAGTGCCAGTTATTACCAATCAGAGTTCCAGTAAGTAGCGCTATAGCACAACTCAGTTGTAAGGAAACACTCATCTACCCTTACTTGCATAGTAATTTCTGTGATGAGCTGTTCTTTGGAAACGTTCTTCTGGACCCAGGAAGTACTCAATTGCTGCAATAACTGGGGCTACTCAGACACAATTCACACATTTGATTTTATTAAGAGACAGTCCCAGCTCCCACCAGATGCAGAGCTACCTTTGCAGAAGGCAGAATTTTGAAAATTGGAAAGTGTCTGAAAACCTTTGGGAGGCAAAGGTTTCTGCAGACAAAGGCTTCCTGTGGGTTGCTGGACAGCCCATTCTCACTTAAATGTTTCTCTCTGCATGCCAAAAAAAGTTAAGGGCCCTCATCCTATAGGCCTGCTTCTGCAGTCAGGAAGAATCATTCGTAGAAGTAGGTACAATTTATGCATTGGTATGGACAAAGAGGTCATGATACCTGCTAGGACATTTTTTGCAATGATTATTCTATTGAAAATACAGGGAATAGCGGTAATTTCCCTCATAGTTCACTTCTGCTTATGACAGTTTAGTCATGGATAAGCCTATTTGTTCTAACCTCAGTAATTTTTCCCTTAACAGCACTTCTTTGACATGGAATTACTCTATGATGCAGTAGGGCCCCTTTATGCCTGAGAGTTCCTCACTGTTTAGCAGGAGTAGTGTTAGCGTGCTCTTAGTAAGCATGCAAAGAGACATGAAAAGAGATGTTACTTATTAGTTGATTTTCAAGAGTTGTTTCTACATAGTCACGCAATAAATCTGCCTTTCCTCTCCTCGTGCTGATTTTTATCAATCAGTAGTATGAGAAAAGGAGCAGGAGCAGGTGAGGCACAGGGCCCCTGCTTGAGGAGGTAGAACAACTGACATTGCTGTCATGTCAGAATGCTTCCACGTTCCCTATGGAACAGCATATGCTATATAGACTAACAAAACTTTTTGCTGGAAATACTCTATCTCATTACTTAAACAAAAAGAGAGAGTTCTTGAGGAAATTATTAGCAAGTAACTCCTCTTTAAATTTAGTTGCATTTCTGACTATTTTTTTTTTTTGAAGTGTTTATACTTTGATTATGTTCAGTCCCATTTTTATATATTTCAGTGGTTCTGACATCTTTGGCATTGAATTCAAGCTTAGCTTTTACAGATTTTGCTTTCACAATGCAATGTTGCAAAGGCCTGTGTGAGTGGGTAAAGCACTAAGGAATAAGACCAATAAATAACAGCATCCCAAATATGACAACTGCCCCCCGCTGCATAATTTCAAAGTAGGTCTCATCATTAGAGAGATTTTACAGGAAAAAAAAAAAAAAAAAAGAAAAGAAACAAAGAAAGAAAGAAAAAAGAAATACAAAACTTTTCAAGCATGATTCATTTTTAATTACAAAAGAGAATGCAAAGTACCTTCTTTTATTAAAGCCAAGAAAGCACAGAAGTGGTACTCATGAAATATCTTCGTGTCATAAGATTAGAAGCATGACACTGAAAGCTTAGAGAAAAATCTAAGTAGGCAAGATGAAATCTTTTTTCTTTCTAGAGTGTTTGTCTTTTTCAAAAAGCCTACAAGGTTTTTTTGTTTTTCCTTTCCTATAAACATTTGATTCATTGTACTGATTCTCAGAATAGCTAGAATTGTTAGTTGAATGAATAAAATAATTGCAAAATAAATGGGAACAAACATACAAATAGGCTAATTGTTGCACTAGAATGTATCTGTTGTCAACCTTTGCAGGTTGTCTTGCATTTGTATGGTTCCATTGGCCCCAAATGGTACTTACTGAACATTTTTTTTTTTTTTTTTTTTGGACCAGGCCAGCATTACGCTGGCAGCATGAGGGAATAATGAGCTGCATTCTTTGGGTTACTGAAGAGTCAGCACAAATTGTGGGAACAAATAACAATCAGACAAGGCAGTGTTTTATAACATCAGGACTGCAATCCATCTTTGGGATCTTTCAAAGCTGGGCTAATAAAGGCGCATGTACAATCCCCTGTAGCATACAGTTTAATTAAATTTGTCCATTAGAGGACTCCTCCCCCTCCCTTTACATTTTGGAAGTTAATTCTGCTTTTTCTGCCTGTCGTTCTTTCTACATCACAGATGCACTGAGCCTTCGTAACCGACAGGTCATCTGCATCACGCTGAAAGTCCTCCAGCACCTGGTGGTGTCAGCCGACATGGTGGGGGAGGCCTTGGTGCCCTATTATCGGCAAATCCTCCCAGTCCTAAACATCTTTAAGAATATGAATGGTGAGTTATCCTAACAGACACTGTGTCTTTCAACCCCTAAGGTAAAAGAGGGCTGGAGGCAGGGTTAATTAACAATGTAGTTAAGATTTATTACTGTATATAAACTCAAATCCATTTGGAGCTCTAAATAATGTACCCCCCCCTTGATATTCCCTAAGGATGCACTAAAATTAACAATTTCATTTATTACTCCTTTCACGTACAGCTTATTTAATGCAGTTGAGAAGCACTGAAGCAGTTCTGTAATCTTCCAATAATTAAATTGTAAAGTTTTTTAACAGTCTTTTGAATACATTAATAAATTGCAAAGGTTTTTTTCCTCTCTCCAAGTATGTTCGTAATAGGTCCGGTCTTTGATTCTGTTCTGTGCTCATTCACGAGCAAAAATCACTGTTACCCAATACTGCTTATTAGTTGAGGAAAGAATAAAAATAAAAGTAGGAATCAATTTAATTAAGTTGATGGACAAGAGAACTCCTCCCTATAGAAAGCTTTTAAGTTGCATAATGTTTAGCAGAACAGTGATGTCTGAAGTTATTACCGCTCGCTTATTAAGTTAGATTATAGACACATTTAGAGCTAGTTTGTACCCACAGTATAGTATTTTCTTTGTAGTGCAAAACTCTACTGCCAGTTTCAATCTTTAATAACTATAGTACTGTGAGTATAGTGTACTGTGAGTGTATTTAGGCCACAGTCACAGGGGGAAATCAAATGATGTGTCTTACTTTCTCCAAGCTACTATTTATTATCTTGTTTCTATAGTAAATCTGTCTGCATACTATCTGTTCAATTACCCCCCAAGTAATTCACTTTAACATTCGTGTTATTCACATGTAACTTATGGGTTAAAAAATGTTAATGCCTCACAGTCTTGCAGATGAAGTCTTGGCAATTTTTTCATGAAATTCTTGTAATTCCAGTAGGTATCTACAGGACTTAGCTTCCTATTATACTTTCTCTTTGTGTCACCACACAGTCTTTTGTCTTATGCTCACCCTTTTAATATTTCTGACTGAAAAACACCTGTCCAAAAACTGAGAATTCAATGAGATTTAGATTTTAGACCCCTTTATATACATGCATGTACAAGACTTTTAATTAGTAAAAAACTTTCAATAATGTAGAATACCATAAGGTGGTTCAAATGAGAACTGTGGCTTTCTAGAAGTCATGGCATGAAATAGGAATAAAATCCTTAAACTGAGATGAATGAATTTCTGCAGGGCTCCTTTTGAATTAGAAGATTCCCCTTAACAGATCCAATTTCAATTTCTGGCACAAAATACAGACTGTAAAAAGAAGGCTTTCATTGATCAATGAATGTACAATGCACATTTTTCCAAATTGCAGCCCGAAATAGGCCATAAATCCTCTTGACTAAGCTGAGCTATACCAGTTTCAGATGGATAATAGGAAAAGCTCATGTATACTAAGTGCATAAAGTAATAAGGTATTAAACATGTCCTAAACATATCCTGAGTTTAGATAAAATTGATATCATACTAAAACACATTTTCAACATTTTTGCATGACATCTGTGCTATGTGAATTTGTGCCTAGTACACTAAGTGTTCATATTTGGCATTCAAGAACTAAAAGACGATACTCATCCATCGATAGACATAAAGAATGAGATTAATTCTATTTCCTAGCTTACATTGCTAAAAATTAATATTCAGTAGCAACAGTCCAAACATTTAAGCTTGTGGCCTCTACGTTTAATTAGCTAATCTTTTTATGTCCTGTATTAAATATAAAAACTGTAAGTAGGCCAACAAATTAAGGCATGCCAAATACATTTTATAGTTAGAGCTAGTGAGATGCAAAACAGGCATAGTTCAGATATGAAATTGTAAGGCATATGTTCTGTAATTGGGTCTCTGAAATTATAGAGGAGAAGGTATGTAGGTTGCAGGTGGAAGAATTGTGTCATCTTATATCCGATCATATTTCTTACACACAGGTGAATATATTATTAGGAATTTTGGGGAACTAAAAAAGAGGAGAATATGATGAAAAATGAATTTCAAAGGTACAATTATGGAAAACATCTAAAACATATGCTTAGAGAGTTGAGTCATAAAATATGTTATTATTCCCTGTCAGCTAAAAATAGTTCAATACAACTTAAATTACAATTCCCAGTGGGAAAGATCCAGGCCTACTCTGTCTGTAAAACCAGAGGAGATTTCAGTGGTCTTCTCAGGAGTCTAAATAGTGGGCAAGGGGTTCCTCCCTAGTCCAAACCCCATGTTTGATACACATGAATTTGTGCTCTCTCTGTAGCTTAAACCCCTGGCTCGCAGGAGATATATCTATGTTCATGAGGACTCTGAGTGCTCTGCTAAAGAGCGCTACAGCCGAAAGCAGAGAGGCGCTGCTGGGGGCGATGCTGCCTCCTCTACGCCGCGCTCCAGCATCCCGAGTATTTGTGCAGAAAGTGAGGGACACAGAACGCCCTGAAACGGACTGCAGCTTTCTGTTGAAACCATTGAAACTACTGGGCAGAGTCATAAGGCCCGCAAGGGAATAGGAGGAGGGGAACATGACTTCATCCCTGTGGTTAGGGAATGTCTGATATCTAGGAGCAGTTGGTCTAATCCCTGCAGACTGAGGAGGAACTAGCAATCTCTGAGCAAGCTCTCCAAAAAACATGCAAACTCGCTACCTTATGCTACAAGACACAAGAAAGACATGGTAATGATTACTAGGTCTATTATGAATCCAATAATGTCACTTTACTTTTCACTTATACTTGTAAATTAAATGTATTCTTAGAAACTCATTTCAGCCTTGAGAAGAGGGAACAAAAATATTTATACAATAAAACAGAAATAGTCTTTTTTTGTGCATCGCAGAACCTTTGCATTTTGGGCATCTCACTTAAGAGCTTATAAAAGCTGTCTTGTGTAAATGTGTGGGGTATCTGAGGAAAACACAATTTAAGAAGAAATAAAATGAATTTGTTCTTTTGTAACAGCAGATAGAAAGTAAAAATTGAAGGGACAAAATAGATTCCTCAAAGCTTGGAAGATGCTGTTACTGTGCATGTATACCAGAACATGACTGGAAACAACCGAAAATGTTTATTAACAGTATTAGACAGTTTTGAACAATCTAACAACAGAAGATTTCTGTTGTTTAATTTACCTGCCTGGCAAATGAGAGCCTCACTGATCTAGTTTGACAACTGTTGTATGCAGTCGTAACAGCTGTGCTACTTCAATTCATGCACACAAAAATATTTTCACGTCATCAATTTATATTATTCAGTAGTGATCAGTAACAGCTTTTAAAAACTTTGGAAATAAAATCCTGTAGAATGGAATAAAATAATAAATAAATATCATTAGCATTTACAAGCCTCCAGCACCATGGAAGGACAGACATCTTCCATGCCTCCGGCCGGTAATTCCATCTATGACTTGTTTCAGTCACTGTTGGGCAAACAGTGGTGACAGGGCGTACTGCAGCCCATGCGTGTTTTGGCTGCAACACAAATGTTCTGGCACCCTCAGCAACTTAGAGCTAACATAAACTTCTGTCAATCTCCGCCTATATAGTACAGTCCTTTAAAATAAAATTGTAGAGACATGACTGAGAGTATCTGCTGTGGCTGAACTGCAGCATTCAGTCAGGTGTGCAACCACACAGCAGAGTTATGCCGCGTGCTTTTAAGCATCTGAACTTCGCCTAGGAAAAAAATAGTCTGCTATCTGAGGGGTATTTCACATGCTTTAGAGTGCTATATTTAGCAAGATACGGCAGTACTTGGTATACTCTAAAGGAAGAAGCAACACTTTTGAGAAGTGTATAATTGCAGAAGTGGGAGACTGTGCCTACAGGTAACAGTTTCCCTGTATTAGGGATGGAGGTATTTCAGAAGTGCTTGTGTATTCCAGAGGCAGCAATGCTCTTCAGAGAGGTTCATGCTCATTACTAAGAAGCAGCAATTATCCTTTAATGTGATTGAATATGTTCTGAAGAAAATCTCTTATCCAGAATATTTCAACTGCTTCTCCTTGCACCAAAAATCCAGAAGTACTTACTTACACAAAACACATCAATCATATTCTAAAATCACTTACAGTTTGCCCACTGTGGGTATTCAGAAATATTTTTTCAGGTTCCAGAAGAAGTGTGGCTTTGATACCAGATTTTACAGGCTAATATATTTGAGGTTCTCTTAATTTTTCCTCTGAGTTTTGAGCTTTTGGATTATTCTCTCTCTCTCTTTTTTTTTTTTTAATTTCTTCTGCTACTAAGAAGATTAGATGCCTTTATCATTTTTTAAAGCAGAAGATTGAGATTTCCCCAAAATAGTTAATTCATAATTGACATAGGCCTGTTAGTATATTAGACTTGTGAGAACAGTCATATAAATTTCATACTACATCCTTATTTTCAGATTGTTGATATAGTCCACTGTGGCGCTTATTCTTAATAATCCTATAAATATTTTGCAAGGTTTTTCATGGTCTCAAGGGTTTTTTTGAATTCTATTTTGTATAATCAATTGTGATTTCTGAAATATAAAACCTAAGATTCTGAAGCGATCCTAAGTTCTGATTTATATATATGATTTATATATGAATATCTGATTTATATATGAATATCTACTGAAAAAATATTGTGGTAGAACACTACACGACACCAGACTTAAAATTTTCCCAAAATGGAGTCCCTCGTGATAGTATATCATCTTTTTAAGAAGATAATAATAAATTCATTACACTGGGAAAATAATCATACCAGTGAGAAACAAAATGTATTGTGGTCATTCCCAGGTGTAATTACTGACATTATTTTAGAAGCTTCTTATGAACTATTGTCCTAAGAATGTTTATTTAATAATTATCCTTTTTTTTTTATTTTTTTAATTTTTTTTAAATTTTAATACATCTTTTTCTTCTGTGAGATTAGCTAATGATCCTTTAAATGTTATTTTTCAAAGACTTTTTTTTTTAATCAATAAACAACATCTTTAAAGCAAATTTCTCCCCAAATAGGGTTTCATACAGTAATTGACTGAGGACTAGGAAGGCAGTAACCTTCCTTCCTAGAAAAAGTTACCAGCTGTTATCTCATTTATTTTGTACAAACTCGCCAATCCCTACATCTATCAATCATGATCCCGACATACCAAGTTAAAGAAAATCCATCAGAATTCTGAATTACTGAAAACTAGAAGTTACGAAGACCCACCTGTTTCAGGGCATTTGTTGCTTTAATATTTTATAATACAAAACTGATAAATTTTAAACTGATGATATAGTAAACTTTTTGTGCATAATCAAAATCTTGTCAGATACTTTATAACACATTTATAGAATTATAACACTTAGATCATAATTGCTGGATAATTTCTAATTGCTATCTAATTTCTTAGCTGAAAATATAGCATCAGTCTGTGTAAAATAAAACTGACTCAGCAGTGATTAAATTGGTGTTATTAACACTTAGCACTTACTTTTAATGTGTTAATAGCCTAATTAATTCAGCATCTTGAATGCCTGATAAAAGAAAAATGAAAGGTTCACCAAATCAAAGAACATACATTGAATCTGCTATTTTATTTTTACTGCTTTTAATTACTTGAGTATTTGGACCCAAACAAAGGAAGATTGTCTATTGGATGAAACACAGGTGAGAGGAGTTCTGAATTTGTAGGAAATTCACAGACAAATCAAATAGTGGAAAGGTCACATCCTTCCTGTATTACAGTGTGTATAGCTGTAAAATGGGTATAAGCTCAAGGGCTTGTAGCCTTCAGGGTTTTTTCAGTGCTCCTAGAGAGAAGGAGTGAAGTAGTGTTTTCACAAAGATAGAAGTTTGTGTCATGCTTTGCTGAAATATTTTGAGGGCTTTGTATTCCAATGTGAAACAATGACCTTTGAAAAATCCAGAAGAACACTTAGGCAGATTTACAGTGGTGTCTGCCAGTCTGCCTTTTCTGCATGCTTAGTGTGTGCCTTGGTGTCAACTTGTGAGGGTGCTCTCAAAATGGATCAGGATGCCCCTAAGTTACCCAAGAAGCCCATTTTCTAGTCAGACCTTGAGTAAGTCTAACGCATACACAGCACGCACAGTCATCTACATTCATCCTGTCTGCAGTTTTATTTCTGCCTTTTCCAAAAATGAAACACATGTGAGCGCTGGAACTAGAACCCCAGCTCCTTGATGCTGTTTGACTGCCTGACTGCTTGCACAGGCTCTCGCTTCATCTCTGCCTTCTCTTTCTGGAGTGGGATTTGAAAGTCTTTGCTGTCCTCGACCCAGCTACAGCATGAAGGATGGTGCAGACCAGCAGGGATTTGTCAAGGCTGCCATCTGCAGAATCAGCTACTTCCATGTCCAAATGGATGAGATGGCAGCTCTGTGGGTTCACAGCCCCCCATATCTGCCATGGGTAGATCAAAAATGCCTTTTCTTCTTGCAAGCCCTGATTCAAGCCCCCAGAGGGGGACTCTAAGAAGAGCAGAATCTCAGACCTGCCTCTTGCATCTTTCCTTTCCAGTTGGTGTGCTTTAGGCAGCTGCCTGCGGATGTCCTCACCTCCAGGGCCTTCTGATCCAGTTTGTTAAGAGTAGAGAGACCTGTGTTTGCTCTCTAGATGTTAAGGCTTTAGTTGGACTAGTACTGCCCACTTGGTTTATAATCACTTTCAGAATACAAGTAAAATAAATAAATCTGGGAAAACATTTTGTTTCTGTATGACTTCACTTCTCAAGTATGTTTGCAAACAAATGTGTTGGAAGTTAGAGGGGACATATGGTTTCAACTTGTCACACTTATTAAGGTAACATTTTTTTTTTATTTTAAATATTCATCTAAAATATGTGTTCATTTAGTGATTCTAAGAGAGTTATGTTTATTTATTGCAGATATTTTTAATTTGTGTGCTCAATTAGGATTCTGCTCTGAGGAGACTATTTCTGTGAAAATCAGTGTGAAGTTGCCAAAATCATAGAAATTGGCTCTGCACCTGGCTTTCCATTTTTATATCAAATCAAAAAGCAGGGAATGGGAAGAGGGAAGCTTTGGAGGGAGAGAAAACTCCTTGTCTACACAATACTTTTCCTTGTGGGGTTTCTCGCTTGCCCTCAAGGAAACAGATTAAAGAAAGACCTGTGTACTAGAATGATACAGGTAGGAGTATAAATGATTGTGATAGCACTATGATTAAGTCACCATAATACTCAGGTAGTTAAAATGCTTTGTGTCTTACAGTTATTACTCTATTATATCATTTCATCTCATTTTAAGACATGCTGCTTCTGTTAGATTTTGGAGAATACCTTAGGCAAGAAAGTTGAGGTTGCTGGAACTATGTCTCTGAACTATTGATTTCTTTTGCTGTGTTGCACATCCATCATCCCCCTTTTTAGGCACACAAGGAAGAAATTTATTTTTTTCTATAATGCCCTCTGAATCTCACACATGATGCTGTGATTAGCACATGACAAACCTGACTTTTTTGTCAGGTTTGTACCAGTTTAGGAGTATCTTTTATGAATTCTAAAAATTTATGTATATTATATCTATTTATGTATATTATATATGTATATTTATATACATCATTTTATAATTTATATATATTTAGATATATATATATAAAGACTTCCCCATTTACAGATAAAACTAATTCCACTGTTATTTTCACTTTGAAATTTAAACACAAAAGTAAAGGTAAGAAATGCCATAGTTAACATTTAACCTTGGCTCTGCTTGCTTAGTTTTATGTACTATACTACAGATTTAAACAAGTTTTTAATTACTGTTTATATAACACAAGTATTTTGTACATTTTTTTTTTCATAATCTCAGAATCCCCCATTTCTTTTTACTGAGTTGAATTTTTCATTGTCATGCTAATATTATACATCTCACTGGCAGATGTTTACTGTGCTTTTCTGCAAATGTACCTGATTTTCTTTTTACTATTTAACAACCTTTATTTGCCTTTATTGCAATTTGATGACCAAGTGTTTATGAAATAGTTAGGCAAATATGCTTATCAGAACATATTCAGAAAATACCATGTTAAAATTTTCTTATACTAGAATGTTTATTTCAAGTTTAGCTTTGAACCGATTAACGTACAAGTTTAACGTACAAGTTCATGGATAATATATGAAGTTTATTTTAAGAATCAGAATGATTTTTATATAAAATTTCTTTGTAAACTTTGTGGTTCTTTTTTATTCTTTATTTTCCCTCAGTTTGAATACTGATTATGGTACTTCAGTGCTCTTAGAAACATTAAAGCCTTTTTTATACATGGTTTGGTGAATATATATATATATATACGTGTATATATATATATATAACACAGAATGGTAATGTGATCAGAGATTAAATCAAGAAATGGTTTATCCTGAAGTATTCAGAAATTATGTCGTTCCTTAACATTTACTCTTTATTGTAAGATTTCAGTAGAACTTTTTAACATAGCTGATCTTGAGGGTAACTTGACCCCACTGCTACGTCTAACGAATGATGATCATTCTTAATCCTATAATACTATTGACTTAATTTCTCTTCATATATTGTATCGGGTTTGTGTGACATTCTGCTTGAACTTGAAAATGTAATATTTACAAGGACATTTGCAAATGGACAAAGAGAATTCACTTAGGCCATTCACAGTAATTCTCACAAATTCCAGGAGATGTTATATTCCATGCTTCATTCTTCTACCTGAAAAAACAAAATGCTTTAGGTAATAAAAAATGTAACTTAATATGATATATTATATGATGTTAATGATGTTCATGTGATGTGAATAAGTGTTACTTAAAGGGCGTAGTAAAACAGTGGCTTTTGTTGGAAAAGATGTCTAGCTAATTTCTCAAGCATAAAATTGTTCTGGGGATTGGAAAAGAGAAAGGAAAAGGAAACTAGGGGCAATGATTAGGTAGGAAAGCATTCATTGCTTATGTGATTCAGGGGCTGGTACACCCTATGTTTTGCAGGATTGCATAATATTAAAACATGGCTAAATAGACCTCGACTCCATCTACAAAATGCTTAGTGCCAACTAACACTGGCCACATGTCATATCATACCTATAAAGAAAGACATTTAATACTCCTACCATCTCTGTTTCCAAGCCAAAGAAAAGTAATTTAGGAACATGGTAAGTATTAGTAGCTAATATTAGTTGGATGCTATAAAAAAAATTTTCCAACCAAGAATCATGCTATTGCCTCAAACTCATTATTTAGAACTCATAAAAGAAAGCTCATCAATAAAAGAATTAATTTTTTAATGTCAATGTGTTGATCAACGAGCGAAGTAGAAAAAAAAAGATGTAGAATCTGAAGGAATTTTTTCAATGAAATATTAACAGTAATATCTTGTATAAGATAGCTTGTAATAGATGTATAAACAAGACAACTGCAGTATATTTAGCATGAAGTATATGCCTGTTATGTATTTACTTTGCTTTTTGCTTACTTTATTCTTGAGTTTCTGTCTGGAGTAGATCAGTCTTTCAACTTGGACAAGTAGTCATAATTGCAGCTAAATTTGTTCCATCTGAAAGATCTTTTGAATTACAGCACTTACCATTCATAACTATGACATTTTATAACAGCTGTTTTGCAGTAGATGCTAAATTAACTTTGTCAGGGGATATGCTTAAAACAAAAAGAACAAAGCAAAATCTTGTATGTGTATCTTTTTCTTACACCAAAAAAAGAATGGCTTTACATATAAACTACTTTCTGTTAATAAATATGCTATCCTTTGTATTTCATGGATTTGTGTGTGTGTATATATATGCATATACACATAATATATGAAAGCACATGTGTATATACACATACAAACAGATATGCTTAGACTGTTTTTATTTTTTAAAGCTTTTTTGTCCCCCTAAAATTAGTGTGTTACAATACAGTGTTGGAGGTTTAGTTGAGGTCATCCAAGTCAAATGTCTCATCAAAGTGAAGTAGGTAACATGTACCAGTTTAGGGCTACCAGTCACTACTGACTGCCTTTGAATCTCCAGTGCATGGACTGGGTGGATGAAGTTTAAGGGCAGCCTTTGACCAAAGGGCAGAGTACAGCTTGTCAAATGGCACAGTACCACTCGTGCCCCTGCAAAGGGCCCTTGCCACACCACCACCGGCTTCTGGTTGCTTTTGTGTGGATTTTTCCTGCTTCAGACACATTCTGTTTAACAACAACAACAACAAAAATGTAGTGGTGTTTTAAGAAATACAGGAAAAGAAATACTGGTTTTACAGTAAAGTCTAATCATTCAGACTATTTTTTTTTTATTAAACAAGAAAAAAAGTAATCAAACTGTTTTAATCAAACTAATCATAAACTAATAATAAAGTAATCAAACTAATTTACTATGTTAATCAGACACAAATGCCAGAGCACATAATTGAGGCTATAACATGTATTATAATTCTTATTATAATTCTTGTAATCTAAATTTAAACCATTGACATATTTAAGTTTATACACACATAAAAGCTTTTTAATTACTTTCCTGAGTCAGGCGAAGATTTCTCTGCAACTTGTAGGCTTAAGGAGAACTTAGATGCAGCCTAGATTAGCAGCATTGCCTTACAATTTTCACAAGAGGGACATCTACTTGTTACAATTTTTATGTTGCCTTTAATTATTTCTCTACCCATACTACAGGGGATCTACAGCTCCTATAACAAGAAATAATACCTAGTAATATTGACAACTAGTTACGTAGGAACTGTTAATTAAAGAGGGTTAACTAAATCTGTCCATATAAAAAAAGAAAAAAAGAAAGAAAAAAAAAAAAGCCATGGTTCAGCTGCTTGCACTTTTTTATGAAGTAAATACTTGCTCTTACATGACATAGGAGAAGACTGGTATATCCAGCTCTTATCTAATTATGTTTATTAATGTAGTGATTGCAAAATAGGGAAAACTGTGGGATTAGGAGAACTAAATATTTGCATACAGCCAGCAGGTAAAACTCTGACCCATGTTCTGCTCGCGTTTGATATGTCAATTCTTTAAACAGCCTTCTCTCCCTTTAGTATATATGATACACCTATGTGCACATAAAATTACTGGAAAAAAAAAAAAAAAAAAAAAAACACTTTTGTAGCCTGTCATGTGACCAGCTTATCTTGAATCTCTCCATTATCTCCCTTTTAAAGTATATCAAATGTGTTGCTTATCTTTACTTTCAAAGCACTTAACAGCCTGTTCTTCATATTATTTTCTTCATATTCTTCATTTTCTTCCCTCCTTATTTCAGTTCCTAGATGTTTATCCACTAAACCACCTCGTTTTATTTTTCAGATTCTTTTTTCCAGAGTGTCTACATTTGACATTGGTTAGAGTACTGATATTCAGAGGAAATCACCTACAGTGCAAACACTTACTCTTCTACTCTCAAAAATCTTTATATAGCCTATGTTTTTTTCTCATTTTGTACTTAGTAGTCAAGTTCTCTAAGGCAGGAGCGAATATATTTGTTATGTATTTGCCAAGTGTCATTAATGGTGAGTATAGGATCCATGGTATGTGGATAGGAACCCTTTCCTAATGACTACAGTTACATCAACTGCATGCTAGTGATGTCACTTGGAACTGAACTAAGGATTGAGATTTAGTATAAATACAAGGATAGTTTTGATTTATGTAATACTCCATATATTTCTGTTATGTGTATTAATGTATATGATAATGCAAACAGCTATGGCCAATGAACTACTTAATTCACTTCAAGTGCACAGTTCTCCTGTGGAGCACATATATTCAAAAAATTTATATAATCAACATAACTGGCTCATGACAGGCATGTGTGTCATACATGTCCAGGATAACTCAATAGGGAATATCGGTATAAGACAAAAGGATAATTTGTGTTGTGGGCTCTGTAATGGAAGCAGTGTGTGCTAGTTGAGCAGCAGCACAACTGGCTGTAATGGACATTATGAAAAGGCAGTTTCCCCGGGACACAAGAACTGTGCCCTCTTCTTGAAAGAATCTCTTCCTGAAAGAATGCAAACTGGTCGTCTTTTGCTATAAAGTGAACTCCCTTATGTTTTATTTAACCATTTAGCAGTATTGCAGATAAAAATAGATATGAAGGTAGATTTTGCTGCTTTGGAATATATATATATATATATATATATATTTCCCTAAGGCTTCTTAAATTTGTGTAAGCAAATATATGTTTTATGGAAACTGTTGATCAATGTATCATAAACCCACTAGAGAAAGAGATAAAAGTATGCTGCGAAACCTGAGTGGTCAAAAGTGAGTGGTATATATACTTGTCTGAACAGGAAAACTGAGAATCTACCATCTGGAAGATTGTGCTTGTAGGAGTCAGATACAACTGAGTTTTTGGAGGGAAACAAAGTAGCAGGTTGCAGAGAATAAACCTTAAAACTACATGGTCCTCTTCTGCAGAACTGCTTGTCAGAAGTCTATAGAGTGTTTTTGCTAGCCTGGCTGAAACGTGTAGGCAGTAAAGAATCAGTTGTGAGACATATGGATGCCCTATGTTATCTATAAGCAGTTAGACAGCAAATTATTAAGTCAAAAATGGCCTTTATGAATTGTGTAGAAGAGAAGGCAATCATATCTTACTTTTTTTGAGATGTTCTGTGCTGGCACAGGTTGCCATTTGTGCAATGAGCCTGAAAATTTTATGTTTATTCTGATTAGATGTTTGTGTTAATTGATATGTGGCTAAATTTCAGCAGATTAGATCTATTATCATGACATTCAATAACATGTCTAGTTAAATTTCCAGCAGTATTTTCAGTAATCTTTTGTTTTAAAGTGGCTTATCTTGAATAATACAATCCTTTCCATGCAAAACTGACATGCAAAATATTGGACTGGACATAAAGATTTTTACAAAAAGCAAGCAAACGAACCTTCTTCCATTTTTCACTTCTTCTCTGTGTGTGTGTGTGTGTGTGTGTGTGTGTGTGTGTGTGTATTTTTGTGTATATTGTGTGGGGGAGGAAAAAAAAGATGTCATATGTAAACAACCCATGAAGTCATTCACTACATATTCTCATAATCCTCAAGTAATGCTTTCATTTCTGTACTGAAAAGACAAAGAAGTCTATGAGATTTGTATGTGGAGGCCAAATTAGGAGAAAAAAAAAAAAAAACTTTGAAAACTGGATAAAGTAAATGGCAAGGAATTTAGATTTCAAAATATTACATAACATGAACAAACTTTATAATGCAGGCATATTGCAGATTCAGTTATGTCTCAAAATAATGCAGATGCTCATCTTAGAGCATTCCAAGCCTTTTATTTTTCAGAGGCTCTTTCTATTTGGAAAATAATAAAACTTTAAGATTCTTTATAATATTGTTGCCATTTATTTAGATTTAGGCAAGTTGCCATTTATTTTAGATTCTTAACTTCAGAATTTCCTTTCCTCTTTTGAGAATCTGAAATAAGTTAATAAGATAATTTCAGCCATGTCTCAGATCTTTAGGACATTTCTGTATCATATACTGAATATGAATAATATTGATTTAGGGCTTCAATCTGCAGTCATTATGCAGACAATTAGTTATAAAGAGCTTACTCAGAATTGAGGACTGTGAAGTTGTAAGAATTTTAAATCCTCAAGACAAAAAGCTGACATCATTAAATCAAATGAGAATTTTGCCATGTTCCAAAGCTAAACACTGTGTTTATTGGTTGTTCTGTGTCTCTTTTTTTAATTCATTCTTTTATATCTTAGAGGGACCAAAGATTTTTGTAAACTAGAATTCACGTAAGCATCAAATTAAGTAATATGGAAGTATAGTACCAGTTTTTACACAAGATATGCTCAAATCTCTGCTTAGATAAAAGATACTTATGGGGTGATATTAAATCATAATACAGAGGTGTAAATAGTTACCTTTATAATATCTTTCATGATGAAATATAATATAGTTCTCTTGTTCAGATTTTATTGAGCAAAACTTGCTGGAAACATCCTTCTTCCTGATTACCTCATGCTTCAGACATAGCTTAGGGACATATGGCCACACAAAGAGGAATAGGATCTTTCTCCTCTCCTCTCTGTGTTTAAAAGACATGCTGGCATTGCAAATCTTGGTCAATGGTTTTTTGCTGTTGTTTTGTTTTCCTGGAATAGTCTTAGTTTTCTTCTTCCTTTTTAGGAAGTGTTATTGTTCTTCCAATATAGTCTGTGTCACTTGGACTACACTGCAGCTGGTGCCATCTATTCCTTTCAGCTCCAAAGTTGTGTCTTGATATAATCTCTTACGTCATCCTCATCAGCCTTCTTGAGCTGATCGTTCAGGAATGACAGATTCTTCACTTTGTTCAGCCTGATGATGAGGAATGACAGAGATTTATCTAATATTTGATTTATAAAAATTCCATCAGCTTCAGTTACTGGTACTTACATGTTCAACTGCTTTGACAACTCTCTCTGCCTGAGACATATCAATGAATTCAATGAATATCAATGAGTTCAATGAATTGTCAGATATGTGTCTGCTTCACATGTTTCATCAAAAAATGGTGATATAATTTCTTGATATGGACAAGAAAGAGTAAGTTTACCATCTATAAAAATACACCTGGCCAACCTCCTGTTCTTACCACAGGTTAAGTGAGAAGTTTCCTCTGTAGAGCGGATCATGTCTAATTCCATTAAGGAGCTAATATATATCTCTTCATTCCCATCTGTTCTGGTTCTCTGCTCTTGTAATTAAACTGATCTTAAAACGTCTACTTGAGATCTATGAAAGCCTTTAGATACTTCTGATCCTTGGTTATTACCCCCTGGGATTGCCTACATTGCCATAACAGCAACCTTTAACCTCAGGCTTTGTAATTTTTTCAGGCTGCGTAAATCAGGCTTTGTAAATTTTTACTGCAAAAATCTTCCTTTACAGAGACAACCTTTCTTCCATGCAGCGACTTCCTGCATGACTGAATGAAACCAGACTCCTTCCTAACCTAGGCTGCCAGGCGGCCAGTGAGGCCATATCCTTCCTGCTGGATGAAACAGAGCCTGAGCTCGAACGTCAGATCATCCACGTTGTCTCAGTGTTGGCACTCCCTGACATGGATTTGGTCTGTGCCAACTAACACTTTCCTGACATCATTTTCATTTCTAAATCACACACAGGAGCATTCCTTCAGCAAGCAGTGTAAAAAAAAAAAAAAAAAATTTGCAGACTTGGGTACTTCATCCTACACAGTTTTTCAGCATTATTCTAGCATGTATAGCATCCTCAAACACCACTCTCAGCCCTGCCCTCATAGCGCTCCTCATTCACATGCCATGAAAACACCACTCCGTTGGGCTGCAAATAGAGCCAAGTCATTATTTTAGACACTTTGAACAGAAGAGAACACAGAAATTATAACATTTTTTTTTTTTCTGAGGATCAGATGGAAGTCACCTGGGGCCTAGAAGATAGTGCCAAGTGGTATTTAGTATGCACATGCGGATTGGCCTCAGGTGGGTAAAGACAGAGTGTAGTGGTTTATTCACCCAGGAGCCGTTATTCCTGTTTCCATCCAGGATGGTTTAAACTGGTTTCTTTCTAAAGAATTAGTAAGCCAGTGTGAGATGACTCTACACTTTGCAACTATTAGAGTACTACTGTGTGAATGATTTGGTTCTCTGTCTGTGAATTTAGCAGCCACAGGGAGCTCATTGCAGCTACCTGGTATGTGGTGACATGGCAGCAGAAGATGCTAGAACAGCCAGCACGTTGCTTAAATGTTGTCCCTGGGAGGCTGGCAGCAACTTGCATTAGGAAGAACAGAGCCTTCCAACATACCACACCCTTGCTCTTGTCTCTTCCCTACAAATGAAACAATTCCTCAGCCCCAAAACAGGGTTGGGTATGATAGGGTAGGGTCGGATACAGAAGGGAAGGATAGGTAGGAAATGGAACAGAACAAAATTGCAATCTGTCATTTCTGCTACCTTTATACTGGTGGCAATTCATAGGGAGCACTCAGGGGGATTCTCCAGGGGCAGTGACCAGGCAGCTGAGCAGCTAATTTATAAATCCACAGCACTGCAGATTATTAAAAGCAGTAAAGATTCTCTGCCAATCTGTGTTTCTAGAAAGGAATGCGTCTGCAGTTATTATTGTATCTTTAAACTGTCTGCATACTCTTTCACAATGAAAATGGTTTGTTAGGTGGCTAGAATATATGCAGATTCTTCACTGATTTGCTTTGTTCATGTGTTTGGTTTAATCAGATATAGAAGCTCAGACTCAGCAAATACGATGAAAAGTCATGTTAAACTCTACAGTGTTTTGCTTTTTCTCTGCTTGGCATTAAAAATGGAAGAAATGGTCAGCACACAAAAATCTTTCTGCCTTTTTTTTTTTTTTCTTTAATGGTAAAGTTGACTGTGTTTCAGGGGAGAGCCAGAATGCTGTGAAGAAAAACAATGTCTATCAAGTCTTTCTTGTAGTAGTAAACTTTGAAAGATTGAGGTCTGTGAATTCTTTGTTCTCACTATTTTGTTTATATATTTTTGATATGTTTTTTGGTTCCAATATAAGCACTTGCCATTATCACAGAGAGATAGAAAGATTTGTCCTGAATTTTTTGTGCTGTCAGAGATATATATGATGCTATTAATGGACAAATTTATGCATGCATTTTCTCCTCCAAAAATTAACATTTAAGATTTCTTCTCTAGTATAACTGCTAACCAATATTATGAGAAAAGAAATCCCTGTTGTTGCATTATTTTATGTAGTTAGAATGGTGTGCAATAAGAAGTTTATGCAAAAAGGAGACCTTTAAAGGCAATAGGTCTGGTTCTCATACCCTTATTCACACTGAGGTGATACTTTTTACAGCTTTGGATCCCAATGAAACATATTCAGGGAAGTCAGGGAGTTTCATAAGGTAGGGCTGTTTAAATCTTAACAAAGGCAGAATCTGGTACTAACGGAGGCAGAAAGGTTGAAATGCAGAAGCCTGCATTACCAGGTGCAGTGATAGTCACCATGCCGTAAATTCATTTACCTGAACACTAATTATATTCCACTGTTTCAACATAAAATTATGTCCACCTTGGGAAGTGGCAGTGAACAAACATATTACTTTTAATGACTATTAAATACATTTTTATGTAACATCTGTCTCTGACCAAGGCAGGGACAGAATGTCCATTTTCTACTGTACTTTGCTGGACAGAAATTCTATGTAGTTGCTGCTATATCATAATTATATCATTAAACTATGATTGTTTATCTTACACAGTAGGATAGCATGTAATTTAAATGTGAAGAAAAGTAGATTTTTGTGAAATCGTGCAACATGACCTGTCCTATTAATGGCTTTAGATTTCAATTAGAGGCCCTAATTACTGTTTGGTCTCAGAAATTGCAGTTCTCTGTAATTTTATATAATTTACCACTGGATTACTTCTTTGGTCTTCTTTCCAGGTCAGAATACCTTTGGTTGTAATCTCTTCCACAAATTCCTACTACAGATAGATACAATCTCAAGAACAGGCAGAATTTGGAATTCTCTATAAAATATTTAGATATTGAGATGAAGTGTTTAGCGTCTGTGTGGGTATATATGTAACAAAATTGGAAAAAAAAAGTTTCTTGCAAAACATATTGGCAAATGTGTTTTGTATAAATTGTACAAATTCTATATATGCTTAAAGGCTATAAATTACAGGAAAACCTACACTGAGTCAGCTTTATTGAACCTTAGCACAATAGATATTGTTTGACATAATTTAGTCTTTAGTGAGGTGTTAATTTTATTTCAAGACCTCATTCATTATGGCATTTGTTTTAATTTAAAAATATACATTTAATTTTTAAATGCTTTTAATTTAAAAATGGAAAAAAAAAACAATATTTTTTAAGGGAAAACCTTTTTGAAGTGGCATATTAGATGAATTACTATATTGATGCCGCAGTGCAGGAAATGAAAAACTATTTTCAATAATAAATTATTTTTTTCAAAAGTGGCAGTCTCATTTTAAGTCATTCTATTTTCAGATCATTTTAACTTATTTGTAATAGATCATTTTATATGATCTATTACACTGCTCTCAAGGAAAGAGCAGAGATGGATAGCAATTGAGAATAAAGTTTCATGTTTTTTCTTCGGTGAGATACAATGCAGATATGCAAAACTAGAAAAATCTTTTTCCCTTCAAGGAGTAGGTCTGGCATAAGAATATATAAATTAAGTTTAACTTAATGTTTTCTATGCTTTCACTTTCTGTGCTTCCTATGTTTTCATCAGTTTTTATGCTTTCACTTCTGAAAACTTGCAGCTACTTGCAGCTTAACTAAGCTGTAGTTAAGTAACTACTGACTTTCTGTCTTCTCTTCTAAGAGAGAGGCAACCTGAAATCCTGATTTCCTGCTTTAGATTCTGAAGAACAAAAAAAGGAACATTTAATAAATTTTATAAGCCTTCATTAAAACTCAGAAAATGATTGCTCTTCATGCATTTTTTATAAACCTTGTAGTTTTGTAAACATTATGCAATTTTATTTACTAAATAATTTTAGTTGAGGCCTCTTTGCTTTATAAGTTGCTGTTGTATTTCAGAGCAGAATAGTGCTTTTTTTTTTTTTTTTTTTTTTTTTTTTTTTTAACTCATTATTTTTTGAGTCATTGTTTAAAATCTGGTGCTACTTGCAAAGTCATCCAGGAAAGAATGTGACAAACAACCCTCTAGTGTTATGTAAATACACTTAATTTCTCATTTACACATCCTCAGAACATTTTGCTTTTGCTTTATATATGTGCCATTTTACTCACAAGTGTTTACAAAGCAAATCAAAATAAATATAGTAAATTGCTAGTTATGTTGAGAGCAAAAATGTTTGTAGTAAATTATGTATATGAAGCTTTATCGTGTGTATAATTTTTATTTATTTACAAGAACATTTTAACAAATGTAAGCAAATCCTAAGAAGACACTTTACATTTCCATATCGGTTGCTAAAATTACTTTTTCCGAAACTTTCAACTGTTGTGTGTGAAATTTAAAAATAAGCCATAGAATTCAAAGATGAATTATAGTAGCATTTCAGCCTTTTGTGCACAGCATTTATGTGTCTGTAAGATCTTCATTGCTTAGGGCAAATGGCAGACATGTTCCATCACGTTACGTATCTGTATTCTGCTCTGTACGTGATGAACAACAGGGATTAAAATTAAGCTAGTGATATGATCCTACATGACTGCTTGCAGATGAAGTTTAGAGCCTTGGTAAACTACCAAAGAGGCTGCTCAGTGTGACATTTTACTATGCAGGGTTTAATAAATGTAAGTGAATGGAGGGGAGTGGTGGTGGTAAATGGTAGAGTAACTGAGATCATATTTTTCTCTCATTCTTTGCCAGCTTTTGTTGCTCCCTGCCTTGTATTTCTATCGGCTACTTCTGTGCACACTGCCTAAGCACTGTCCCACCAGCTGTGATTCACTGATGGCAGGGAAAAAACTAAATGGCTGGTCTGGACATCATTTCTATGCGTGTATATGGATGTGTACATACACATACGCATACTCGTGCGCATGCATCCAAACTACCCTGGCCTATGCAAAGAAATTTCTTATCTTCAGCAGCTGTAAAACTTGCTTATTTGTGCATCTCACATGTACTTTGAAATCAGCAAGCTGAGGTCAGCTAGGGAGTAGAAAAGGGGATAGCATGGTGTTGCTTCTGGACTGTGGACAGTTTACAAGACCTAGAGGCTGTTATGTATTTTGGGGGCTGATAATGAACCCTGGGACGAAAGCAGAGTTCTGTAGTTCGTTTTATTCTTATAGCTATCTGCAGTAAGCAGATCTCCAAAATTAAATAATATGAGATAAAACGGATATTATATGAGTATCTCTTTATCACACAGATCATTGGTAGCACTGTAGCGTGTTGTAAATCTAAGAAAACTCAGTCTTTGTGTCATCAAGGTAACTTTTTTAAGGGCTTGTTCTTTGTGATATTTTGCATATTTGAGAGGAAGAATAACACCTTCCAAATATAGTAACTTCCATAACCTATACTCAAATCTAGTCTGTTAGGAAATACTTATCTCTCCATGTTCATGCATTTCTGATCTGTCTATGATGTTTTTTGACTTTGGTAAGTGGTATCTTTCTAAGCTCACGTATACTGGTAGTTTCAGATCGTAGCAGATCTAAATTGTAGGGTTACCTACTAGAAAAGACATTAAAAATTTTATATAAAAGAGAAATTGCCACAGAGATCCAGCTGCTCAGAGTCTTACAGCGTCTCTCAGGCACCTAAAGCCATTATTAATTGACCTTGGTAGCTTTATTCAAAAGATAGAGAACAGCTTTGATGTGTATGTCAGTACAGATGGAGACAGCCCCAAAACTGTTACTTCAAGCCAGAGATCACAAGCTATTTTAAAAAGAGCATATCCCTTGAAATACTTCCTACTGATCATGGTCCATTAACAGTACTGTTCCAGTGGGAGAGGGGCTAGTAGAGAGCTCTGCTTGGCTGCTTTAGGGCAGAGTCTGTGTTATGCAGTTTACTGCACTAATTACGTGGTGAGATCATTAGAGGAATAAGGAAAATGAAAACAGTTTGCAGCCACAGAGAAATTGTGGTTTCTACTTAAACGTTGTTTCAAAAATGTCCGTTAAAAATGTAGGCATACATGTATTTACACCATAATGATGCCTAAGCTATTTTTTTTTTAATATGTTTATTTTTGAAGTTGGGATCTGGACCCTGTTTCTATCTCATTTGAATGCAAGGAAAAGATTGGAATGAGACAACCAACAGAATACCTAGGGCCATGTACTTTATGGAAGTATACCAGTGTTGTTAATTATATAGACGAGAGTCAGTGATCCATTTGCACCATTTTTTTTCTAACAAATGTTAAGATTTACATCTTATCTCCATTTAAGAAAGAAACAGTATTCCTAAGTGCAATTAGGATGTAACTTTAGCTAACTCATGGCAACTTGGAATAAATTTTTTTATTTTTTATTTTTTAATAAACAATGTATATATACATTATTTCATATATAAAATATAAGCATAGATAGAAGCTGACAGGAGTATTTACATTCATAATTTTATCGACTTCAAAAATTTAGCTTTTTTCTGCTGTGGGCAAAGTTGCTAGAAGTTACAAAGTTACCACAGTTTATGCACGGTGAAAGGACAGTAAAGGTAGATCTCTTTTTATGGCTGCGCTTGAGTCTGATGAAGACTTTGTTGTAATAGGGGACCTTCTCCCCATACACTTAAAAGACTACAAAATTAAGTAATAATTTCCTACACTGACTGTGTCTAATGACGCAGAGTTGAAAGGTCATTGAGTTACCCTACTTCATTCCAGCAGGACTTGGGTAGAGAGTGATTGCAAGTGGAATTTTGCTGGCAGTTTCAATAGGGATGGTGACAGTCAGTGGGTGGGTGCACTGAGCAAACAGCTGCAGCGGGGAGGTGGCAGCCTATCCAGGGGGCTCAGCTGGACCAGAGTAGAGTGTGCCTAGGTCTGAGTGAAACTTAAATGAACGGCTCAAAATTACATAATAAGTGGCAAAAGAGAATTCCACTATTCTGAACAAGCAAACTCATTTCATATAATAATTTTCGGTCAAATATATTTGAAATTTGAGTTCAATTACAAATCTATTTCTAAGTTTCAAAAAGAATCCTAAAGTGCTTGACCAAAGACTTTATACATCATAAGTTTTCCTGACACATTTTTTGGTTTTGTATGTTATACCTTTTTCATTTCAGTTGTTTTCTCTTTTCTATTTGGTCTCCTTTAATAGAATTCTATTAGCATGAACTAGAAATATCATATACTTTTGCAATCAATGCCAGATTTTTAATTTGGTATCTTTATTGATAGAGGCCTCTTTCTTTTTATTAACATGCTAGCCACAATAACCTGATAGTCCCCAACAAATGATTTTTCTTTCAGTTTTTTTTTATGATGCAATCCAATAATGTGAATATTTGGGATGAACTTGCATCAAGAATTCTTACCCATTTGTAGATTGGATAATTTTCCAACAACTTGCTGTATTTGTATTCATAACATTGACATTGAAGTAATACATTTCAAACTGTATATGGTTAAATCACTTCTCAATTTTCATTAAAGCTTTTTCTATGGATTTCTTTCTAGGAATGAAATTTGGCCAATTTATGTGTTAGAAGAGCAAATTCTGTCTTGTAAATATAAAGAAATATTATTTATCATTTGTAAGATGCCAAAAGTAAAATAAGTGGCAGTTGTAGGTGCTTTGAGGGTCATTATTTTTAGAGCTTAAGTCTTATATCTTGGAAAATAAATGTTGAAAGAAGTAAGTCATTATATAATAAAAATTTTACCTCAAAAGCTCCAGGCTATTAATTGAAATAAAACAACACAATCTTTATAAGTTCCTGAAAATGCTGTACTTTTTTAAAAAAAAAAAAAATACTGTAGAGTGGTTTGTTCTTTTTCTAAAAGCAATAGTAATAACACAAAAATAGCATGATAATATCTGAATTGTATTAAAAGTATTATAGCCTGAAAATACAAATATAATTTTTGACATATGTGATGTCTCTTTAATAGTATATATTTTATTGCATTTTTCCTTTAGTGCTTAATTTTATTGGTACATGTATTCTAATCTAAAAAAGATTTTCTATTATAGTCTTACTTCTCGCTTTTAATTGGTGATATAATATTTTCTTGAACAATTTTTTATTGTCACACATCCAATTATGTGAATGGGATACTATTGACTTGCACACGGAATAGAAAATGACTGGAAACTTCATTAATTGTTACAGCTAGACAGTTGTTTTGGTGTTTTTTTCTTTTTTTTCTGAAATTATGACTAACTCAAATGAATCTTCTTTATCTGCTACTGTTTATAGTACCTAAAATTTCTCCAAAACACTGATAACAGAGGGCAAGCTGCGGAACTAGACAGAACTGAAACAGTGGGGAACATAGCTACAACTTGATGAGTGTAATGGGAGTTACAAGTCCCCAGTTTGCACGAGTGATGTGCAAAAGTTGAACAGTCTTAGAGTTCAGACAAGCAGGAGAATGAACTTTTGTCCCTCCTTATGAGATGTAAATCATCTCTTTCCTATCAGTGTTATAAAACAATAACTCTGCTTACAAAAAAAAAAAAATACAAAGGAGAATAAATAGATTTTATATGGTCAGAAATGTTAGCATTTCTATCTATAATATATACATTATATATACACAGTATGTATTTCTATAATATGAAAACTTCATTTTTTTAATGTTTTTTGTATGACAGCTCAAGTTGAAAATGACTAAAATATAAATTGCCTAGTGTAATGTTATTTGGAAAATACTGATACAGATTATACACTATTGTGCCATAATTACCTTATTTGGGTGCATTGTGACAACTTGTAGAATTAAAAAAAAAATGTTAATTCATATTTGTTAATTCATTTAGATTCAAGTCTTAAATAACTGAATTTCAGTTTGTAATACAGATACAATGAACAGACAAATTTTCAAATTGTTAACTACAAGGGAGAATTTCTTAAACATCTGCATTTATGTATGATTAAAGAAAGAAAATTTTCTCCATTTTTTTGGGACTATTTCTTCTTCATTAATTATGCAAAGTTCTTTTAACCTTAACTGAGCCCTACTGGAGCTCATTTTTTTTCCTTAAAAAATTCCAAAAAAAATAAGTACACAAAATACCCTTGAGAGCCTAAATCTGTTCTTATTAAGAATGCAATGTCTTCTTTAAAAACATACCTTTCTGTTACCAGTAGACAAATCTATTGCCCCTTCCCATTCCTGCACTTTTTGCCTGCTCAGGGTGGCACTGTAGTCCAGAGAATTCAATTCTCTTCTCTGCTCTTGCTGGCTGTAACCGTAACCTGAGTGGACTTTGAGGGCTTCCTTTAGAGGTGGGAGAGGGAATGGCAGAGAGAAGGAATAGGGCTCTTCCAGGGAAAGCTACTAGACAAAACTCCTTAGTATTTGATTTTACTAGATATCTTAGATTTTCATAGCTTTGCTGCCTATCTCATACAGCTTTAACATTTGTCTTTAACTTAGATCATAATATCCTTCCAAACTGAAAAATTGTAGACCAAATGTCAGTCTGATCCCATTCTCAATAAGGACAGATTCTCATTGACTTTAACTTTAATGATAATTAGGTCAGCCTGTAAAGGAACAATTTGTATTGCCCTTTAATTAAGCAAAGTAGCCGAGTTAGTCATTGCACCTGAATCAATGGACTACACATACAATTGGTGGTTCACCTTTTCCCAACTCAAAGTCCACGTGTGCTATTAGAGGATATAATTCATCTTATCAGAGTGAAATCTGCAGATCAGTAATTACTTGAAAAGGAAAAAGAGACATTTTTCCTGGACTGCAAAGAACCATGGGTTCAAATAATGGAATAATTGACTCTGCACTTTTTCTAAGCCAAGGAAGTTAAACTGCATGCAGCTTGGGCATGTATTTCAGCAAAATATTAAAGACTGAGGTTTTACTTACTCCAAATGAAATTTTAGGTTCCATGAACTTGGAAAAGGAATAATTATTACACTGTATATCTAAGTTTTAAAATTTGAGCATTCTCTGAGACTGAGTCTACTTGTTCACATTATTCTAGAATTATAATCACACCTTCTTTTCCATTACACTTATAGTTAGGAAAAATATAGTGGTTTACATTATAAACAGTTCAATTCAACCGCTTTATAATAATTGTTGCAACTAGAACAACATTAGTAACAGGAATTAGATTACTATTAAATTATTTAAAATAAATTCTAAAAATGATTGTTCTTGTTATTAGTTTCCATTTACAAAATGCAACCAAGTCAAAAAAAAAAAAAAAGCAGCTTTTCCTCACCTGTCATTAAACAAAATAAAAAAAAAATCTGTAAGTTTTATCCTACTTGCAAAGTACCTGAGGTACATTGTAATGAACAAAAAATAAGGTGAGGAACACCAGCCACTCCATGAGTTTTACCTGGCTACACCTTCTAAAATTCTGTTAGAAGTGATAGTTATATACTGCGATTGTCATTTCTATATTGCAATCAGAAATCAGTACAAAATTCAGTAGATACATAAGTATCTGATGAAATTGGTGACAAATTTCCACTGACTGCAGGGGAAATGAAATTGAGTTTGGAGCATACAAGACAATAATGAAAAAAATAATTTTTATTTTTTTAAATCTTATTGAGCAATGTAATTCATATGCTTAATATTTTAAAAATCTCTCTTTTTTGTCACTTGAAGATTATTTGCAATCTTTATTTTGATAGTTTGTTTTACTTGGGGAAAAAAAATCATAAATAAGAGACTGCACTTCCTAATTCAGCATGGGGCTGATTCTCCTTGATTTGGAAGTCTACTTATTAAAACACCCACCAAAAGATGGTAGGATGAGACAAATTTCTCCCATCGGGTAGAAAGTGTATTTGAACTTAGTATGTTGCATGTCTACTCCGACATGTTTTTGCCCTCGATGTTATTATACTTCCCTGGATGTTATTAGGGTTACCGTATTATCACCTGGGGAGGAATAACCCCAGACACCAGGACAGATTAGGGGTTGACCTGCTGGAAAGCAGCTCTGTGGAGAGGGATTTGGGAGTCCTGGTTGACAACAAGTTAACCATGAGGCAGCAATGTGCCCTCGTGGCCAAGAAGGCCAATGGGATCTTGGCCTTCATCAGGAGAAGAGTTGCCAGCAGGTCGAGGGAGGGGATCCTGCTCTCCACTCAGCTCTGGTGAGGCCGCCCCTGGAGCACTGGGTGCAGTGCTGGGCTCCCCAGTGCAAGAGGGATGTGGAGCTTCTAGAGAGGGTCCAGTGTAGAGCGACAAAAATGATTAAGGGACTGGAGGATCTATCTTATGAGGAAAGACTAAGCGAGCTGGGCCTGTTTAGCCTGAAGAAGAGAAGATTGAGAGGAGATCTGATCAATACGTACAAATATTGGAAGGGTGAATGTAGGGAGGATGGGGCCAAACTCTTCTTGGTGGTGGCCAGTGACAGGACAAGGGGTAATGGGTGCAAGCTGAAACACAGGCAGTTCCATCTCCATGTGAGGAAGAACTTCTTTCCCGTGAGGGTGACGGAGCCCTGGCACAGGCTGCCCAGAGAGGCTGTGGAGGCTCCTTCTCTGGAGATCTTCCAAACCCGCCTGGATGCCGCCCTGTGTCCCGTGCTCTGGGTGTCCCTGCTGGAGCGGGGGGGCTGGACTAGGTGATCTCTAGAGGTCCCTTCCAACCTCAACTATTCTGTGATTCTGTGATTATATGTATGTATTATTTAGCACAACAACTTGAACTTGATTATTTCATATTCATAGATGAATATCCTAAATTTTCTCTGTATTCAGCAAACATTTAAATAGCCCATGCAAATGAGAACAGATTTAACAAGATTGGTTATGAAAACTCAAACTCAGCTTAGCATATAATATGATGATGAGAGCAGTGTCACTGAGAAGTAGCATGTAAGTCTTTTCAAACTGAGAAGAAAACCTGAATATATTCCTTCACTATCCGGGATGAAATTTCTGTTTTACTTGATAGAAGGGAAACTGCCACAATTTCTTCCCAGTTTTGAGATGGGTCTAGGCCTCGGTTCCATTTGCTTCCTATTGCTTCAAATGTATATGATTGAAATAAAAAAATTCCAATCTTTGGTCACAGTGACAATTTTTTTAACAAGATCCAGGGGCATTTTTGGGAGGGAAAAGTTTACATTTTGGGTAGAAGTGAAGGAATGATTTTTTCTATAGCTCTAAAGTAATTTTACTCTTGCATAAGCAAAATTTAATTTTACTCACACTGCCTGAGCTTACTTATATGCGTATTGTTATATTTATGGCTATGCACAGCAAAAATAGCTGCTGTCTTTCTTCTTGCTGCTAGGTTAAAATCTATAGGTTAAAAACTACAATTATAATGTTCACCTCTAGGCTGCAATTCTGGCTGTGCCTCTGGAAGGCTTAAACCCACATTTATGCTTAACTTCTCATGGAATATTTTAGGAAGCAGGTAACTGTCCTTCCACATGGTTACAGAAACTTTTCTCAGCTCCTATATGAATTTCAGTACTGTGTAGTAAAACACCAGTTCTCTCATACGTATCTGGAAAGCCCCCAAGCCCTGTGGAGGCCAGAGAGGGCCTCAGAAAGTAAACCACAGGACTCAGCTTCTCCAGCGGTAGCTTCCTGTCTCTGACAGTTGGTTGCCATTTTTCAATACCAAAATAAAAATGTAGACACATGATTTTATGTCCCCAAATTTTGACAATTTTGGTCAGAAAGTCAAAGTAATTTTGCCAAAATTTACAATCTCAGTTGAACTTCATGACATGTACAGTTTATGTTTTGCTCATAAAATTAAAAAAGCAATGAATATTGGAACGGCGAAGGTCTTTGTCTTTATCCTTTCATGTACTAAGGTTATATATCATGTAAAGAAGATGAAGAGGGACTAATGGCTTCAAAAGTTCTCATAATTCTAGCAGAGTTGAATTTGTCTGGCAGCTTTAGTAAGGATATTGCTAGCTTTATTATTTTAGAAGCAGCAGATATACTGCAATAAGTGTTAAAAATCCATTCAGTCCTTGCTGTGCTCTAGGAAAAGACTCTATGCCCTTTTGATGGCTTGAACTATTTTGTTATGTGTATTCAAAACTCAAGATAAACATTTTATTAGAAAGTAAACTGCTGCTTATCATACTCTTGGATGGTTTCTTATGCAGAAATGCCTGTTCTATAGATAACTCAAGTAATTTAAATCTTTGTGTGTATATGAATGTTTATTTTACTTTCTTCTGTATGGTGTAGGATTTTAAAGTACGTTGGACCCCTTCATTCCAAGTATAATAATTAATGCAATCTAAATCAAATACCTGTCTTAATGAAATATTGGAAAATTACTCGCCATTTAAATGGCCATGCTAATACAAAGGAAGCACTAGCAAGAATCTCCTGCCCATTATTGATCTCACAACGTTGAGGAGGATCATATTGGCACCAAATATGTCATATTTTACATATATTTTTATATTTATTTTATATATATCATACAAGATGAGCATTATTTTACTTACCATGCATAGTAAGTACATTTACCTTGATTTTGTTGTGAAATGAAATGTTGTGGATCAAATGCAATCCCAAATATTTTAAGGTTTGAAAAAACACTTTGAAGAAAGAGCAGGTTTTCTTTCATCTGTGTCTTTTTTTTTTTTTTTTCAAAATGACTTTTATTGTGCTCGTATCTGTAAATATCCGAGTAGAGTAAGTCACTATCCTCTACGTTACTCAGATACAGGAATAATTTTCTATTTCTTTCTTTTCTGGTGCTTCTTATCAATCCACGTGCATATTTTGATGCTTTCTTCTCCATCCGTAAGGCTAGATCTGTTGGTCTGGAGGAATTAAAAAAACCCTTCATCTAGGCCTTAATCTCTGCCCCCATCATGACTCTAAGAACTCCTCTTCATTGGCTTCCTTAGCACCATTATTCAATGGAAAGGGTCCTCATGCAGACAAAATCTAAGCAGTTAATTCATTCCATTTGCAAAACTCTGACCATGTCTTGTAATTCCCATTACTTCTGTGTTAGTCATCTAACATTAGATGATGTCAGTCATCATACTCTTACATGTTAATGTTATGATAGCATGCATGCCAAATGCAATAATCTAAAGGTAATCATAAAAAAATATAAAAAGTATATTCAGTCACCCATTCTTTCCCCTGCAAATGGAGGACTGCTCTCTACAGTGTGTAAAGGCATAATCGAGAGTAGTAATAAAGCATTAATAGCTTTGTTTTTCACTGAAATATAACATCCATTTATAAATAGACTATGCAACAATATTAGATATTAAATTTTCCCATGTGTTTTGCTTCTTAAAGTAAATAATGAGTTTAGAAGTAGATAGGGCTTTCAGGGAAGAAAAACAGCTGTAAAGCTCCAGCTTAAAATGTGAAGACTTTCATGACTATAAAGTAATTATAATTTCAGGGAATAGAAATGCTACTGCTGTTTTTTTATTAGACCAAAATAAAGTTGAGATATATTCTGTAGCTATTACTTGAGGTCAGACAAGGAGATTTATCATTTTTTATAGTACTCTATACTCAGTATATTAGCTAGTAGAAAGTTCTAAAGCTTTGAAAAAAGTAATATAAAAAGTTATTCACTTTTTAAAGTGATCATACTTAATATCATTTGCTAGAAAAAAATTTAAGCAGAAAGGACGTTATAGAATCAGAGTCATAATCTATGCAGAAAATGCATGCTTGGGTAATTCAAGAGGTTACAAATGTTCCAAGAATTCGTACATTTATTAGAAAACCTAACTTACACTGGCATATATATTATTTATAACAACACAGCTACTGTATCATATACAGTTTCTACAGCACAGCTGAACATTTTGTTATTTGTGTAAACACGAACAGCAAAAAGATTGTTTATTCCCAGAACAGGAGAGAAAAGTATTCTAATTACAGTTTGCATTGTTTCGCCTGTGGGCCCCCCAAGAGCCAGTCCCTGATGGGAAGCTGATGCCTCGCATTCAGCGGTGCATGAACTCAGGCTTTTTATTTTCCAATAGGAAAAAAAAAAGGATCTATGCAGTGCTATTTCTTGACTAACGCATGTAAAACGTTATTGTACTTGATTTCTGTGCATCTGCACAGCCCTGACACAGAATCTGTCCTTCTTTTCTTTCTGCTTCTGCATTTGATTATTGTTAGTTTCTTTCTTTTCTCAGCAAAAAAGAACAGTGAAAATAGATTAGAATCAATCTATTATTTTTATGTCAATGAAAGAATTATTTTGTGAATTTATATACTGTTATCTGAAGAACTGCATATTATGATGCATGACTTAGGATATGAAGATGAAGGGGAAAGTAAACTCAAAATCACCTATTGCTTTGGGCAAAATGCATAAGCTAGACCAAGAGCAACCAAATTTTGTGTTACTTACATGCCATGCAAATTTGTTTCTAAAAGAAATGTTTGACAAAGTACTGAATTCTCTTTGAAGCATATAACAGACCCAACTAATACTGTAGCTCTCTTTTATGCTCTGTTCTCTGAATAATTAAATCATATGGAAAAATGTCAGAAGGCAAAATAAAATGTATTTATTCCAGCCATATCTTCCCACAGCATGACATACCGTCTGAAAACAACGCTAAGCATTTTATGCCATCTGTGCTGGTCGGGGATACATTTACAATGCATGTCACTGTGAAATGTTCCTTTTTGAGTTACTCATAGTGAGCTTATACCAATAAGCACCTAAATAGTTATACAAAAACAGACAGCCATCGATACTTGCTTCAGTTTCCTCCACTTATTTTATCTTTGGGAGACAGAGCTTTTTCATCATCCTCTCATTCACAGCTTTATACAAATAACAAATACAAAGTTATTATAAAGCTTGCTTTCTTCATAGTAGTAAATAAATTTTCTCTTTATGAGAAAGATGCTGAAAAGTAAATACTGATAGTTCTTAAGTAAAATTCTAGTGTTCTTAAAAGACATGGCTTGTTACATGCCTTTAAATGTTTACTTTTAAGAATAATAAGAAATTGCAAGTTAAGGAAAAATAATTTCCCAGGGATGGAATATTTCATAAATATAAGAATCTTTTGCTTGTGTATATCAGATCTCTGCTTTTCTCTAGAATCAAAGAATATATTGTTTCAGTCTGCACATGTTGCATGAATTGCATCTTTCAAGTCACTCTCCCAAGCAAGGCTAGTATGTGTTTGAGCCTTATTGCATGCAACTATTGCCAATGGCATTACAATCATTAATAAATATTTACATTTTTTACGGACTTGATAATGCAATCTAACATTTGCACAGCAAGATCTGCAGATAAAAATAGTCTTAATTCTCAGTGTTGTCCAAGTAGAGTTTTGGCACTTGTAGTAACAGGTCTGCTAGAAGCAGGCTGAAGCTTCCTCAGTCAGAAAGGTCCATTCTCAGTGAAAGTGAGCTCTTCACCAGTCTTAATAGAGTAGCTTTGCTATCAGGTATCTTTAGGCTGGTAACATAGAGGAGGAGACAAATCGTTAACAAAATTTTATTTTATTGTTCTACACTAACCTCTACCTTATATGCTGTGTATTGTGAAAGAGTTTTCCTTTATTAATTAGTGAAATCCTTTTTATTTTGGCCTAATTGTTGCTATGAAAGTTCTTCTATGTATATTCATGTTAGTGTTACTCTATAAATGGTACTCTCTGAAGATAATAGCACTTATTTTCAGTTTTTAATGCATAAACACTTAACGTGAATATCAACTTTGTTTATCTATTTTCTTTCTCTCTCTATGCAAACACCCTAGAAAAAATCCAGCCATTTGTATTTTGGGTTTGATTTCTTCTATTTAGATAGTTACAAAGGTATGGAATATGTACAGTCATTATTAAGTTTATAATATTGAATAAAGATTAATCTTAAGGCTCAGTTTGAAGGTTAAGTTAAAACCCCATTTTATAAAAAATCAAAGACATAAAGTATGCTGTGTAATTTGACAATAATGTTGCAAGACTTTTCATAGCACCATAACAAGGACTTAGAAAACCCTGTGACTGTGCATCATGGAAAAAGGATATTAAGTTTGATTAGTAAAAAATACTGGTTTCTTATTATGACATTAATCACTTATCTCCCATTCCAAAAGACCAAATATCAATGCTAATGCCTTCTTGAAGTACACTCAGCTTTGAAATGTTTAGGAACCAGAATGTTGGATATTAAGAAGCCAATCTCCTGAAAAGAAAAAACAGGATACATAACTTTTGCCATTTCTTTTTTTTTCTCTTTTCTCTTTTTTTTTTTTCTTTTGTCTTCTTTCTTCTTCTTCTCTTTTTCTTCTCATTTCAATGGGCTTAGTACTCTCTTAGTACTCATTTAAGTGGTGCTTAGTACTCTCTTACTTAGTCCCAGTGAGGGACTCTAAGCACATACATGTGCAGCATACTGTATATATGATTTACATATTAATTTCTGAATAAGAACATTTTACAATATATTATGAACAGTTCCATCTGTTAGAACGAGCTGTCAAAATTGCTTCTTTTTTATTAGAGTCGAGTACAATTACAAAAAAAAAAAACGTAAAAGGCAACGTTTGTAGAGAATTGCAGGTTTACTTCAGACTGTAGTCTGACATTTTTGACGAGGTATTTTTTTCTGCACTGATTTGCAATATTGCATCTGGTTTAAGGTTTCAGACATAGAAGATTTCACAATCCTTGAGACCAGCCATGCAGACCAGTTGTCAGAACAGCCATTGAATGTTGTTTCTTTTTCCTAAGAAACACTATTATGCATGTGGTTTTGCAACAGTTTCTGTGTAAACAATTAGTTTTGGTGAGTAGCCAATCTACTGCTCAGTGTTAGCCTTAAAATTTACCTTGTGGATCCTTATAACTAGTTTATTTGAAGAAAGTCATGCATTTCTTCTGCATCCCTCTATGGCCTGCAGGAGAATTAGCAGGATTATTGGCCTTCCACAGTCCGAGCAATGCCAGGGCTATGATGCTGTTCTTTGCTGTTTGTGGATTCTCAGTAGAATCAAACATATTTCAGAGAGATTTAACCTTAAAATATACAGTCCTAATTGTGAAAAAGGCAAGAGAAAGATAAAATCAGTGGGTATGCTATAAACTCCTGCTAGATGAGCATTAGAGAGCAGTTTTCTTTGAACAAGGACACAAATAAGCAGTCAGCTTTGTAAATATGGTGAAGATTAAAAACATGCATCATATATTAAAAGTGGAGAAATATTAGCCAAAGTGCATTTTAATGTGAAATAACATTTTTTTTGTAATCCTAACCTTTGCTTAGCACTGGTAATAATGGACCATGTAGATCAAGCATGTTTTGTTAATGGAGAAAAATAATCTAAGTGATGAAAAAGTGGTAATAGATAACAAATTATACAGCTTAAAATAATGTAGGCTACGTATAGAGATACAAATGTTTGGTAAAATCAGTTTGTGGTGGCAAGTGACCTTCATCGCTTCAGTCACTAGGTAAATGCTATCTGTATTCAGGCAGCCAGTGGGTAACACATTGGTTTTGCTATTAACTCTGCAGCAGCATGAGGAAAGCTGTTTATAGTACTACAAATCATACACAATAGGTGTAACAAACACAGAAATATACCTAATCAGAAACGTTTCTGACTTCTTTTTGGCTCTACTGCTGATTAAGCTCTGAAGAAGAAATGAATCTTCAGCTTTTCCAGCCTTCTAGAGTCAGTCCTGTATTCCGAAGTAACATCTGTGTTTCTCCCACATTAATGTTTTTTAGACTGAAGGAAACATTTGCACTTCTGAGTCACCAGTCAGCGGTGACAGTTTACTCATGCCTCAGGATACTGAGTCCTATAGTTTCATGCATATTAGTCATCTCATTGGCAAGATCTCTACATGTCTTCTTGAGGCTTACCTTAGCACACAGATTTTTAGCAGATACCATTTTGGTAGACTTTTAGAAACCATACAGTGGAAGGAGGATAAGTGGGATACTATGGGAACTTATACATAGCAGTCTATGAAAGCTATTTTAAAATCTCCTTCTCTTTTGCAGTTTTTAAAGAGTAGATCTGTCCCTTTTCTTTCAGCTTATCTGCCTTCAGTTTAAATTATATGTATTTATTTGCATTTCTTTTATATACACATTATGAACTCATGACTATTGTAATGAGCAAAGCTTTTATCTTTAGTTAAACTCAGTTTTCTCTCTACATGTGTCCCTGCAAAATCTTGTTTCCCATGCAGACAGTTGATATTTGCTGTTGTTAGGATCTGGGCTTCTGCAATTCTTGTGTTGTCTGTGTTTGTTTATTTTCTTCTTTGTCACTGAAACAGCAAGAAAATGTGGCTGGTCGAGGGAAAAACGTTTAACATTTTCATATGAACAAAACGTGGGATTTGCTACCTTCTCCTATAAGGATTAGCTGTATTTTCTATTGCTTGTTAACATAACATGTATGTGAAAAAGATGGCATATCATACACATTGATTAATATATTTGGCAGCCTGTTTGCCTTTTGCAGAGCTAGGTCTGTGATAAATAAATCACAAACATAAGACTACTCTAGAAACTACTCTAATAAACTAGTGGAGAAACGGAGATATTTCTGCTTGGCTCTTAGAGCTGATAAACCTGTTCAACCTGCTGAATTACAGGTTTAAAAAATGAATGTTAGCAGATATACCTTTAGGTCTCCTGGGCCACTCAAGAAAATTTACCAAAATCTTGCAGTGAAAAGAATGCTGTGATGTCAGATAAAAACATCATTCCATCAAGAAAGCAGTATGTCAAAATACATTCTGTTAATTTTCATTCCACATAGCTTTCTAGATGAATTAGTCAGAATATGATTGCAGGGAATTAGATGTTGTTCACTATTGATTTAGGTAGGAAATGTTTTAAGGGTATATTCCTAAATCAGCACAAAATAGAAGACATTGTCTATGTTTAAATTAAAGTATCACAAATTCAATATGCTCTGATCATTCTTCGATGGGCCCTTAATCTCTCTAATATTGTTTTTGCTGTACTGGAACATTATGAGAGAAATTAGATTTTACCAGAAATTTCACTGTGAAAAGTTTGCTATAACAATGTTTTATTATATTCATAATAAGATATAGCCATTAGAAAACAGGATCTTCTTTCCAGTCTTTGAAATTAGACGAAGAACAAAAGACATCATCACTAGCCAAATTTGCATTCTAGTTTCTTTTATGATTGCTCAAACTACAAAAATACAATAACATGCAGCTAAGGTTGCTGATGTCAGTTTTTGAACAGAGATTAAAGAAACTGAGCATCGTGATATGTGATTCATTCACCAATTCAGCAAACATCTACTTTTAACACATAAAAGTAAACACATTTGTAAAACACAATTTATGTATTTATCCATAATATAAATTTGAATAAGAGATCCAAATGTATAGAATAATCTTTATGTGATTGGGCCTATATGTGTTACTGGGTATATATGAATGTGTGTGTATATATTTTTTACATATCCTATCATATAGTCATTCAGAGCATTGGGGACTAGGTTAAGGGCAGGTGAAACATCTGGAAAGTGATGAAAGTCTGAAAGATGTGACAATAGTGGGACTAAGCGTATAGCATGGATGGTCTTTGCCTGTGAATCCTTGATATTTCACTTTGGAGTTAGGTAGATCTTTGTTATCTCATATGCTTTAGATATTTGGAAAAATTATAGATAAAAGTTATAGAAATACTTCTGTTGTTAAGTAAGCACACAGCCTATTCTGGAAATTTTATCAATATTTATAGATATTGCAAATAAGGCATTTATGCATTTTTAACTAGCTAAAGATAGAGAGACCCAAAGAGATATATTATGTCGCTGTTTTCTTCTTTGCTAGTCAGTCATTTAAAAAAGCTTCAAAATTTGAATCTTCCAGTTGGGTCGCATAAAAAATTCACAGATGTTCAGTCTAAAAATAAGAGGTTTGAACCGAGGAGGAAGGTGTGTTCTTTCACCCCTCCAAAACCAGCAAAGTTTTTTAAAATATCTTTTTCAATCCAGGTGTAACTGAGGGTTTTAAACTAGCATATTCATAATAATAATAATAATAACAATAATTTTAATTCCCTGGAGAGATTATCTTGACAAAAAGAAAATGGAATAAACAGAAAGGGAAACTTTTCCAATTCATTTAAGGCAGTTAAATTGGTATTAAACACTCATAGCATTTATTTTTCTAATAGGCTATTTAATGATGCATGTTGACATAGTATACACAGATTTCTCAGTTAACTTGTTTTGGAAATGTATGACATTTTGATCAAAATTATAATATATCAAATTAATCTGACAAATAGTAGGTGTTTAAGGAACTGGCTCACTAACATGTAAAATGCAATCATTTATGAGAAGACAGCAATGGCCACAAGCATACAGCTCTCTCAGGGTGTCATTTTGTGACACAGTGTCAGTCAAAATTTTGATTTATCATGCAAGTTATGTTATAAAACCTTTTTTAGATAGTTATGTCTTGTAGCATAATACAGGTCAAATTAACTTGGTCGCTAGAGCTAGGTGCAAAGCAATAAACCCGGAAACAAAGTACACACCTCATACTTATATAATAGAGTTTGTTTTTTAAAATAGTGACTTGGGAAAGGCCGTTGGATCATGAATTACATGAATTCTTAGTGCAGTCTTATGATCTAATGGGATAAAAATAATGTTTGCAAGAGGGGAACTACTGAGTAGAAGTAAAAGATGAGGTCTGCGCCCTTATCACTACAAGCTATTGTGACAATGCTGTGTTCAAATCTGGTATTCGAACTTCAAGAAAGATATGAAATATCGGGAAGAGTTCAAAGTTTTCTAGAATAAGAAAAGATATTCTGAAATTTTAAATTAGAGACTCAGACTCCAGTTTATTTATTTATACACAAGACAAAAGGTTGAGAAATCACCTAGTACTTTCACATAGGTAGCTAACCATGACAGAAAAAGGTAGCCACCCTCAGTAGCTCTTCTTTTTGTCAACAGAAGAATAAGATGATTTCCAGAAACTAAAACTTGTTATCCTCAATCTTGAATTACATTAAGTTCCAGTTATAAGTGTAATTATTATGCCTAGGAACAAGTTATACGCACTATATGGGGGTCTTCACAATTCCCTTAAAGACAGTACTGGATAGATTTATTAAAGAAATATTTTAATCCGGATCTTAGAGATGAAATTTGGCATGAATATATTGCCTATACTAAGGCAATATGGCTATGTCTGTATTAGGAAATAAAATATCCAGAGTGTGTGCTCTAGTGGTACAGCATCTGTGCTGGATGCTCTCTAACAGTTATAAGGATGGGCGACTCTGGAGCAGCTTTGGCCCACGCTCTCATCCCATTTTGTTTTATTGGTACAGTTAGAGTCTGCATTTTGATGCTGTGAAGGAGATGCACCAAGCATCCAGAAAACGTCCCCAAGTTCTCTTCAACTGCTCTGCAGTATTTGTAATTATTATGTTTACTCAGACAAATTAAAAGGGAGCCTGATTTTGCTAAAAGACAGATGTTACCTGGAACCTTATCAAGTAACAAATTTCACAGAGGATTAATAAGACTTAGGTTATATTCTTACTAAGCAATATAAAGTAGGTAATCTTCCTACTTTACACAGATCTGGAAGCAGGTTTTCTGACTTCAGAAGAGTCAATGATATTTTAATGCAGTACTTCAACAGAATCTCCTGGGTTAAACAGTCAGCCATTCCCAGTAGCTAAGGAATTAAGCGAAGAATGTGTAGACACATTTGCTAGGACTAAGGCCACTCAGCTGCTGAATTTCCTGAAGATCCTCAAGTTTCAAAGCCAAAGAAATCTAGACCCTCTAATCTGATGCTGTAGCCTTATAGCTTGTATTTGGAAAAAAAAAACCACATATTTCTCATTGAAAAAAAAAAAAGGAAACTCAAACATTGACTGATCTTTCTCTTCCACAATAAGCATCCAGGCCTTATTTGAAGCCTCTGTTTGCCTTACATTTCTTCTAGCAACAAGATATTCTTACTGTTGAAGTTGCATGCCTAATCTGCATTGAAGTTGCAATTTGCATTTAAATTTCGGTTTTGTATTCGACATTTTGTTCTAGTGATATCCCCTTCATAAGATCAAAGAGCCTTTAAGAAGATAGCATTTTATTTCCATGAAGATGTTTATGCACTGTAATCAAATTACCTTTCAGGATTCTTTCTAGGTTGATAAAATAGACTGAACTTATGAAGTCTCACACTGTAAGGTGTTTTCTCAAGCCTGGCAGCTTTTTTTCTGTATTTCTGCCAATTTTTCAGCATTTTTGTCTAGTAACACACAGGATCAATACAAATATTCAAGAATCAGCCTCACCAAGACTATAAAAAGAAAAAAAAGCTCTCTTTGCTTCTCTCAATACACCTTTTCTTTTTTTTAATACCACCATAAATAAATACTAGCTCCTTTACCCTGGAGATTTACATTTCCAAAATGCAAAAAGGGCAAAGATTTTCACTGGTCTTAAATGTTTTTAGACAATACTTCATGATAACCAACCAAATTAGATAAAAAAGGGTGAAGTACAGAGAGAAACAGGGAGAATGGGTAAAGATGAAGATAGCAAGATGGGCAAGAGACATCATTAAAATGGTAGTCATGTGGTGTACCTAGGAAAAATAATCTGAATGACAAAAAAGAAAGCCAAGATACTGGAGAAGTTCTGTTGGTTATTTATGGGGAAAATCTCTTCACTGAAGCAATAGCAAAGCAATATCCATCTCAGGCCTGGAGGGAGCCTATGCTTCTGAAAATGCTTACTCTCTTCTGAAACTCAAAAGCAAATTTCCTTACCTCTAAAATTTTATAATAGAAACTTTTCTGCTTTGATGCTTGGCCAAATTTTAATTCTGAAGATGCAAATATTAGTAACTGTTATTCATATCCTTTACAAAATTGTCCAGTAATGGACGTCAGAGTTGTTTTATGAAAATTAGCTTTGCTGTGGTGGGATGATTATCATATAAACCTTTGACGTTATTGTGGTGTTTCACGGGATTTTATATAAGTGTTTTAAAAAAGGTAATATTGACCAGTTTCAAGATATGTTTAAAGAGAGAAATTGAGTCTTAGAGACAAATATATCCACCTATTGACTGTGCCAAGAATACATCTCTTATCTTGTACTTCAACCACTGAATTGCCCTGTTGCTATTATATCTACCACCCTTAATTTCTCCTAAAGTGCGACAGGCATTATATGGGGTAATTTTATTTCATCGTATTCTAAAATAGTACATCCTGTACTGTTGGGTAGTTTCTGCAATTTGCTCCAGAAATGTCTTTTCTAGTATATTAGAAATCTGATAATCTTGCAGTTCTTTGCAAGTTTCTTTTCAGTCCAGGACAGTGTTCTTTTCTGCTTTATCTGTCTTTTCTTCTTTATCTTTCACATGTATGGCAGTGCTGTGTGTTAAGATCCTTGCAAGAAAATGTGATTTGTCCTATAAGCTATTTATACAACATTTAAAAAAAAAAAAAAAAACTCATAGAAATGAGTTGAGTGGCTAACACACATTTAGTATTTACATTCATCAGCATCAGTATCCTCTCTGTTGCTTCCCATGCTAAACATGTAGCAGTATAAAAGGCAGCATGCTAATTGTCACCCAAAGATGGTAAGTACAGCCAGACTGGTAGCTTGCTGGCAGCACCTTGTGATGTCAAATGCTCACTTACAGAGGCAAATATTGCCATCAGTTAAACATCTAAAAGTCTAAAACAATGTCACTATTTTTTTGTTTTTACCTGTGTGTTAGGAAGTTCTGGGAATGTCCTGAAAAAATCTGATTTTCTGTAGGGATGAATATCCAGAGCTCCCAGTGGCATTAGTGGAGATCTGGTTTCTTAGCAGTTCTGAAATAAAGAAAACCAGAGAAGGAAGAAGCATAGCACAGCCAGAGGTTCAGAACTAAGTATTTGGAAAGGGCTGAAAGATATATCTTGCAAGATATATCCCAAGTGGTGTGACGAGAGAAGAAAACTTCTTCCCCAAAATATTTATCTCTCCAGAACTATCAAGCTGATGTGTGGTGCTAAGATATGTTAGAAAGGAGGCTAAAAGAATTGATCTACCAGGTCACCATCTTTGGCCATATAATTCTGGTGTCTTCCATTATTTGCAGAATGGGAGAAAAGTCATGCAGCTTTTTTGCACCATTCTCTTTTTTTTTTCAATATGGGATAGCCTATTTCAGAAAAGAGCAAACCTTTAGATATTACATTAATTTCAGTAGTTTTTCAGTCCTATGTCATGAATCAGTAGTTGAAAACCCATTGAAGAACGTTAGGCCAGTAGAGACATATAGTTATGCAGTAGAATGCTGGAAAGATACAGAGAGGAAACTTATAGGAGGGAATTCTTAGGCCATAATCAATCTAACTGACCTCACATCATATATTCTCCTAAAAAATCTTACACCCTTCCACCTTCATGCTTAATGTATCAGTCCACCTTAACAACTGGAAAGCCTACCACACAGCAACATTAACTTTATACATTGCATAGACTATTTCTTTCATAATATATCATTAAATAACCCAATTATTCACAATAACGCTATATTCAAGGAGCAAAGGATCCAACATACCTCTGTGGGGTTGTTCTGGTCAGAACAGCAGTTCACTTATAAAACTTGAAGATTTGAAGTTTTTCTTTAGAACAGGTGGTTTAATGCTACCAAATTTCTTTTAAAAATAATTTATTTTGAAATATGAACATTTTTCTACACTGGTAGGCAGACACAGTATGCTTCTGTGACTCAAAGCTGAAAGTATAGCTTCCTTTAGCTGTTTTTGTTAAGTATTAAAATCGTTTTTATTGTAAGAAGCATGTTTAAGTACTAGATCAAACATTATGTTTACCCTCACAAAACAGGAGAGACTTTTGGCATATTTTGAATAGTGATTTCTAGAAGTCAAGGACTGAAAAATTCACCCAGAAATTTTCTAAGACTTTACATAAACCGTCCCCATGTAACAGTCTTCATCTCCTTACCTCATCAATCAGGTTAAGGATAACCTGGTTATCTGTTAAACTTTCATTCTGCATTCATTTATTACTGTTTCCCGTGAAGAACTCTTTCTATGGCCATTATAACAGGGCAAAATAGCTTGATTCTCTTGATATTTAAGAAATTCTTCAAAGATGTCTATTGGGACACGTCTATATGAAAATGGGATTGATTTATGTTGCAAAGATGTAGTAGCAATATCATTAGGAAATTAGAAAGGAATATTACAAGTCTATTCAAAAGTAACTGGAGTAAACATGGGAGCTTGAGGTGAAGAAGAGGAGCTTCTGTCTTCATGCAATTTTTCTCTGATATTTTAAATAAAAATTAGATCCAGCTTGGATTTTTGCATATGCATACCTGTTGTTTACAAGTTTTGACCTCCAAACCAAGTATATTATAATAGTAAATGAATAATAATAATAATATAAAAGAGTATTTTTAAAGACATTTTTCAATCCAAGAAAATCCAAGTTGTTTGCAACTTTTGCAGTAAGGTTCTGTAGCAGTTGAAAACTAAAAATATTATCTAAAATGGAAAAAATCTTGACCTCAGCAAGTGACCTCCTCTGTTTTAAAGGACATTTTCTACATGCTTGTTGAAGACTAGAACAGAAGAAGCATAATGATTGTGTGTGTATGTGAAGAGTTTTACAACTCTTCATTTCCTAGCGGTTTCATATAAACATGGATTTTTATATCTTTCACATTTAGTTTGTAAACAGGTTTTCATTTTCTTCATTCTGGAATTAAACTGTCTCATACTACAAGAGAGTACTTCATACAATAACAGTCCAAGTATCAAGTGCACATTAGCAAAAAAAGAATTTCTTTACCATACAACCCCCCCCTCTTGTTTTTCAATAAAATCAGTTCATTTCTTCTAAGTGCTGAAGTTTTCTAATTCTGTTGCATTGTGTAGATTTTTTATTAAAAGTTTGCTTTGCTTTTCAAAATTTCTCTTCACAAACTTGAGGCGCCAAAACTAAGACAGCAACTATGGGAAAGTAATTTTTTTAAGAAGACTTCCAGAAAGAAGTGGAATCCCATAAAAACAGAATTTCTCTGAGATATGTCACTTATCTCAGGATGTCAAAATTTTAAAATATGTGTTCAATTTACTTCCAGCTTTGGACAATATTCACTTTGCATCACATTTCAATTTTGAAAATGTATTTCTTCCTACTTCTTTCCCTACTGAGCAAATGTTTATCTTTCAGAAGCTGAATGGAAGATATTAGAATACACAGAAATATTTTGGATCTGCTTCTGTATTTTTTCTTCTTCTTTTACTATGTGTATGTTTTTTTTCAGAATAGAAGATTTGTAAGGTGGAACTTAGTCAAAGGAAACCATCTGTGTAGTTACAAAACCCTTTAACATTTGATCCCCTTTAAAAGCTAGTTAGTGTTTTGTATACGTTTTCTGAACTTCATCCATTCCTTGTAAGAATAGGGTAATTTTTTTAAATAATAATACATGCTCCTATATTAATTCATAGCCAGATCATGCTTATGGTGAGGTTGGTGAGTTGACAGGAGAATTTCAGGATAGGGTTGCTATCTGCTACTAAGATGCGCTATAAAATTTGTCATTAGGGACAGAAAAGAAATTGGTACTTTGATTGTTACATGCTGTCTGATCGACTATTGACATTAATGGTAGAGGTCAAGATCTTCTTAGCTTCTTAGTCGGACAGTAGAGCAATTGTAGCTGTCAAAAAAAGTGCTGAGGCTTAGAATGTGTAAAAATAGTGGGGATACCGTTTGTCAAACCAGGTGCCAGAGCTGAAAAATTCCATGCTTCACTGGGATCAAAAGAAAAAAAAAAAAAAAAAAAAAGGAAAGAAGAAAGATAAAAGAGGAAAAGCAGAAAGGAACAACAACAAAAGTCCTTCTCCTAAATACTAAGTATAGTAATTAGAAAGATTTCTAGCTGCCTTATTAACTGAATTGTATGTTCTTCCTACAGATAGTTTCTGAAAAGGACCTATTCTTTGTTTTCGTAGGCACAGACACAGTAGCTGTTGTTTATAACAGGAATCATAGCACGCATAGTTTAAAATGTGGGGTTGTAGACTGTATTTCTCTTTCTAGTTTATCATACATTGAAAAATACGTTCTTTATTTATTACAGCTTCTTTGTGATTTACTAGCCAAATTTCCGTCTTTTGACTAATTTCTTTTTCGTTGTTTCTATTACCCTGATCAGCTTTGAAAACATCGGGCTGTATTTTTCCATGCCTTGTATCTAGGCAAGGTGTATCTTTCCCACCACTAGCACCAACTTTTTTTGAGGTGTTAATAAATTCTCCCTCAAAATTTCAGAGGACTAGCTGTGCCTGTGAGTTCCTAGGTCTGGTGCGTTAGAGGACTTTGTCACCTCCTGGACAGGTGCAGGCATCTGCAGTGTTATAAAGCACATGGCTGTCATAGCATGCACCGCTGGGCAGAGATCTGACAGACTCTGCTGGCTCCTGGCACCTCCATTTACTAATTCTGCTACAATCCCGCCTACCCTTCAGCTATTTCCTTCTTTCCAAGAAGGTCTTACTATGCAGGCAGCTGATGGCTTATATAACATAAAGGGATCATTCTGATTCAGCTGGCAGAGCTCAGATAGGTGATATATAATCTGATTTTCTTCTTTCCTGATAATTTTCTTTAATAGCATCATTCATCAATGGCTATTCACATTGATATATACAAGTATTTCTATGCAGAAGCACCCCAAATTAATATATACTGTTTATGATTCTCAGAAAAAGCTCTACATACGCTTCTTTAAGTATACTTATAAACTGTAATTCATTTTATTGCAGGATGATAGACTGCCTTATGACTTCATTTATACCAAGTAAAAAGAAAATCCTTCTTCTTTCTTTTGTTTTCGGGCAATATTCCTCATTTTTGCCGACTCCATTTGTAGGGTTAAGGTCACATTACTATTTGCTACAGTACTGGAATTTGATTGTCTCTCTCTTGTACTTGCATGCAAAACCTCTTGTCAAATCTTTGGAAAATTGTCAGCTAAACAATTTGGCCTATGGCCAAAGTGAGTTCAGGGCAGGACTGTGCTTGATAACTGATTATCAAGGTATTTACCAGTAGTCTCAACAGTATGTCTCTGTATGCTGTAGTATTAATTTGAACGAAGGAGAAAAGAATTTCAGAACTGTTTTATCATTATTTTAATATTAAAAAAAAAAAAAAACACTTTTCTTTGGACCTTGTTGTTTACTGTATCAAATAACTTTCACAGATTAAGAGCTTTCGTAAAATGGCATCAAAACAGCAGGTAGCTAATGCTGTCCTACAGCAGCTAGGAATATGGGGTTGCACCTGTTTTACATAAGCCAAGACAAATAGATTTTAGCTATGACAATTCAGAAGAGATAAGAAGATATCTCAGCTCATTCTACAAAGTGCCTATTCTTGGGTATACTGGAGAAGGAAAGCTATGAAGAATATATCTGATCTTCGAGCTTAAATCAATTGGCCTGGACGCAGATGTAGTTTGGGAACCTGCTTTCTGTTAAGAGAGGGTATATTACAAGCAAGGCCTCTTTTGCAGAATTTGTCATGTTTACAAATTCAGCCTATCTGTTTATTAACATACTAAAGAATTATTTTACAATTTTAATAGACCCATTCTATAATGAAACAGGCTAAAAATTGTATCCTGAGAAAAATATCCTGAGCCTCAAGTGGAACTTTGTTATTGATTTTAGCAGGAGCAAGAACCAGTCTGAATCTCCTGCATAGCAGACAAGAATGTATAGATAGATACACAAGAGCACAGGGCATCAAGGGGAGAAAAATGATGAAAGGAGGCAGGCCAAGAATACAGCAGAGAGAGCTTGTAGTAGCAGTCTGTGGAGCTGCATTCACAGCCAGGCTCGCTTTCAGGGCCAGGGGCTGGGCGGATCTTAAGGCAGTCTCCACTTAAGAAAAGCAACACAACTTTCTATTACTTCTGTTATGAAGCTCACACTTACTGTGTCGTAACAGCAGATGGATGCTCAGTTCCATTATGAGCTTCAAAATAAAAAGTTATTAAGCTTGAACTACTGATCCCGAGATCACCGGCTAAACTGTGCTCATGTGTCGAGCATCTGTGAACCCATGCGTGCTTTTGTAGCAGCCCAGCAGCGACCCATACCAAAGAATTACATTCCATGGGTGCTCTTCAAGATCTACTGATAGCAACTAGCGCCCAGCAGCAAACACCACTCAGTGTAGTGTACATTTCTCAAGGCAAAAAGATTAAAACAAGATGTAATTCTTTTTATTTCTGTGAAATTTTTCTTACAAAAATGAAACTATACACATCTTACAGGAAAAAAAATCTTGGGAAAAATAAAATTTTTGGTAACATGACGTGTTGTTTCTTTCCAGCAGAAATGATGGGTTAAATAGAAATATATTATGATAATGGTTTTTTTCCAAGTTCATCCTTTTAATTTGTTTCACTTTGTCACCTTGAAAGTTGTCTTTTTCTTCTGTTTCTCAAGGATGATAAACAGTCATTAGCAAGTCAAATAAGAGTGATTACCTTCACATCTTAACGGCAGTAATAACTTACAGAAAGTGTGTACCTAATACTGAGCTAGCAGGCTTCACTTTGAAGCCAAATCTTTTTTTTTATATTAAACGGAATAAACAAAGGTGGGAAAAAGTCATGAAAAAAATAAGGAGAATTAAACATGCTGATATGGGCAAAAAGGTGTTATGTCGTAAGTACACAAATCCACAAATAGAACTGGTTACCAGGATTTAAAGAAAAGAAAGAGGCTGTGGAACCACTATTGATGATGTTACCATCTAGATTAAGTTATTCTTTAAGAATTTTGAACCACAGTTTCTAATCTTAAAATCATCTAATATTAACACTCCCATGATAACTTTGTATTTATTGCATAACATCATTGTAAAGAAAAGTTCTATTTCCTTGGTGCAGTGCCTTAATTGCATGTTTTATTAATTTAAAATGTTGGGTTTTTCTCCAAGTATGCACCTTATCTTTGCATTTCTTGTAATCATTGTACTTACCTTTGGGACAAATGCCACATTCCCAAAATATATTTTATTGTAACATTACAGAAATATACTCTCAGCTTTGAGTCTTCTTAATATAGATTTTATTTCTGGAAATCAGGATAATTTCTGGGAGGATTTTATTCACTGTGAAAAAGTATTTATTTTTGTAAATTCTTCCTAGAACTTCAGAGAATTTGCTTACAAGTGAAATGATACTGCTTCTATAGGTGTAAGTAGGAGACTTGTAATTGATATGGAGCATCAATATTAAGGATTTGGATTATGTAAATTTGTAAGCTACACTCAGTCATAAATCTGTATTTTTCTGTTCTGCATTTCATTATAGCACAAATGAAATGCTATTTTCCACCATCATATGTGAATATTTACTAATTTTTACACTTCTATAAATCTCTCCCTGTATTAGACCTGGTATTCAGTAGGAGTGGTAATATTTGTCTTTTTTGTTTATTTCCACCAAATGCAGGTATAAATATGTAGTTCAATAGCTACATTTGTAGCCAGACATCTCTCTTAGGCTCATTTTCACAAGTGATGCATTCAGGAAGATAAATCAGGATATAAGTGTCATTGTAAAAAAATCAGCAGTCAGTTTTATAGGTGCTTTTATATAATGATTTAACACTGACTGTTCATTGTTTTCTTTACTATATAAAACATAGTCAATAAAGACTTCTAAACTAAAGCCATCAGGCAATTCATTCAGTCCTCTGAATGAAATCCATTCAGTGAATAATTTACACCATATTGAAAAAGAGGAAGCAAAATGGTGTAAAATTAAAAAAAAAAAACACCGTAATGGTGTTTGTAATGTGAAAAAAAAAAAAAGAGATAAGAAACTAAGACACTGGTACATTGAGCGTGTTCGTTCAGAAATAGGTTTAACTTTTTAAATTTAGGCATCTTCCATAATCATTAGCCATTTTATGAAGCTAATAAAACACTTTCCAAGTGTCTTGCTTTTCAGTAGCTGAATGAGGCAGGCGGGGTGTCTTCTTGCCGAAGGGAGCAGCAAGCCAAGGTGCCTGTGAGCCCGCGAGCTCACGTCAAGCCAGCTGCTCCAGGAAGCGGGGCCTGCTGAAGAGGCACCTTACATGCTCTGAGGCAGAATGAGGCTTGTTCAGGTATCTCCACACGCGAATTAAGAGTACCAGCTAGATACCACATGGTACCATATGTACATACGTACATACATGCATACATATATATATGTGTATGTGTGTGTATACCTATGTAGTGGTAGAAAGACATAGGTGTTCTTGGCAAAACCGCAAGCTTGAGCATGAATGTCAACCATTGCTACTGTTCAGCAGCAGCCGTGTGCTGCTGCACGTATGAATCCGTTGCCAATCCGTTGCCAATCCTTTGCGTGCATGAGTCGCACATTGCCAATCCGTGAGCAGGTTTTAGTAAATGAATTCTCTTTTGCCCACTCTTGCTTGATTCTTCAATGGAAAAGGCAGCTGTTACTTGAATTTTCAAACCTGCTCAACATTATTTAAAGAATGGCCCTCATCCTGAGGCTGCCTCAAAAGTCTGTGTCCCTCTGTGAATTCTTGCCATATTTATAGTCTCTTAGTGCTCACTGCTATCACGCTGTGCGGCTCCAGCAATGTTAGCGATGACGGGAATGCTTGCCTGGGCTGGCTCTTGGCATTCCTGCTGCTACGGAGTCTCAGGCTTCTCAGACAAAACTCAGAAGAGGTGCGTGGCAAAACATCCCGTGATCTCTCTGCGCTAAACTTCCCGCCATTACGTACTAGTGAAAAAGCAACAGTGGTAGATTTTATGGAAAAAAAAAAAAGAAAAAAAAAAAAAAATCAAAGCTTGAACATTCTGTTATCAGGGAATTCAGACATCCTTAGGTGTTTCAATAATGTTAAGCTATGTAGAGCTGGGGTATGATAAACACTCAGCTATGCAGGTATTTTGCAAATAGACACTTTTCCGGTTTTATACTACCAATACTACTTTACTGCTGACCAAAAGCCTCAAATATTGTAAATCTCATTAAAAAGATAATAATTCTCAGAAGATACCCAGAACAAATATTTTTATTCCAGCAGTCTGTAAACCCAGTATGTTTTAGATTATATTGCAGCAGCTGACAACATAGTTGATTATAATAAGAGATAGTATTCTCACTCTGTCCTACCTGCCACTAGCCATTCTTTTAACTGAAAGACTACCCTGCTTTTCTGTGAGCTGGAAGCGCTTTATTAGTTCTGCTAGTGACGTTTACAGGTTTTGCGTGTTCCTGTCTGCCTTGGAAGGGCAAGGGCACTGTGGCTCCCTGAAGGGGGACAAGACGGGAGCCAAAGGTGACCCTAGCTCAGGCCAGGCCCTGACCCATGATGAGTCACAGTCCCACAAGGTCCAAACACAGCAGAGAGAGCCGCGTGCTGGTAGCAGCATCCAGCAGCAGCCCTGGAAAAGGCAGAGTGATGAACCAGGGCCAGAGTCTACCCAGAGAGCCCAGGAAGGAGCAGCTGGAAGGGAAGCTGGAGACCAGCACTTCTGCAGCTAAGCCCAGGCACAGCCGGACAGGACGGTGGGAGACTCCAAGAGAAGCTGGGCAGGGGGGCTCGTGCACTTAAGGCCCTGACAGGCTCATTTCTGGCCAGGATGGTAATGTTATTTATCACAGTATAGGAAACCCCAAGCATCACCTATTTGTAAAACTACTATTGCCTATACTCTATGCATTCATATTTGTCACTACTATCAAACTCTTCCAATTATCATTAGCCTCTTTTAATTAGATGTAGAAATTCTGGTCATCATCTCACTTGTTTTGTAATATCAAGTAGGGCAATGAAAGAAAGCTGATAATCCAGGTATGAGCACAGCCGGTGCCTCTTCTTTACTGCGTACCTGTTACCTACGTCATTTTACAATATCAAGTCAACCATACAGATTAAGTATATATTCCTATAACAGTTATTCCTATATTTAAACTCTATGTTAAAATGATCTGTAGGTTTTTCTTACTTTTTTTTTATCCTCATAATTCCCTCATTTTCCTCATTGGCTTTTCCTGGTGTTTCAAGAAGCAGAAGGAATTCATGGGGAGGAAGTAACATCTCTAACTTTATCACCTGTTACTGTCTTCTTTGAGTATTTCATAAACTGATCTATAAATTAATTAAGAACAGAAACTATGATTATAGTCATGTCATATGATTTGCGTAGCATTTTATCCTGCACCTTGGTTATAAGAATTTACTGTATCATAATATCTTGTTATCTTCATGGCAGGGCATCAAGGGCATTTCATCATTCACAGTGAGGGAAAAGGATACTCCATTACTGTCAGTGGCAGTAACTGGATTATCGATCTTCTGAAAACAGGTGAAATATTGTGAGCTTTAGGTTCAGTGAAATTCCAGTGCAATGGCCTCTTTTTTTTTTTTTTTTTTTTTGTGGTGGGGGGAGATGCAAAAGGACTATTTCCAGACTTGAGCAATCACACAAAGTGTGAAGTGTGGTGGTTAAATAGATTTAGAGAGCCCAAGCTATGTAAGAAAAATAAAGGGAGCAGGACTGCTTTTTCAGACACTCTCAAAACACGAACAATCAAAAAAGAGAGTGCTATGCACTTAAAAACTAGAACCTCCCTGAAAGAGTAGACTTGAGTCAATGAGACAGATAATGAAGTTCTTTTCTCCGCACTTGAGGCCATAGCTCTCCACATAAATTTCATAATATCAAGAATTTTAAAAAAAATTAACTCTTGGTGTTGCCATATGGTCCTAAAGACTTGAGTGCAGACAAATATAACATAGAATTTTCAAATTTATTGCTAGACCAAATAAAGCTATACTTAGATATAGTACAAAATTTGTTGATAGTCCCAGCATGAAGGAACTTCTTCTAAAATAGGTTAAACATGTTAACCCTTCAAGCAACTGCAAATTACAAAATTTGAAGGAAAATGGTTTTCGTTCTTGCACAGTCAAGCACTGGAACAGATTGCACTGAGAGACTGTGCAGCCTCTACCCTTGGAGGTTTTCAAGACCCAGCTGTATATAACCCTGGCTAACGTGGCCTGGTCTCACAAGTGACCCTACTTTCAGCAGGAGGTTGAGCTAGAGACCTCCTGATGTCACTTTCGAACTAAATGACTCAATGATTGTCCAAGTCTATGATTTTATGATGCAGACAATTCTCCTTTATATCAGGAACAAAGCCTGCCACATCTCATACCAAATGTAGTTTGGGACTTTATGTAAAAACATGACCCATAATATTAATCATTTTTATATTGGAATAAAATAGTAAGGAGAATTGACAATTGCCCGATGCAGATATATGCAGGAAATCACACCATGGCTTTTAGTAGATGTAAAGTCAAAGCTTTACATTCCATATGGATCTTACCAAAAGGAATTGTGATTTCATCAACACAGCTGCTAGCTTTTTAATGAAATATGGCAGTAACTTTTTTTTGATCAACATTCGTAGAGCAAGGTTTCTTTTGCCTTCTGAATTTTTCTTGCCATCATGACTTGAGCACATACGAGCACAATTTAAAAGTCAGTGACAATTCCAGATAAAATGTTTATACTTAGCAATCTAAGTTGAATCTCTAGAATTAGCATTGACTCAAATCTACTGTTCACAGAGATGCTGATATAATTTTGGTTCAGTGGTGAGATTGATATTTTAGTAAAATCTATATTTTCATATAGAGCTGAATTTCAATTTAGGCTTTTATGGATGCACAGCTTGGTGAAGGGCTTTCTGGTTTCCAGTTCCACAGGATAGATTAGGTAAGGAAAATAGTTATTATAAAAGTTGAGGAAAGGAGCATTTGAACTTACAGTATACTGGACAAAACAGATCTGATGATGAAGTTTTTTTGTTAGGCTATGTTTAATGTTAATCTGTGTCATGGATGTGCTTCCTGAACTGTCTAAGATAAACCTGTGCAAAAAACCTTCTAGACGAAAGTCTTTCTAATGATACAATAAATCTCTGATTTACTTGAGGAACAAGTCAAAAATGTCAAGTATTTTTTTCAAATAATTTGGAAACTATAGTTTGAAATTTTTCTTTTACTAAAAAATGAATTTCCTACTGTTTTAATTAATATCTTTCCATATGTATTTTGTGCAGTAGCAGGATGAGAAAGAGAGAGAGAAAAATGTAGTTCTGATTTTTAAAAGTCTATTTTTTTCATGGAGAAAGCTTAAAGTATATTGCCACAGTCCACTGTTGTTAATATGATAGATTCTTTTTTGTCTGTCTGAGAAAAAAAATGGGAAAGGAAAGCTCATTTTTGTACATCTACAAATAGAAGTGGAAGTCTAAACATACAGAAGGGCTTTGCAAAATCATTTACTAAATAAGGCAGAGGAATGGATGTTGTGTAGATTCTTCTGAAATCTTTCCCTTCTGTCAAAAGTCCTGGTAAACTTAAAGGAAGAAGTAGATCATAAAATATGAAGCATTTAACAGAGCAATTGGTAAGGAGATTAATGTTTTAAGTAGAAGTTTTCTATTAGGTTGTAGAAAATAAATTTGATAACTTTAATACTAAGTTTTTAAAAAGTAATCAAAAAATAGCTTTTTGTGGGGAAGTGACAGATTAGCCTAAAACTTTACATAAGACTGTTAGAAGGTTGTAAAATGCAAATATTTTGTTAATATATACATTTATAAATACACCTGTATATTTTGCATTTCATTTGCATGTAGTTTTGCCTTTATAAGTGAATGGTGTGGAAGGAGGTGTTAGTGCTATACTTGAGAAGGAACTACGCTAAATTTTGATAAATTATGAGAACTACATCCATTCAGTTATTTTCTGTAACTGAAGATGAACTAGCAAATATCAAATCACTGCTTTAATGAGACATTCCCTAGAATTTTTAAAATTTCTTTTTATTTAATGTATTCATAATTCGTTAACCAACCATATCAACATTTTGACTGTTTCATGACCAAAGGGCACAACTACCGAGTGCTGGCAGTCAGGCTAGAAACACAGAGGTGTTGCACTTCAAAAGCCACAGGTGGGAAGGTCCCTCAAAGATACCAATGTTGCAATGTGCAAAAAAAGGACATAGATGCAAAGATGTAAAGTGAAGTAATAATTTGCTGAATAAAAACTATATGTCATATCAGTCAATGTATGTTCTAGAATTCATAGTTAGAGTGAAATAGAAAAGTCCATCTATATTTTTTCAGTGGAAATAAAGATGGAGGAGACTTGTGCTGTATTAAACTTACATATAATTTATTTGAAATTTGGCTACATATATGTTCTATAGACATGCAAATCCAGAAATATTTTATAAAATAACACAAAAGCTGTCAAACGAGTTTCAATGCAAACAAAATGCATAATAAAAAACCAAGAGTCTTACTTGAGAAGAAGAAGCAAATTTTAATAAATTTTCAGTTCATATATATTCAGTCTGTATCAGAAAAGTGGTTAATTTCATTCCTTTTGAAAACATTCTTCTTTAATTCTTGGCAACCTTTAACATTTGCACTGCTTGCAGGAGACATTGAGACAACAAAAGGTTTGGCTTTTCCTTTACTACTTGATTCCCCTATGACACAGAGAGAGAATCTTAATTTATTCATGTGCTATCACTCTTCTTAATACCTGTTACGTGTGTATAATTCTGAAAATTCTTCTTATTTTATCTGGATCTTAACAGTTCTTCAGAAGGGCACTGATAATGTGGTGTAGCACATTACAGTTCAGCAAGTCTTGCCTCACACCCCGAATTATTTCTGAGCACTATTTTAACCAAGTAGTATCATTCACTGGCTCACCGAGCAGCTACGTAATCTGCCCTTGCTAGCTGTAGTGACAGTTAACCTCCTACAGTCTATTTATTGAAATTGATTATTCTGAGCGACGTTGACCCAACTTCCTTCATGAGTGTCAGCAGAGGACGCTGAACTCACCTCTCTCCGCAGCAGCTTCTTCATCGCTTTCTTCACAGGGCTGCCGGCATCCCCAGTCGCCAAGCGCGAGAGCGCTACAAGGGAAGGAGTCACAGACGGCCTCTGGGGAAGCGGAATTGAGGTGGAAGGTCTCACATTAAAAACAGCACTTAGTTCTGGCTCGTTTTGCTCGTAGGCATTATTCACAGCTTTGCTCCCTCTTCAAACAAAAAGAGCAGTGGCCCCACTAAAGGAAGGAAACCCAGAGTTATTGAATGTGCTTAGAATTAGTAAATATTAACTCTGGCTCTCAGCAGCCAATCCACAGTAGGTCTTTAAAGCAAGAGAGCAACAATGCCTTGTTATATTCTCTTGATGATGGGAATGTCAATGTATTGGCGTTATCATTTTCATATTAGAGGGTTTTAACAGACCTAGCATTTTACGCCATTCTTTCACCTAACCATGTTTTTCCTGTATTAGTTCCAAATTTTTTGCTTCTTCTGACAGAAAGAAAATCAAATTTATATAAGTAAAGCTTATATGGCAAATGAGGACAATTCGCTGTATTCATTGATAGAAGTGTTTTGATAGGAAGGTTGAATTTATATCTAAATGAGAAGGGCATAGTACTCATTGATTTTAAAGGAAATTACTTCCTCCCATTTTCAAATAAATTGACCCAAAGAATTTTAGCTGTCAAGATGCCCAGCTGATAAAAATGGACATAACTTATTCATTTCTGTCATTATTTTCAGCTTTGTTTTTATCATTAAAAAAAAAATGTACTAGAGACCAATAAATAAATAATTTTTTTCTGCCGTTTTTCATAGTCCTCTGTTTCATAATGAAAAAAGGACATAAAAATGATTGCATTAGTTCAATTAACCAAAGGACTGTTAAATATTTTAGAAGTGCAAAGCAAACAATTTAATAACTACCATTAATTTAAAACAAAACAGTCCTCTCCCGTTTATCTCAATAGCATTGCCTATCTTCATATGGTCTCTGCATAGTGTTAGCGGACTCTTTCTTCACGAGCAGTTGTGCATGAGCGTGTGTTCGTATAGGAATGGGAGAGCACCAATTAATGTTTGGCAGCCACAGTATCCACCGTGACTGTGACTATCGGTGTCGTGGCGCCAAGTCCCCTGCCGAGCCTGGGGCGGCGGGTGGCGCGAGCAGGGCGGCGAGCGCGCCTGGGCCTTGGTTGCGGCCCGCTCAAGCAGGCAAGCTGTGGGGCAACCCCGTTCTGTGGCGGGCACTGCTAGGGATCCGAGTCACAGCCTCAGGATGGCTGAAGCCCCGCGTGCCGCCTCGGGAGCTGCTCCGCAGGGCTGCGCTGCGGCACTGGAGGCTCCTGCTTGGCGATGCCCTACTTTGTATCTCCGCGTTTGAGTGTCTCGGGTGGTAGTCTCCTGTAAAAAGTTAGCATCTCCTTTCTGGGGTGAAGGAAAAGAAAGCAAAGCAAATACTAATGACCCATAGTTTCCTTCATATCATCTTAAGTTTTGTTTTATTTTCTTTGTATATTGAAAAAGTTCTACCTTGTTTATCCAGAGGGTGAGCCGAAGTATCACAGGCATACTGTTGTCAGGGAAGGGTATTTTCAAAGTATCTAAAGTAGATTTTAATAGCAGAGAGTGCTATTTCACAAATATCTTCCCCTTTTACTCTTTTTAGTAAAGCAAAGGACTCTTAAATTACAGTTTCTGCTATTATTTTCAGGAGTTTCAATCTTGTTGCATAACCTAGTATTATAGTATCTTTGCTTAGAGCACCAGAAAAAGCTTTGAAAAATACTACCCTCTGAATTCTTTGTCATGGGCACTTACATTTTTACTATTGCCTTTAAGTACTACAGTTTTTCCTTCTGACTGGCCCACAGAGTCACTTTTATTGTGCTTCTTCCTCCAGTAATCCTCTAGCACTTCGTGTCTCCTCTTGTAAAGAGCCAGGGAATCTGCTCTCTGTACAAGGGTGATGAGGGCAGCTCCAGAAGGACTTTACAGGCTAGTTTTTTCTATTTAATAAATAGGCTTGTGGTTACCCAATAATCAATGTCTAGCATAAATCTGGGCTGCTTCCAAGTCGGGAAGTCCATTGCCATTGCCTGCCCTTCATCCCAGGCACCAGCCATTCGTTCCTACCGCAGTCCTAGTACCAGCACACGAGCTCGTGGGACCAGAGAGGAGATCAAAGCAATGACTGTGATTATAGCTAACAGTTATTTTGTTTTAGGTTTTATGTATTGACACATTGATATTTTGGAGTATATCAAGGCTTTTTTTCTTATGTGTAAGGTTTTCTGTTTTCATATACTAATAGGCTGTCTTTCCATAATGCTTATCATAAAGTATCCAAGTTCTTTAGCTCAATACAGGAGGAAATTGAAACTGTTTGACTTGCATACCTCTATTCACAAGTTATTTGTATATATTTGTATATACAAACATATACAAATATGTATATATACAAATAGCTTATATAGATATATTTGTAGGCATTTTTTATACTGGATTAAGAATTTCCTCTGGAGAAGGAAATGGTCTTTTTCTTCCCCGGTGAGAAAATCAAATTCTGTAGTTGGGAATTAAATTGTGTGAAAAGATAAGTTATACTGGTAATATCCTCTTATAAGAATAAACATATCTAAGTTTATATGCATACAGTTATAAACATATATAATTAAAATGAGTTTGGAAAGAGTGCTCTGCAAACATTTTTATAGAAGCTTAGAGCTGAAGACGTGTGGCCTACTCATTTGAATTAAAAAATACTTCGGGATTGGGACGACCAGAAATAGTTATTTTTCTTGGAGCAAAGGAGAGGAAAGTGTAATAAATAATTGCTCAACTGCAGTCTCTGACTTCTGATTATTAAAAATGAACTGTTATTGTTTTGGAGAACTATTCAGTACATTTAAAGTGCTGCTTTCAAATATATGCCAAAATTTTGGTGAGATTAGAATTTACTTTTATTGGATTTTTTTTTAATTAGCAAATAAATTATAGCAGTCGATGCAACACAGCTACAGTAGTAATTTCTAAAGAAGTACAAATAATTCGTTATTGATTCAAACTAAAAAAAGGAAGAAAATTATTTCAGAACAAATTAAATGCTGAATTTAATTAAGCAGATCAACAAATTTTCTTTCAATTTTCAATAGAATGAAAAGGAAAAGGTACTGGAGACTATGATACTTTTCCTAAATAGGATTTGCCAGGCAGGAAAAAGTATTGTTTGTACTGTTTTTCCGGTAGTCGTTGCTTATTGTGGCAAGGAAACTTGGGCTCTGTTCTGTCCTCTGCTCAGAGCCCACATGTTCTGTGCAAGAAGAAGGTGATCTGACCTTCAGGGCAGGCTACGCTGAGCGTGTGTGGCTCTCAGTCTCTTCTGCATTTTTAGCCTGTAGAATACATAGAAATATTTACTCACGTAGTAGATCCAGGCAAATGCCTTAAATAGTAAACTGATGAGTCTCTCTTCAGTGAGTCTCCAGGGTTAGTTCAGAGATAGTTCAGTGGCAGTTCATTGAGAACTGGTACTGGTCTTCTGTGTCCTGGAAAAGAGTATCCTATCTACTGAATGAATTTCAAACAAAAGGAGACCCTGCTTTTGTACTGTTGTTATGCTCTCTCCCAAATATTTCATCTGTTCTGCCTCTGTCACCACGTTAGACTAATGAAGTTATTACAGCGATGTGAAATGAAAGTTATGCTGTTTCTGAAATAGTTTTATTATATAATGCATAGTTAAAGAATCCTATATGAAACTACTTGTTCTTAATTCAGTATCGACCACCTATTTTGAAAACATATTTTTAAAGGTTTCCTTCATCTGCTCTGTTTTCTTTTCCTGTATTTGATCTGTGCTTCTCATATACTTTCTTGGCATCGTCTCCTGCTGCTAAATCTAGCCCTCTCCAGTGTGTACAATTGATTTTTTTATGTTGCCATTTTAGAAGATGCCTCATACTAAAATTAACATTTTGATGCGAAGAATATAACTTGATTTTTGTTCACAGCTAAGTACTATATTTTACATAGCTTGCTGTGCATAGTCTGCATAATATAGAGCACATAAGGGATGAGATGCAGAGGAAATTTTCTGGATAAGTTGTTACCTCACTCCATTTTTGCCTCTCTCTTTTCCACCTTACACATTTAGCCCTTGTATAACTAATTCTGACACTAATATAACTAATTCTCCTTTATCTTAGTCATAAAGGATCAGCTGTGATTTGAGGACAGCACCACTTACGCAGTACTGGGTGGTACCTAATGTGAAATTCAGGTTATAAGATGTTCATTTTCAATTAAAGTTTGCACGACATGTTAGGCCATGTTACTCCAACCAGCAGAGAGTGCAATTTTTGTTTCCCTATGATGTCCCCAGCAATGACAGTAGTAAAAGAGTGAAATTTCAGAGAAAGAGCAGGTGGCCTATTTGCAGTTATGTCCCTGCACACGTCTTGGAAAAAGCAGTAATAACTGTAGTTGTAGCTTAATAAGACACTGGCCGATAGAAGTGGCTATGGAAATGCTCTGCAGTAATGCATCTTTTCATACTCTGTTCACACACTATCCCAGATTGGTACTATTAATTTTTGAGCTCTAGTAGCACCCTTCAGACTTGAAAACAGAAGGAAGGTTGTTGAGATTTTGCATGTTTTAATTTCTATCCAGCTGCCTTTCTGTAATTAGTGATGGTGGTAAATAGCCTAAAACCCCATAATAATAAAAACAAACTGGGGTGATTGTGGACAATAAAGAAGTTTGCAATGTGCTGTAGAGGACAAAAATTACTGTTTTGGCTCTCATAAGCAAAGCATCTACAAGATAATAAAGTCATAGTTCTTCATGTATAGATTTGGGTCACTGTATTTGGGGTATCTCTGAACTTAATGTTGCTGGGAAAAAAAAATACAGCCCAGTAAAAACAAGCAATAAAAATTTTTAGAAATTGGAGATATTGTTATACAGAGAAAGACTATATGAACTAGTAACTTTGAAAAACTAGACTTCAGCTTACAAATATTTGAATTCTATACACTTTGAAGAAAGAGAAAAATGTGGATTGATACCATCAGTCTCCAATGATGAATAGAAGGCTGAAACTCAAAAACAAATGTATTAGACTGAAATTAGGGAAATAATCTCATGTTCTGATATTTCAGTTTGGGAATTGGGAACCTGGGATTTCTAAAACTCAATATGATAAACTTTGAAAAACATAGTAAAGGACTGGTTATGCCACTGAAGAGATTTGAACAAGTGAAATACCCCTTCTCTATCTTTCTTCTATTATTATATTTCTATGTATAACTGTTTATTTAGCTGCTAAAATGGGAAATTTTCACCTTCATCAGGGCACTATGACCTTTAAAGAATCTATTGCTATAAAATAAACTTAATTGCAGCGATATTTTAGGGCTACTTTAGAAGAAAGGCTGATTGAGGACTTTTTAGAAATCCTCAAGAAGGGAGCATATTTGTGCAATAACTGTGAAAAGAGCAAAATACATTTTTGTAATGCTGCATGCTGTAATATTTAATCAAATCACTATATAAGATCCTAGAAGATGATGGCATATTTCAAATATTTGTTCATGGCCTGCTTCATCAAAAGGCTGACTCCAGGAAGAAACACATACAATACCTGGCTTGAAGTGTTAGTTTTGTTAATCATTTGAACTTTGTTGTGTTTAAGCAAGGAAATTAAACAACGTATGATAATAGACTGATACAATTCTAATCTCATGGTAGAAGAAAAATAGGAGGGAATACTGTATTTTAATATTACAGTTACTGAATTCCTTGGGAAAAAAATGATGTTATGTTTTAAAAGTAAATAAATAAATAAATAAGGTAATAAAAATTAAACTACAATTTTTTGGAAGACTACAAATGCTCCATGTATAGTCTGCTGTCTCTTGAAAATCAAGTCCCTGTAGAAATCATAGCATAAAATTGATACTGTTAAATTGAATAAATTCTTGGTGTATCTTTTGTTCTGTACACAATGGATTTAATTAGGAAAAGATTACTAGTGCCAGCCACTACTATTTTCTCTAATATCAAGTAGGGACAGAGGCAAAGAAGGCTGGGGAACAAACTTGATTTCTCTTTCTTCAGATTTCGCTTACATATATTTTTAAAGACAAATAGATTTTTTACATTTAGATAAATTTTCTATTAGCTGCAAGGAATCATCAAGGTAGAAAAAATGTCCTAAGTGTTTTAGAGAAGAGCTGCAGAAGTAGAGTTTTCATATTGTTCGTAGAATTTCCCTATTGATTGATTGGATAATTTCCTTTCTCATTTTAGGCTGATATCAGCAGTTTTTATCCTACTGTGGCATCTAATTGAACTTCATACAGCTTATAACATAACCACAGTATTCATTTTGATCTTCTTTGGAAAAGTTTGCCCTAAATTTCTGAACACTGTCATTACGGTATATTCAGAACCATAGAGATTTACAGAGGGGTTCTCCTCCCGCAAGCTTTGGCTATATTTGTCAGCCTAACAAAGACTGTTGCCTGAAACCTGATCAGTGCTGATCCCATGTATCTCCTGCTGACATCAGTGGGATCTTAGCACCTATTAACATCAAAGAGTTTAGCTACTGCAGCTGACTCCCAGTAATGCAAAACAATTAAAAATAATAGCAAGTGGAACAAAAAATACAAATGATTCAATGGATTCTGGGAAAGGTTTTGAGCATACTGAAAGTTTAGATAATCTTATTTCACAAGTCAGCATCTGCTGTGACCAGAGTGTGTGAGAAAACTGTATGATAGAGAATGAAATTCAGATCTGAAACTTGAAGTAAGCTACATAATGATAGGAAGTGGATGTGATACACGAGTAAATTAACAGCAATTCAAGTAACGTAAGAAGCAGGGTTTTTTCTGTTGTCAAAAAATTATTATTTTCGTCTTTGTGTATTATGTTGTGCATCAGTGATGAACATTTAGCCTTTTACTCTCTGTCCACCATCCTGTCAGCTTTGACAGAGTAATGATTTTCTTGCCTATGTCTATGGCACTTCATGCAGTGGAGATCCAGATCCACAACTGAGTCTCCAATAAAACAGATAAGGATTAATAAAAGGTAGCATTGCGTACACTATTGAAACCTTAGTTCCCGTATATGGTTTTCCATAGTTTTCTTTGTTCTTTCTGCTGTATTAGTTCTCATTCATAGCAAGAGGTTTCATTAGTATGGACTGGTATGTTTATTCTGCTTATCTGAGTGGTCTGGATTTACTTGGGATGAAGCTGATTGAATGTCACCTTTCTTTTTCAAGCTTGGCAGCAGGCTTAGTTTATTTGCACTTGCTTATCCCTGGAGCCAGTGTAGATAGTTTATTCTAGTTCTATACCATGCTTTGATATCTATTCAGTTGGACCAATTCAGAAGTCCAAAATATATTTGTCCTTTCAGGAGAGCAAGGGGGTCAGAACCCCCTACAGATAACAAATTGCAACATGGACATTTGCTAGCCATGATAAAGGCATACCTGTAGCTAAACCTGAGCTTCCTAAACTGGAAGCATAGTCCCAAAACCACATTAAGACGTAAGTATGAAAATGAATCATTTGAAGTCCAAGAACAAGGATTAGACCTCTCAGTTATGAAGGAATGATAGGATTTTGCCACAGGGCACCAGTATCAACCTGCACTTTCCTTTGGAAGCTGCTGGAGGGATTAAAAAAAGCACAGACACATATCTGCACATTCATGATTACTAGTTTTGCACTGCAAGCTACTGCTTCGTTCATGTTGCTTGTAAACGTGAATAGTTGGACTGGGAGATAATTAACTGACTTTTTAATTTCTAATCATGAAGGGAAATTGCAATGGCTTCTAACTAATATTCTTAAAGTTTCCATAACACACTGCGTAATTCATCCCGGAGGTGCCAGTGACACAAAAGAGCATAAGATATATCTCAATTTGCAGTGATCTTGTAATTCTGAGGAAGTTTCTCTGTGCCTGCCCGATTTGAATCATGATGGATTAAAATGCACTGGTCATTCATATGCAGCTGTTATGTACCTTCTAATATCTAGCACTCTGTAGCCAAGTAAAGCTTGCCCATGTAGATAAGCTACTTGATAGCATCACTTCCATGAGAAAAGTCCTGTTTGTATACTGAGGAAAGATAGATGCTTGTAGTACATACTTTTCATATTGGCCTAGGCAGAAAACATCTTTTTCCATACCATTATGTCTAGCCAATAATTTAGATTTTTTTTATTATTATTATGTTTTGTTACTAGTTTTCAGTCATTTCTTCATTGATGGAGTACTCAGTTATTATGGCACCCAGGCCTGTTTTCCTCTCTGTAGCGAAAAGATATACCAAAGATGTCTGGATCCTTACTGGCTATCTCAAAGAAAACATAGATTTAACTCTGAAGTCCTAAGAATGACTGATCATATTTTTTGGTCTGTTAATCAAATATATTTTCTATGTTGAAAGCCTCTTCCCTAGTCTCTCCTTATTGTAGTAAGATTCCACCAGTCTGAGAGATTCCACCAGTCTAAGAGATGCTTTATGGGTCAGGAACACCTCATGAGACTACCATGAGAATGAGGCAGAACTCATCCCAAAATAATAATAAGTATTTTAAAGTGTATTTAAAAGCATATGTGATGCTTCACTTTTGAAATGTCCACAGTGGTGAAAATATTTGCTGAAGAAACTAACCCTCAAATCTGAGGGGCTGGAAAGATAATCTGGAATTAGTATGTGCAATATATTAGTGCAGTATACAATGCAATTTGTTTCACTATTCTTGACATAACTTTTCTTCAGGGTCTTTTCATTTTGAAGGAAAGCTTTTGTTTCCTATTTAAATTTCATTACTTTAAAGAAGGATACAAAATAAAGGGTGATGTTGAATGAAAAGGAACCATATCAATTACATTTAAATCTATGATTTATACTCATCAGGGAAAAATAAGTGCAGCATCCAACTGGTTTCCACAGATGTGTTGTATTGCTCTAATAGCAATCTTTGTCAGCTCTAAATTGGGCCAAAACTTGAAGGCAACCTGGAGGAATGCAGTTCAGTTAGTTATATTAAAAGATGAAGTGAGTGTTCATTTAAACAGTCTCTAAAGGCATTTACCATAGTTTAAACAGCATTTGCGCAGATTAGATCTAAAATAGAGCAATTGTATCAAAATATTTGAGATCATTCTCCGTACATGTAGTTGGACACGTACAAGAGAACTTAATATTCCTGGCTGTTCTATCCTACAAATGACATGAGACAAGGTCTCCTTTTCCTGTTCCTGATGGGTTGTCCAGGTAAATGATAAAGATCTAATGAATTAGAGCAAAGACTAATGACTAACAGATGTACAGACGCTATCCACTCTATTAATTAATGCTGCTGTACATTATGTGGAACTAATGCAAATTACTGCATGTGGAATGTTTACACACTGGAATTGTGCTTAGCGACTCAGTGAGCACCTCACCAAAAGTATTACCAATACGGTAGGAAAAGTGCTGTGAAGAAGCTAGTAGGATACAATCACTGCAGCATTTATTCATAACTTGCAAGTCCTAATTAACTCTCCTTGATTATGATTTTTTTTCTTCAGACTAAGACAGCATTTTGTCATTACTCTCAAAAAGATAATATTGTATTTTACTACAATTAAAAATGATAAATACATAAAAATAGCTCTAATAAGATGTTCTCCAGTCCCAGAAGGCTTATTTAATAAAGTATTTGTAGAAAAAGATTAATATACATAAATTTAAAATTCACAATGTGCTGCTGATGTGTGATTATATGTCAAGTTTTGCAGGTTGCTAAAAATTATGTTTTCATTTACTTCTCCAAAAAGGTCCAAAATATTGTCCAAATATTATAGGGAATTGTTTCTTTTGATATTATAATGAGTTCACACCGAAGCTAACATTTAAAGGACTTGCAAATTGCCACTGAAATGAGTCCTGTTTTTCTGATAGTTTAGATAACACCCACTTGTCTTTCTCACATAAGTATTATGCATGCAAGATTTGGAATCTTTGCATATCCTTTCCTAATGAGAACATTTGTTTGAACAAATTAATTAATTGTGCACAGCTCTCTTTTTGACTTTGGTCAGTGTTTGACAGTTGCCTGTATACAACACAAATGCTGGAGCTGATTCTTAAGGTGAAAAAATGAGAAATGTTGGTAGTTAAAAAAAGAGCATAGGCCATTACAAGCGCACTTCACCTAGAGCAGTTAGCTACTGTAAGTACAAAATAGTGAGAAATGAGAGGATCAGTAGCAGAAATCAATACAAATTTGGTGTAACCTTGTTTTTATACCACACACATGGCCTCACAAAGTGTAGGCAGTCATTGAATTAAGCCATCGTGCAAGAGCAGTTTTGGTACAACAGATTTATTTTGGTGCAACGAATTACCCCATAACCAAACCCCGCAAGTTAAGCAGAAGTATATTTCCCTGATTAAAAATATATATCTTTTGAAAGGCTCTTCACTCACCTGATTATTTAGTATTTACTTTGCCAGTATGTGTTTCTAAATGTGAAATTAATTTCATTCTGAGCATAAACAGAGATGTATCTGGCCGGCAATATTCAGGGACAAAGGAATAATAAAATGTTCTCCTGTTTTTCAGTAAGACCTTCATTTCATTTTGTAGATTAGTTATAAAATGAAGTTTGATCCTGAAAACTACCATCCATATTAAATACAGTATTTCAAGATTGTATGTCACAGCTCCAGTAATGATATTTTTGAGGGCAAGAAAAAGGTAATTTATTAGAGATTTCCAGACTGAGTTTAGGGTTTTGTGGTAATACTGGGGAAGCTACAAACTGAACCAAACAAGCCAACAAGCAAAAACATAGTCTGCTGCACAAATCCCACTGGGTCTCTGGTAAGTAATAAGTTAAATTCTCTTTTAATACAGCCCAGAACTCCTGAAGCCTTTATCAGGATTACAGAAGGGAACTACTCCTTGAACTTTGGGCTGACTGAGGAATTCATTGGCCTAACTGAGTATCAGAAGTTCTGGGATGAGATGATTCATGAACCTCATTGGCAACCTGCACAGATTTGCCATGGGAGAGGTAAAGAGAGGTTTCAATAGGGACAAGCTGCCCTTACCATGGAATTAGAAAAGGAAATTGCTTGGTTTGAATACTTTCAATCTTCTTAAATTTATGGTTACCTTACTGGGGAAAGATTAACCAGTTTGCTTAGGAAATGTTATTTTATTTTTTAAGCTCTATTTTGTCAGCATTAGCAGTTTCATCACCATGTGCTGTTTAGAAGCTCCTTTTAAACATGACAAACTGCCTGTCAGATCTGGCCTAGGAATTATCCTCATGCAATTTCTACTTCCTCCCCAAATGTCTGTCAATATGTTTAATAGAAGAGACTTTGAGGTGTCTGTAATTAAGGTCAGGTCAGGATCCTAAGCTTGGGTTCTAGTTTTGGTCTATCACAGCTTCCTGTGCTCTGTTTTCTTGTCCATAAAATGAGATTAGTGGCACGTTATTTCCTGTCAGGGCAGTTCTGAAAATACACATACATGTACAATGTGAGTACTCAAAATAAATATATTCTTCTATTAGCTTCGTTACTTTTCTATTTACCTGTGATATTTCTCACCATTTTTATTAACTAACTACTCCATAGGTGCTTTAAGATTCTTAGAGGAAAGCATTATTTTTAATAAGCCTCACTTGTGGCTTTTCTGTGGTTGTTCTTGCATCAATATTTTCACTGATTCAGGTATGATATAAATACTTGCATTCTTAATTTGCATTGACATCTGATTTCTTGAACTGTAAAGCTTATTAACAGCATAAACTAAACCATACGTATTGAGATTTTATGCTGAGCAAGTGGAATTGGTTGAAAGTTAAAGAGCTTGCAATTGCCTGCTGTAGCTTCAGGTGGCTATTTAACTAGCGTACACAGAATTTCTTCTGCTCTACTTCTCGTATGAATTCCAATTAATTCTCTGTTTTGAAGTAATCATTTGATAAAAAAAGAAAAAAAAAGAGAGAGAAGTTAATACAAAAGTCATTTTTTTCAAAAGAGCATCTTATAACTCTGTGAAAAAAGCAGTTTTTCAGCTTTGGTTAACTATTTTAAACTGTTTCAGTCAGCTTCTCAGAGTTGAGAACAGCTAAATTTTTAAAGTGATAAAACTAATTTCTCTATTTCACATTTCCCTTAGTATATCTTAGTATTTACTAAAAAGGTTAAAATTTACTTATATTAGAGAAGAAATTGCTTTTCTATCAGTTCCACTTTCCTCTCCATAACCGCTCCTTTTGTCCCCAAAAAGGTGTGAAGCTGTGATGTTTTTATATTTGAAACCATGACTCCCACATATTTGAGCTATCATGTGTGGATTGCAGAACTCTCCTAGAATTTGTATGCAATTAAAGAAGCATTCCCAGAACTTTCTGACCATAGGTAACCACAGGTGAACATAGGTGACTGCCTATGGGCAAATAGGAGCACCCTTCTTTTATAGAGAGGTCAGTGTTTTCAGTTCTCTCTGGGTTTGTGGTCTTTCATGCTGCTCTGTATTCATTTTCTCCAGCGTTCCTACAGTCTGTTCACGAGCGGCAAGGGGATAGGCATGGCTCTAGACAGGTACAGAACGCGGCAGGATGGAGGAGAACCATATAAACGCAGCAATTTAATTTCACAAGACCTTGTGAAAAAAACAGGGTTCTCAAGGTCTGCTTCCTCTCCGTCTCTTTCAAGCTTTAATAGAAGTTAGGAACTCACTTTTCTGTCCCTGAGCTATGAAGAAGGCAGCTCCAAGGAAGCAAATCAAGGAGGGATGAAGATTGCTTTGAATGCGTGTCTTCCGCTAACTTGGTCACCAGGAAACTTTTCAGCTGTTGCTCCTGGCAAAAACACCTTGCCACTCTCAAACTGCATAATCTATTTAGGCAAAATTCTCTGGCCTAGAGCTTCGCAGATTTTTAAAGGCTGCTGACACACATCAGTACTTTGTGCAGTTACTGAGTTTAGCAGTAGCTGTAGGGAAGCTCAAGAGCCAGAACGGGTTGCGGTGTTTTTAAGGCATTCTTCCCAGCTCATCCTGCAGAGCTGTGAGCACTCCTTCTCTGTCATCTCTGGGTTTGCCCTTTCTGTTAAAGAACTTTGATGATTTGTATAATTTAATACAAAGGCAGTTGTAGGGAAAAATAGATAAAACAGATGTTCAAGGATGATAGAGTGAACAGTGCGGAAAGTAGATTCGGCTGATAAATGTTGAAGGGGTGAGATGGATGGTCAGGAGTTAGGCATGGAAGCAGAACTCTGAATTTAGTATGATGGATAAAAGAAAACTGGAGAAGTGTTCAAAGAGTGTTTGATCATTTACATCAGAGCCCCAGGTTAGGAAGATGATGTTAGCTGTGTTTTCAGTTGGGTTAAAGAGGGGGCAATTTCCTTCAAGGACTTTAGAAGAGAAATGATTGTTGTAAAGATGGAAGTTTATAATGAGGTTGGTGTGTTGAAATCCCTTTAATCAATAAGCAAAAAACACTTCATGTTGGTAAGTCTGGAGGCAAGGATGTCAATTTTATTTTCTCCTGTTTAAATTTTATTCTATTTTATGCAGTATATCCACTCTCGTCTTTACTGTCCGTATGTATCTGTCACAAGTTTTTCACTCTAATTATTTACTTTCTTGGTGTATAGTAGTATATAGTAGTAATGTAGCAATTTTATTTTCTTATGTATTCAGAAGCAGTGCACATTCTTTATTGCCCAAACTATACAACAGTTTATGAGAATGAGGACTTATTACTGTGATCATTGCTTTCCCTGCTCCATCACCCTGAAAAAAAAGCTCAATTTCTGTCAAAACCTTAATCCATTCTAAAACCAATTTGATGTCTAATATTAATTAGTTTTTATAGTGTTCTTAAATAAGATATGGTAGATGATCTTTTGTTAAGTATATGCATGACTTCTATGGAAGAAAACTGCAGAATGATTTTAGGAAATTATGGGAGGTGTTGTTTTTTTGCCTTTTTGATTAAGCATCCCTAATCAATTCATCTATAACTGAAAACATACTTTCCTAGGATAATATACCTCTATTAATTTTCCCTCTCAAACCATTCCTGTCTTATAGAGCTTCTCTTCTGTCAAGTATTGTCTATTTTTTGTTTGAGCTCATCGTTCACATATTTAACTTATGAATGTGAACCTTAAGCTGTATTTTAAAGAAGATTCATTCTCCTCTTAACTGCACTGCAGTGAAATCTGAACTCCTAAACTAATATTAACTTGTGTGCTGAAACCGCTATTTATTCAGTGTATAAACCGTACAGAGTTATTCCTTTGGATGTTTTGAATAAATGGTAGTTCAAACGATTTTCTATTCTTTCTTGTGTAGATTTTCAATGCACAGTAGACACTGTGCAATGAGACTCTCATGTAGATTTTTGGCATGGAAATCTCAATATTACCCTAATATTTTAATTGTCGTTATTACCCATGTGTCAATACAACATACAGCTATTTTTAATATCTATAATTTCCTAACTTGGAAATATGATACAACTTGGGTATCATATGATATCCCAGCATCAAAGGCTAGATGTAAAGCTGAACATATTTATAAAACCAAAGCACAGTATTTAACTTATTACTTTCTTGATTTTTTCTATCTAGGGTAAACTAAATTGCAAGCTAAAGTAGTGTTAGAATAACTTATTTTTATCTTATATCTACACACTTCACAGAGGCAAATTCAATCCCTCTGAATTTACATAAAGGACATGGGATCCAGGCTTCTTCTTCCTTGAATTAATAAGATTCATTTTGGTCAAATCAGCACTGATTCCTTTTTTTCCCTCTTGAAAGGGAAGTGATGCCAATTGGCCAACCTGAGACATATTAGACTTGCAAATGCTAATCATACAGCACTCTCTTTCCTTCCCCATACCCAGTTTCTCCCACAGGGAATATAAGTGACTGCCCCTCTCCATCATAATAACCCATCATCCAAGACCATTATCTTTGAACCATTAGTGGCATCCTTCCAACTGGCCATAAGGTTACAGACACTTTTTTTAATCATTACACTGCCCATTGCAGGAAGCTGAAGTCACACCATTTAATGTGTCCTAGTGATAAATTTCACCTTCTTGCATAATAAAGTGGAAGCTAATGAAGCAAAACACAATTGCAGTGAATGAGAGAGCAGTGGAGTAAGGCAGGAGAATAGCTACATTACTGAACATATCTTAAACGCAGTGACTTTTAAACCAATTCATAATTATTTATTAAAAAGGGGCTGGGGGAACTTAGCATTGGCTTAGTAAGGAAGGATATTGTAACAGTTCATTAGTTATTAATTAATTGACAGTCTCATCGCTTAAGGGCTTTACATTTAGCAAGTTCTTCTGTACTACGTGACTGACTTACATCTATTTCGATTTCACCAACATGCAAAATATGACATTTTATGATTTTTCTGTCTATACATTTGAGAGGATGCTCCTATATTAGCAATTTGCCTTAAAATATTTTCAATACAATATCAGTAGGTTCCATAAACTCTAAAGGTATTTTTAAAAGATAGATGTAAGAGTCTCTGTAATACACCTAATACACCACTTTTACTGTAGGTGTGATTTATGTGTTAATGCTGTCTTAAGCAAACCACAAATTTGCTGATTAGAAATTTGGACAGGGAAGGAGCTCAAGGAAAACAAAAGACTAATATAGTAGGGAAATTATTGTTTTACTCTATTTTTTACCCACAGTGTTTAAAAGTACATATTTTCTTATTGTTTTACCGCCCATCTTTCCAATTCAGATACAAAATACCATTGTTCCTAGTATCTAGAAATAAGGATGGCTGAAAAGCATATTTTCAGGAATGTATTGTTTTGCTCACATGTGTTGCTGTCCTTACCAGAACACCCATTGATTTTTATCAAAGAAAGTTTATTGGGAGGTTCAAGACAGACTACAGGTGTTCCTATATGTGTGCCCCAATATATGCCCTCAGGACAGTATAACAGAGCAGCAACACACAGCAGATTACTATCCACACAGCAGATACATATTGTTTTATTTTTACTATTTTAACATCTTTTGATATGAAATCTTTCGGTATGAATGTTTTGGTATGAAAGGAAATAGAATTGCTCTGCATCTGGGCTTATGCTGTTAATTCTCATAGGTGGAGATCAGTTTTGAGGCCAGTATCTAAATTACTTCTTGCAAGGTGAGTAGGGGAGGGGAGAAGGGACAGGTTAAAGCTGGTGCTACTCAGCACATGCTCTAACATAGTATTTTATATATTAAAAAAAAAAAAATGGTGTTGATGATTATGAGGGCTCTCTCTGAAACATGAGCGGTTGTATTGGATGATGAGTCTTCAGTGTTGGGCTCATGTGGTACCTTCTTAACCACAGTGACAAAGGCTGCTCCAGCAGCCTGAATAGGTCATCTGGCACCGTCACAGGGTGACTACAGCATTTTGCCATTGCTGAAAATGGCAGCCACCTGCTCACCTTCCCTCCTGGTCACGGGGTCCTGCTGCTTCACACAGCTCACCCCTGAGAGAGCTAATTCAACTTACTCTTTTGGCAGAAAACTAATCCAGCAACAGAAAAAGTGGCTGTTATTTCTGTTGAGCTATCGAGCCGTATCAGCCTGCAGAGGTGCAAGATGAGCACCCAAGCAGAGCAAAGTGCTGGAAACGCTCGTTTGAGGGAATGAGTAAGGAGGAATTAAGGAGATATTTGGAAAGGACCCAAGATCACCCTTTTCAGTAATTGTGAGTTTTAGATTGGCATGTTGCTTGCCAATCCACATCTTTAGTCCGATGTGAATTGCTGCCCACTTTCCAAGGCACTCTTTTTTTCGTAGTTAAAAAGGACCTAAAAGTGCAAAGAAAAAAATCACTGGTGAATGGTATTTAGAGAGGTGACACAGGAAAGAAAACAGAGGGAAAAGAAAAGGTGCTTCTGAGACCTGTGGAAAGAAAACAGCACATGTGCAGCCTAGTGTAAGGCCTCAAGATATAACAAGTACAAAAGAGGCTTCTGTACATCTTATATCACAGTGTATGTATCAAGACAATGGAAATCTAACCTAAAATAAAATTAAAATGCACCCAGAGCATGAGATGATTTTAACAAGGAAATGAACTTGGAAAGGAGGTAGAACAGGAATCAGAGCATGTCAAAAGGTTAACAATTAGGCCACGGAAGCTCATTTCCATACAATTTCTCTCCACTCACTTGTGCAGAAAGAGCCTCTCTCAAGGGCAGTTCCAAACAAGAACCTAATTTTAGATATTGTGACTCACCTCGGGAGGAAGCTAATCTCTCCATGTACTATGAAACAGGTTGAGGACACTAAGAGACTAACCTTAGGCTAATGTTAGCCTTTATGATTGCCTTCCACTGACTTCAGCAATGTGCAAGTGAAATTCTGATGAGTGCACGAATGCTAAAAAATGAATCTAATTCTGCGCAGTTCTCAAATGCATTCAAAACTCAATTATGGTAGTTTTAATGAGAGAGAATCTAGGATTTCAGAAAATGAGTCAGAAACCTTAGAACAGTGCAAATTGCATGTGTTTGAAGCAACTTATGTATGTTGGCATTAATTCCCAACCCCATCTCCAAAGGATAATCTGGGAATGTTTGTAATGAGGCAAGAAATTATCAGCAGCTGGAAAATAAAAGAAGCAGACAGTAGTGTCAGACACGAGATACTAAAATTTTTGGAATTACATCTATTTATTCTCAGTGGAATTTGAGCTGAATAAACTAAATTCTAGAGGAGATTTTTCTTCCCTTTTGTATTCAATTTTCCTTAATTTTAGTCCTTCTCAGATGAGACTATTTCAATCACTAATATAACTACACTAGTTTATAATATATAGCACACTAATATATAGTGTGTTTTTACTTACTTTACTTCAATTGTCTTTATTTACAAAGACATTGCTTATCTTACTTATGATGACCTATCTTTGCTTATGATAGGCTTTTGTGCTGTGATATTATCATTCCTGTTAATGCAAAAATTAAATATTTTACCACCTGATGAAAAATTAACTAGCAAGGATATAAACTGTTATCCAAAATTGGATAGAAAATCAGAATACACATTTCAGCTCTCTCTGCCCAGAAATCCTAATACATTTTGAGAGATTTCATGATGAAATTCATACTTGAAAGAGTTTTAAATACTATTCTCTAGAAAGTGAGTGTGCGGATCTGTCTCAAAATAAATACCATGATCTATTATCTGTGACCTGTAAGCAATTCAGACTCAGAGTTCCTACCGTAAGGATCAATCTAGCTCACTGAGTCTATTTTTAGTCTTTTTTGATTTATAAATCTATCATTCAAATGAGTTTTTTTAACTATGATTGAACAAACCACTTCAACACATGCTTAAAATTAAGTAAATTACTATTTAAATGAAAAACTAGAACTCTGGAGAAAAAAAAATCTAAAATATATTTTCCATTAAAATTTCAGGATCAGCTTATATGCTAATATTTTATAAACAAATATTTTAAAAGGAATGTAGCAGATAGGAAAAGGAAATCCCCAGCAGTTTATGATAACACAGAATTGAGAATAAGATAAAAGAGAAAGCAAAATGTTAGATGTACCTCGGTACAGTTACCACCTTAGGTAGGACGGTAAAGATACCACCTTAGTAAGGTAAGGCTACAGCCTTTTCCTCTTTCATTATGCTTTCTAAAGAAAAAAATGTCAGCGATGTCGTGTGCTATGGTTCAAGACTTTGTAGCTTGTAGCAATATGTCACCTCAGATTTAGCTTTTTCTATTTTTTCTACAACAGCCTACTCATGAGGCCGAGATTATATCTTTTTGCTTTTCAAAAGAGGGACTGCTTTCAGTCAGCTTTACAAAGCTGGAATTGCTTTACAACATATCTATTCTAGTTCATGCATGCTCTGCTCACCATACATTAAAATTTAATAGCGATCTTTTGACATCTGCATTGCTTTACAGCTGCTTGCTTAGGCGTGTGTGTTTGTAAGTAACGCCTCGGTCTGCAAACACTGTGTACACAAATACAGCCGTGCAGCTGGACTACCTGCATGAAGGACACTTTGTAGGTACATAGTTTTTTGCAGATCAGAGCTTAAATATGCTCTCAGCATTAGGTCTAACTAAAAATAATTTGTTGGGCCTAACAAATATATTCTAAAGAGAACTATCTTTTCACAGTCATCAGTAATATTGTATTTTTTTCTGGTTTTATACTTTTGTTTGAAAAAGATTGAAAAAATAATGCAACCTTAAGGATTTAGTAAAGGAAGCCTCCTGGTTTATGATAATACTAAAAAAAATTAATTTGAACAAACAGTACTTTTGAGATTCCCTTTAAGTTTTTATTTTAAAAATTAAGAAAAGTCTTCCAAAAAGGAAGTGTTTATTTTTAAATCCATCTAGTTATGTCAATACCAGATTTTTCAACCATAAGTAAAATTTCAGTTAAAAAAAATTTCTTAACTTCTGAATATTTGACTCTTATGGAAGGCCAAATCTTCTTCTGATGTAAACTGGCATCAATAAATTGGCATTGTTCCATTTTACCAGGTAAGGATCCAAAAGTGATATATATTCCTGGCAAAAATGTCATTCCCCGTATGGTATGAAATTTAAAACAAAAATCACACTTCAGTGGTTTTATAACTTTTAAAAAGTCTAAGGTTTTAGTAGACACCATAATACAGAAAGACAATAGGATAGCTAAGATTTTCTAAACTTTAATTGTAAAGCAAGAACCTTAATTGAGGAGTTCAAGCTGTAACTTGTATCCCATAATTCTTTATCAGTACTTTCAGTTTTTCTTAACATTTCACTTCTTTACAGAGTATCTTCTATAAATACAAAACAACCTGTTTCTTTGACTCAGTATGAGGAAAGTAATGAGTCATTTCATATAGTGAGGTGTTGAAGATGATAAGAGTATTTAAAAAAAATAGATAAATAAAATCTAACTAAATCTAGTAGTTAAATAAAATCTAACTTTAAATATTATGTTTATGCCTGGAATTCCAAAGGCGGATAGTGGATAGTGATTTATGAGTGATGTATTTAGTGATTTACAGAATCGCTATATGAAAAAATCTAAGTTATGACTGAGGGATAACTTCTTCCTTTCCATTCCTGTTCACTTTCCTTTTTGTTTTAATGGGAGTTTTCTCACAAACAGTGGACATTTTGCCCCAGATTTCAAATCTTAATGTAATTTCACTCACCTGGCTAATATTAATATGTCTATGAAAATGAATTCATGCATCACTGTGTGGTTAAACATGATCATTAAAAAATTGTCTATGTTCACTTGTATTTGAATCAAGTTCTGTGATCTCATCTTGTGTGCCTTAGGTTAGAGCATTGACTTATACACCGTTAATGTGTCTAATTACACAAGTATTTATTGATGTGTGAAGTTCTGTCTAACTCAGTAGAATCGCTTATCTGGTGCTGTGGAGAGAGCGTCTGGTCTCTCTTTACTAGTCAAAAAGTAAATCTACTTAAAAGTATATCCTCCAAGATGAAAAATGTTTTCTAGTGTCAGACAGATGCACCAAAACATCTGAGTTTTTTTTGTTTGTTTGTTTGTTTTAGCATTGATTTTATAATCATCCTTAGTATTCCTTTTGCTTTTCTGTTCAAGAAATAAGTTAAAGTGAAATTCCAATAATGCTCCAATCTCTCTCTACTTTCCGTGTGGATCTCTGAGCTTGAGCCGTAGGCAGGATCTGACGTTAAATCTCCTGTTTCTTTTTACACCCAAGAGTGTGAAGGATTGCTCAGATTTGCATCTCCCTTTCTCATGTTAGGGATGAATCTAGAATTTCCCTGTTCTTTCTTAAGTTAAAGGGCATCTTCTAAGTAATATACAACTGTTTCTGACACCTCATAGGAAAGGAAAAAAACATGGGGATAAATAGCCTTTAAAGCTTTGGTTTCTGCCAGAAGGCTGGGGTCATACGGTTATTCCAAAAGCTTCTTGCATAGTCAATTATCCTAGGGACTGTCTCCCAGAAGATGCATTTGCAGACAAGGATGATGTAGTTTAACTGTTGAACTATCCATCAAGCCACATTTGCTGTGCCCTGGAAGTCAGATTACAACTGCATACAGTAAGGTATGCAACACTGTGGCGTGAAAAAAAGGTAACACATTACGTGTTATACCCATGCCAAATGTTACTGCCTCTTGTCGGGGTGGTTGGCATGGTTATGGGAAATGAAAGCACCTTTGTTTACTTTGTTATTTATTAATTATATATTAGTGCTATTTTTATGCCATTTCATATTATTCATCATTTCATACGACCACAAATGAATGTCTTTTTTGTATAGGACAGAAAATCAAAAAAGAGAAAAAAGTGTTCACAAATTAACATGATCCTGAATAAATAGAAGTGTTAAAATCATGGGCATTTGATTTTCAATCTAGTAATATGTTGCTGAGGTTTGGATAGGGGATGTTCCAGTAGTGACTTGGGAAAGTATTTCTTCTGGGAAATAGTTCAGCAACATGCTTGTACCTATAGTTAAGCACATAAACCAGCATGCTTTTTATGCATGCTGGGAAGAAATTAAACACTTTAAGTGATTTACTTACGTGATTTAAGTGGGACTCTTCAGTCCAAAACCCAGGTATTTTGATTGATTTCTTAGTTGACTCCTGGACCTTAATTTAAATTCAAAGATTTAAATGGACATAACTATGTTAGCTCTTATTTAACATAAGAAGCACTCTATTATCTTTTAATTGTCTTAATGTGGTAAAATAACAAAAGTACAGCTCTTACAATTGTTCTGAATTTGATTGATTTAACTGTTGCCTGACAAACAGTTTTTTTTTAGTTTGTTTGTGTCGTATTTGTTGCTACATTTAGTTGATTTAAAAATGCAGAAGTTTGTGGACAGAAATGGCCAGCACTTGCACTGGTGGCCTGTGAAGTACTGAAGTTCAAAATTTTGGTTTAGTTTGGGTATTTATCCAATACTTAGGGTGAAACAGTCTTTTTAGAATGAGAAATGGGCCTGAAATTTTGCAAACAAGAAGGAGTTAAAATAAAGTTTCAGATAAATTAGCAGATTGGGAAAGGATAGAAAAGTTAAAAGAGGAGCTTTTCTCCTGCCAGGCTTGTAGTTCTGGCCTAGTAAAAGCCTATATAATTATTTCCTTTATTTCTGAACTAAGTGTCAGACAGGAAGACACCAAGGTGTAGAATGATAAGATGCTTTAAAATAACCTCACCAGAAAAACAAGGAATTCTAGCTCTACTTCCTTCAAATTAAATTTTCTCTATCCTGCCTAGAATGGGGTGAAAATCAAGTGATGTATCCCACTTCCTCAAGTGTCCCAAGGAATCCTCAAAAGACCTGTCAAAATCTCAAATATTTTCTTATCTGCACAATATTTTTACCCAGCAATTTGAGAGAAAAAATTGTCAATGCCTGCCATGAAGCTCAGGAAGTCTCTAAGCCACATATTGCGGTAAATGATGGAGGGCTGTGACCAAAGAGTTGTCCCAGGCAATTAATGGCTTATCTTACATAGCTAGTTCTGCATTTTTTCTGCTTTTTGTGGGAATGGGGGCCAAACAATGGAAAATATTTCCTATGCTATAAGTGGATATGCACCTTGTACAGTTCAAGTTCTTCCTATGGACGGAATTCAGCCAGGAAACGGAATCAGCGTTGTTAGAAAATAATGGAAGTACTACCAGTCATTACCAGCCACCAAAATGGTAGTTCCTCTCTGCCCTTGCACCTGTGTGCATAAACCTGGGCTGTATTTCCTGCAAGAAATAGAGTAGAAAGGAAGGTAATAATGACAGAAGGCCAGTGCTAGTGGCAAAATATTTCTCTGTTGACATCATAACGATCATTAATTTGCCATCAGCTGAAAGTTATATCACTTCTGTTTGAATAAAATTGTGTGCTTTCATTCAGATTTTCCTCTTATATGTACATAATCTTCTCTCTACCTGAGGAGTTTGGGAAGACATGTCAAATTCCAGGGCCTTCCAAGCCTTCATCTGCTCTCACATTTTACTGTTACGTAATGGGAAACAGAAAGCTTGTTGACTTGTTGCTGTCCTTGTTCTTCACTTTTTTCTTTTTTGTCTTTTTTTTTTCTGTTTATGTGTGATTTCAATACTTTGAAAAACTAAACACTATTTACCAAGGAAAAAAAGATGCACCATAGAAATATCATGCAACCTTGCCTTTCTTCATTGGTGTGGCAGCTTTGTCATCCAACATAGCTACTATTATGGATCCATGCCATTTGAATATAGCTGCCAATCTTACTTAATCAGGACAAATTTTGTAGTAATTTTATCTAGTGAACAAATGGGCAAGAATGGCCCCAAAAATGTGTTTCATTTATGATTTGATTTAGACTTTCAGCTTGTATCTGCTGGGGTGAAAAGCTAATCAGTGAGTCACCTCACCATGCTACCTATATTTCTTCTCTTTGTCTTCATACTAACTTAAGTCTAAAAGTCTCCTATAATATTACTGAAACATGTTTTTCCTTTATCCTGATTTAATTTAAAGCTGATTTAATTTTTGGTATAGTCCATAGATTTCATCATGCGGGTTACTGTGATTGCAGCATAAACTTAGATGATCTTCATCTTGTGTCTTTTAGGGTTAGTTGAGCAATCTTGCTGCTGACTCAATTTTATATGTTTCATTAACTTCTAGAACTTGTATGGAAAGAGAAAAATATTTAAAGATTATTCTCTTCTAGGGCCAACTGATTTTAGAGAAGATCCTGTGTCTTGTTTGGCCTATCATTTGAAGGTTTTTTTTCATACGCCTATTTATTTTTATGCCATTGTCAACAGACCTGCAATAGATACGGAGAATTCCTACGATTAATATTGCTAAGGATTGTAGGAGTTAGTATGCATAGTGATCATGAGTTATAGCTCTTGATATAGCTCTTATAGCTAAGCTAAGCTAATCTTAGCTCTTACAGCTAAGAGTTACAGAGTTATATCTCCTAAATAGTAAAAATAGAAAAATTATAAAAGTCTGGCTGAGTGTCCTTTAGCGATGCCCACTTTTTTATACTAAATGTTGATTAGAAGTTGGTCATTTGAAACCATGTTTCAAGCTATTTTACAAGATAACTTATGTACAGGCTAGTTGATACTTAAATGAAAAAAAAAACCACCCATCCAACTAGCATCCAAATAGCAAATCCTAAAGTAAATGACCATAGACATAGGCACCAAATTACAGTAACTTTCAATTATTAAGAAAGAAAGAGAGGAGAAAGGAAAGATTATTATGGGAGCCTATTTATGAGTGACACACTTGAGTTTAATGCTAGTTAGTGTGTTTTTTAGAAGGTGCCCCAGATGGATTCAGGGCTTTAGTGGAGCTTGTTCAAGAAATGATGTAGACAGCCAACTTCCACTGAAGTTCAGAGCCCTTCATACCTTCATTATGATTTGGTTTTCATCTCTTCTAGTGCATGTATTTCATCAGTTATTTGGGACCAGCCAAAGATGAATATTTTATTTATTCAGATCTGCATTCAAATTAATTTTCGGATCCAGAAGTAGAGAACTTTTGGAAGGTTATGTTAGAAAAGGAAAAACTCATCAGGAAAAAAAAATCCTAAAATATTGGTGGGTGTACCATAATTATGAAATCAGAGGTAGTAGATGTTGAGATATAATGCTACATAATCCAAACATTGTGTAGCAGGCTATACTCAATGTAACTTATGATCTGCCAATTTAGAAAAATAAATAAGATGATTGCATTTTCAGCATACATGCTAAATTCAATAAAATTTAACAAACATGCTGACAGCATATTTTCCATTCCCTCATTCAGAGAAAGCCCATGTGTTTTACCAGTTTGACTGTACAAAATAAGCACTAATGGGTACCATACTTAAAAAAAAAAAAAAAAAAAAAAAAAAGCTCATACAATTCTTCAGGAACATTTAAAAGCCATACTGCAGGAGGCAACTTGTGGTGCACAGTAGAACAGTTTTGAATGCTTGCTGCTTCCTCCATAAGAAAATACTAATTTATCTGAAAAGTAAAGCAATTACTGCTCTTGTATTTTAATCAATAAGATATAGCATAACTTACAAAGTCTGTTAAAAATAAGGAATTAGGCAAAGGTAACATTAATTACAAAGTATTGCAGGAGTATAAATAGCTTTTTTACACTTGTTTTACACTGCATTTTGCATTTGAATCCAAATTATAAACTCCATTTACTAGGTATTGCATACATTATACTGTTGTTACTACTGTCTAGAACAGAAGCTGCCTTAACTTAGGTTTGCAGACCTATCTTCACCTCCATTAATTAAAATAGGAAATATGCAGGTATTCCTGAAGCGCAGTTGACCTAGATCACAGTTGGCCTTGTTGGTCATGGATCCAGGAAACACGTCTTCCTTAGTCATTTATTTCAGCTTGCTGGCCAAAATCAGATCCATCTTTTTATAATCTTTAGACAGCCCTAAAGACCACAGCCTTGCCATTTCCTAGTTCACATTGGCTGAAGAGAATCTGTTGTAATGGGTATGACTGGATTAGTAAGCAAAACAACTCCAGGAAAGCTCAAAATATCAACTGGTGGGTTTATTCCTGCACCATGCATTCAGGTCATGATCTAGAGGTCTTAAAAGTTCATTTCCTCTTAGTTTATTACTCTTTTTCTTCCCTCTTAAATGAAACTGAATATTATGCACTACTAATTCTAAGATTCAAATAAAACCACTTTTCTGCCAAGTCAATAAACCTTGAGTGAATACTGGACTTTAAATGCCGTTTCATAAGTTATTCCTCATGGTCTGTATTAAAATTCCTACCCATTATCTTTTGCTACATTTTTTTTGTTGTTGTTTCAGAAAAGAATAAATGAATTAATGTTTGGTCATCTTCAGGTCATATAAATGCTTATCATTCCGAATAAGTTATTTTATACAAGTTGTACTTTAACTTTGTGAAAAACAATCTAAATATTTGTTCTGACTTTTTCTAAGATTTTGTTTGGTTCAAAAGATAGAAATGGAATGTGCATCACTCAAGATAACAGCACTGAGAGACAGATAAGCATGTTGATTACAGACCCTGTTCTTCAACTTATAATTCTTCGCCCTTGATGATACAGTTCAAGAGTGATCTGTTGATTTGCCAACAGAAGTGCACTAAAATGAAACAGTTCAATACACAGCCAACTTTACTTAATTTCAAGCTTTTTAATTGAATGTCAGTCAATTACACAGTCATAATCCATATCTTATTTCAAATACTGAATACTAAAAGCATGCATTTTAAATAGCACATTTCCTTAACTTAAACCATTTTCCTTTTTAGAAACCTTTGCAGCTAAACAGTAAATTGTGATTACGGTAAAATATTTATTACTTAATGTGATTATTTAAATGTAAATTTAAAATATCTTATCTTCTATTAAGTCAACATTTCCCAACATCAGATCCTTTTCCAGGATAAAGAATTTCTCATTTTCTCATATAAATAAGATTTTTTTTTAATGGTACCTACCATAGGCCTTGAGTATCTAGGTAGACATAATCACAACAGCTCACCAATCTAACTTATTCTTTACCTCACCTTTTCCACCTTATTCCATGTCCTATTTTCTTCTTCTCAGCTGCTTTGTATAGTGGCTGTAAGGTTACTAATTTGCAGTGAATTTTCAGCTTTTTCTGAAAGCCGAGAGTGTTGTGGTCAAGATAATATCCTCTGACAGAGTTTCTGAAATCTTTTTTTCTATTTATTGAATTAGCCTATCTTCTGCTCTCATGAACTTCATTTTTCAGAATGATAGCTTCACAATTAATAAGAAAGAGAGCAATTGAGGACGCCAATCTCTGAAGTACATGGGAATATCATTTTCTAAAGGACCTTAATGTTTAAGGCAGGGTCATGTCTTTGGCCTGGCAGATAGGATACCGCTAATCAAGTTTGTTATCCCTAAGTAAAATTTATTTCAGAAATTCATCCTGTCAGTTTTCCAAACAGGGACAAATCATAATCCAGCGGCATAGGATACAGCTCAGGTGTTTATATAACCTACAGTATCAGGGTTTTTTTTTTACATTTAACATTTTAAAAAACTTTAAGCTATTCACTGTTCTACAATGCCAAGTGATCCAAATCCAAGCCCAATAGATGGGTTTGGTGGTCTGCTTCGCATGAGAGTCCGTCAGCATACAGTGACAGGTTGGAGGATGTTAACTGTAGCAGCATTTAACAGAATATTTTCTCTTTCTCACTTGTGTCATCTCTGCCTTGATGAAATCTGAATTTAACTGGTCTTTGCTTAGGAGATTATTGCTGTGGGAAAGGTGAGATCTAAGCATATTTTATATACTATAGTAAAAGAAACAGCATGATGGAATATCACTTAATATGGATTCCCATACTGCTTCCTCAACAAAAATATTCCCATGAATATAGCAATTAGTCTGAGAGATGTTTATCAAAATTTTTGTGAGGAAGTCCTTTAAATTTTAATAGCAGAATTAAAAGAAGAAAAATGGATATTTTATTTGTTTCTCAGATTTTTCCTTGTATTTATAGAATAATTATGGAATGGAGGGATTACAGTTCTCTAACAAAATAAAATATGAAATTCTATTCATGTCTATTATTATGGAATAATAATATGGAATAATATGAAACCTTAAGGAGTTGATGTCCAGATCACATTTTTAATCTGCTTTAGGAAACATTTGAGATGCAAACACAACATTCCACTATTTGTTTGTAGTAATCTATTTAAACCCTTTGATTGACATAATCTATTATATCTGAAATAGTTAAAGTTCCAGCTGACTAAGCACTCAATTTGCCCATCCACTACAAAGGTCTACAAATAAACTTTGTGCACGATGTAAAGTGAAATAAATTTTTCATTTAAAACATTATCTTTCTTATGTAAATTATATGTGTTTCAGATAATATTGCATTAAAGAATTGTAGTTGAAGGTATGAAAAGCCCACTGCATAACACTTCTCTATAATATGTATTTATGGGCAGACAGGTTTTGTTATTAATTCTTATTTTACCAAATGTGAGTTTATCAGATGGAGGTTTCTAAAACTTTCCACATATCATGAAATCACAAACATTACGAAGTATATGTCTAAAAAAGCTACTGTGAATGACAATTTGCATTTTTTCTAGTGAAATAATACGATGTCTAGATGTTCTAGAGGAAAAATACAAAGTGTATTACCAAGGCAAGTGCAATATTTCTTTCTTTTTTTGAGATGAAATCCAGTGACATTCCTAAAATGTTATTCTTTAATTGTGAAGTTTTTATCAGCTTTTATCAAATTTTTAACTATAGTTAAAATGTTAAAAACCCAATAAGCTGTTAAACACAAACACGTTTATCTGGGCTTCAAGCCCTTATTCAGAATCAAGTGAGGGTGAATTAAAACAGTGTAAGTAAGAAAGAGCTGTCTGACACTGGAAGTCATGAAAATGAAGTTCTGGTGCTGCTGATGCTAAATTTAAAAGAATGAAATATTCATTCTGAAAGATATGTGATTTCCTTTAAAATAAAGGTGCATAGCACTAGTTATTCCAAATGACAGTGGGCTGATGCTAGAAAGGTATTCTCTGAGAGAAGAATGATTATGTCCTGCTTTACATTGATATAAAAACAATTTCACAACACGAAGAAAAGGTTAATCCACATTCCTATTAACACTTTACCCAGGAAAACCAAATCGTAGAATTCGATCTTACTCTCTCTGTATTCAGGGAGTTGAACTTAATAGAAAGAAGACCTCATCACAGCTAAGTCCAGCACTATCCCTGCTGCTCTAATTAGACTTTAACAATATCAGTTTCTCTTTTCCTCATCTTTACTTCATTTCCCTTGGCTGGAGTGCAATTTCACGAAAATGTAGTAGACTAATCATTAACTGTCAGCATTAGTGTATAGACCAAAGCTTTAAATTGACAATCTCAGCACTAGAGTACCAGAAATTTATAGAAGCAGAGCCATTTCTTCTGCTGGATGTATGTGTGATAATTGTTTATTCTGCTCATTGACATTCAAAAATAATTAAACTACACAACAAAGCTAAGTACTGTAGTCTTGGTGTAATGTGTGCTGTTTTGAGGTTATGCAGAGATTCCATGAAAAGCTCACAGTCGGAACAGTAGTTCATTTGCATTGTCACTTCCTAAAAATTTGCAGAAGTATACCCTTGAAAGAATTAGGTCACACAAAACGTGGCCTAAGGGTTTCTTCTTTCTGTTTTTCCCAGTGGAGCTGTGCAGCTGATGCAATAAAAACTGTTCTACATCAATAATTTTGGGAGTTTATGTTTCCTGAAAAATTCATTTGGCTTATGGAAATAAATGATCTTTTTTATTCAGTGGGAAAATTTCCTTCAGCTTCATTCTAGATCGGATTTCTTGGTAAAAATGTGGTGGTGTTTCAACACACATACATGTGTAGACAAAGTGCTGGCAGCTGTAATGATCTTCTGAATCTTCTTCAAATGATTGCAGTTGCATGTATTACATATATTAAAAAAGCATGTAGCAGAAATGTAAGGAAATAATTACAATAAAGTGTTTTCCTACTGGATGTTACAGTTTGCGTATAAACTTTCTTTGTTATGGAATAACAACACTGTTAAGACTTTTCATATTAAAATTAAGCTAATTAGTCAGCGTAGTGGAAAGATGGGGGTTAATTGCATCTTATTTAGGCTTCTGCAACCTGTTAACTTACTTGTAGTGGATGAATACAGCCGAAAGCTGAAAAGCGGTGTTAAGGCTCTTCTTTCTTAGTACTTCATACATGCTTGCCTTGCTTGCTTCTTTAGGGAAATGCTTTGATATAAATAAACATGTGTTTAGTCCTGATTATTTATACATTCAGGTAATAGTTTCCTGAATCAAGTCTATATCCACTTTTGGTACCAATAACTGCTTTTTATGTAGCATGAGATTTATATTATTGAGCAATTTTGAATGAATTTTGTCGACGTGCTTTCTGAAGCATCTGACACACGTACCTAACATATTCTCTGCTTTATATCCACTTTGTTGTATCTTCTTCCCTTTTCAGAGTTTGTGGGGGGATATATTTTGGCTTAAGCTTACAACATTACAGAGAATGGTAGAATCTAATTTATGTTTGTTGTTCATTTTGCTTTGTGGTCATAGCATTTTTATTCTTAAATATTTGGAAAAACTTTTTGTGAGTATTGCACAGAAAGACCTTCTTTATTTATTTTCTGTAGAGTGCCCAGTACAATGATATCTTTAACAGTTATTGTAATATAAAAAATAGTAAGACAAAAAATAAGCTTATATCACTTTTAGATGAGTTATTACTTCTCTACAAACATAAACAGCCATAAATAAATGAAGATAGATGTAGAATAACCATCTGTTAGGAAGTTATTTCAAGTCAAAACACTTAAAACTTGGCACTGCAGATGTATTTATGTAAATGTGCATTTAGTCATTTAAGTAACTGTCCTCATGTACAGATGTTCAGCTTCACTGCAGCCCTCACTGGGGAACTGGTGAGGGCTCAAGACCAGCCCACTCGGGTAGCTGCCCAAAATTGGATTCAGGTGCTTAGCTCGGGGTGTCCATGAAAACATTGACCCGAGCTCACAGTGTAACAACAGGTTCCTCTTAGAGGGCTAAGTGCTAGCTGATGTACGCAGATGTCAAGAATGCCTCTCTCCAAGAAGAACTAGTTTGATAGGTATCTGAGATTTCCCTGATGATGAAAGATGTAGATTTGAAACCGCACAGGCTGCGGAAGGCTGTGCTGGCTGCCTGCTTCCTGGGAGCTGCAGCACCTCTGCGTTTCATATAGTAACAAGGGGAGTAGTGGGCCTTGTTCATCAGCCCCCTGTTTTTTTTTTTTTTGTCTGCCTTTCTAATAATGCAAGCCTTATGGGGACACACTATTTTTCTTTTCCATCAGTCTGTTCCCTCTTCCCTCAATTCCTGTTACTTTTAAGCCTGTTGTCGCATTTCAGTTAGACTGCAAACATTTCTTAAAGAGTAAGCATCTGGGTAGAGGGGAGAGATCCAAATTTGTACCCATGCTGAAAGGCGGGCAGGGAGAACTTAGTCATTATATACTGTGGATATATAACGTACATAAATGTATATTAGCTGGAATGTCAGAACAAGCCTTAACTTATACTATCTTTGGGCTGGTAGAACTTACGGAAGAGTTGAACTATTATTCTAAATAAGCGTAGCAGAGAAAGAACATATATCCATGGGAACCAGGTGTCCTTACTGGTTTGTGACTCAACGTGCTTGTAAAGGAAGCAGCTGGTCTCACCCAGTTCTCCGTAGGAATGGTAATGGATGTCTATGTTAAAATCCTGGGCTGCAGCACCCAGGTAGAAGCAGACACTGGAGTCTCAGAGGCACAAAAGATTTTAGTCACTCTGTTCTGCTTGCTGCTCCCTGCTGGCTACCTCTGTGGTGCTCACTGCCCAGCCTCTCCTGGCTTGGACACTTTTCTGGGAACATAGCCCCTGCTTCACGAGCGAGGCAGTGTAGCACAGACCTATGGAGTCTCCCGGAGAGCCCTGGTGATAGACGGGCAGTGTCGCAATAGCCAACTTGGTCTGAACTGTCCCTGCTGATTGCTGGGGACTTCCACCATCATCTCATCTGCCCTGTGTCTCTAATGCTGCCTGTTTTCGTAGTCATGTTGCATGGCTGTGTGTAGTCAAGCCGGGCTATTACGAGCACTATTATTGTTAGTCTCCTGTAAAATCTTATTTTTATCATATAATACCATTTCCACCAAAAAAGCTGGAACCATTACCCCTTTTTAAGCCAATCTGAACTTGCTGAATGTAGTTATGTGACAATGGTGAGGTAAATAAACTGGTATTAGCTCAGCTTCTTCCATGTTTTCCTTCTGAGGATTCTGTGGCAGCAATTATAACCTCAGTGCCAAATGACAGCAGTTTCAGGAGCTGTTGAGGCAGATGGCTGAAGCACCCGATCAGTAACAAGTATGCCTAAGATGACTCATTGACTCTTCAGCATTTTTTTTTTTTTTGAGATTAAGCAGAGAAGAAAGCTTACGCTTCTATATAATAAGGACATGACCAAATCAGCAAGAGATCCCTGAATGACTCTGGTTTTAATCCATATGATTTAAAGGAAGGGAGACAATAAAAGAGGAGAGGTAAGAGAAATCTCTCTTACCTCTCCTTTCATGCACCAACCAACAGCTTCACTCCACCATCCCATCTTTAAAAAATCAATATGCAAGAAGAGAACATACACTTCTGTAGGAGCCTTGCAATTTATATTAATACAGTTGACATTTCTTCTCATCATGTCCCACAGGAAACTTGTAAGTAGGTGAATTCTTACTCAAAACTGTCAAACAAACATATTGTTAGGATCCAAACCAGCTTAAGAACTGCAGATAAGCCTAGCTACTTTTTCACCTTGCTTTACTACAAACAACAGAGGAACTCATTTGTATCTAGTCTGACACTTCAAATTACATTATGAAATAGTCATCCTAAGTTCATTAGCCAAATAAATGTTCTTGGCTTCCTCCATTTTCATCCTTTGCTTTTCTTTTTCTTTTACTCCTGTCATGTCTATATTCTTGTCCCAAGGATCAGAACTGTGTATTCTGTTTACCAGTCCAGTACACAATAAGCTTGGGTTGCTTTAGGAAGAGTAATTGAGGAACTGCAGAAATCACCATTCAGTGATGACATTTCCTGGTGACTCATAAGGAATTTTGCTCACATGGATTTATAGAGTAGTATATGTTATTCTTTTTCCTTAGAATAACATCACGTGGTTTCCTTCCAAAGTTGTCAATTTGCATTAGCTGCAGTTGTGCAAAAATGCTCAGTAATATTTTTCTGATGCAATGCCTTCTGTTACTCTTGAGCCGCTGCTCAACAAATAGAAGCGTTGGGTTTTTTGTTCATTTTTTGTTTTTCCTTTTTTTTCCCCTAAAGTCATATGTGCTATGCTGCTATGCATCCCAACAGTAAAATAACATCATGGTCATAATAAAACATAAAAACATATTCTGAATCTTTTCTCTTGTGACTAGAACCTATGATTACTTTTATTTTTTTCACAAAAATACTATCTGGAAATGAGAAAGATATTCTGAATTAACATTTTTTTTACTGAAAAGGGACCATTTTCTAAAAATAATGAACATGAGTAAGTCATTATTATTATTAAAATAAAAAAGAATTAAAAGTTTCCTCTTAAAATATTTCCTCTTAAAATATTAATATGAATAAACTTTGAATAATCCTTGATCTCTAAAAAACTGCTAGCCATTTCCATACTTGCCTGTTCTGTGCCTGTACTTCTTTGATTACAAATAGTGATATTCAAGCATCCTTATAACTTGTATACCAATCCCTTTGTGAAAGTGTTATGGGTATATTAAAAAAAAAAATGCAGTCTATAAACTGTATATACCCATTACATAAATGGCACAGTAAATAAGGATTTTATATTGGATATTGAAGGAAGTAATGTTACAGATTTGCGTAAGTGGCCCAACAAATGCATATTGCAAGAATGTGTCTGTTGTAGGTCTCAGTAGGTTGTCTTAGTAGTGGGTGAGTTTACTGGAAAAACGTGCAAATATGATCTGTGGTTGTACAAGCCTTCTGATGTTATCAATAGCATTTTTTGTTGTGGACTGAGGAAGATACAATGCTTTGAGTGCATGGACTTGCCCAGATAGACCAGCGAAAAATTCTTTGGCCTTCCCCATAGACTGATGCGCTACACATGCCAACAATTCTTACTTTCCAAGTAGCAACAACTGCAGTTTAGTTTCCTTGTTTTTTTCAAATCCAGGAGGGTGGTTCCTCTATGTGATGAAAATAGCACCAGTGCAGGAGCTGGCAGTATTAGCACGCTTGGCTTTTTCAGTCCCTGCAGTAATCCTGATGGCAAGCTGGACAGACGAGCCGTCTTACCTGGGACGGTTGAATGCCAGCATTGCTGAGACGGGTGATGCGGTGCACTTTCACAACAGGCCAGCATCCCTTTCACTGATTTATCTCAGGAGGAATACATGTTCAGAGAAAAGCATGCTTCTGCAGTTCATTTGATATCAGTAAATAGTGCTCAAGGGTTTTTGGAAGGAAGATATTTAAATGCCAATATTTGAAGTAACATTTTTTTTAAGAAGCTAACTCAAAATTTGAGGAACTCTGTAAGTTCTCTGGAAAGCTCTCACATCTCCTTTTCTTCAGATCTCTCATTCTTCAGTACTGACTTTGTAATTTTAAAATGACACAAAAAAATCCACAGAGATTGGGTGTTGAGGATGATTGTCTGCTGTATTTTCTTTTTGCTAAGCTGTAATCTCGTAACAGTGGTCATATGGCCTCACCTGTGTGCCCCAGAATATGAGAGAGCCTTTTCTGGCATACCAAGATACAGTCTCTTCAAGCATCATTTCAGAAGACTCAACTGCTACATAAATCAAGATGAGCAAGTTTCATATGACCTGATAGATTGGATTTTTTTCCATATAGCTTCCATATTACTTGTAACTTGCATGTAGGACTTTCACTTATCTTTCTTCACCCTTAATGCAGGAAAAATTTTGAAAGCATACATCTTGAAAAACATTAAGTAAGAGAAATTTTGTTGAGAGATTCCTAAAGTTTTACCACCCCCCTGCGCCCCCCGCCCAAAAAAAAATCCAGGCTATTTCTGCAGATTCACAGTTTTTGAACTGTGAAAGTTGAAGCCTTTTGAAAGCAATATAGGAAACTGCACACCTAGGGGATACAATTTTCTTTCTTTTATCTGTTTTACATTCTTGTAAGTAAAGACTACACACTATAATATATTATAGTTGTGTCAAAAAATGACTTTCTTCTGCTTATTTGAAAAACTGTTACAAATTCAAATGCAAGGTTTCCTTACCGTAAAATGAATGACTATTAACTAGCCTTTGATGAGCATTTATTTTAATGCCCTTTCTGTTACTCATAAAAAGAATGAAAAGAATGCACATTCATATCTTAGAGAGGTTTTTTTCTTTTTTCTTTTTTTTTTAATCTTCCCTGGCATCAATACAGTTGGAAAAAAAAACTCAAACAAAACAGTAATCAGATCACTCAGTTTGTGGGTTTTTTTATTTGTTTCTTTAAACATAATAGAAGAAATTCTGCTGGCCCTTACTGCACAGATATTTGGGGAGGAGAGGGTGTACTATTCTCTATCTGGCTTGAGGATAAAACAGTACATTTCATTTGCAGTGCTATCTGTACTTTAAGCTGCATAAATTCAGCCTTTGTCCCATAGTGATGAAAGAAATCTTGGCAAGTCCACGCAGCCTTTCATAGCCATCTCCTTGGCCCTGCGCAAATCGCTACTGAAAAATGCTCAATTAACTTCAAGTTCTTGTTTAGTGCACATAATTAGGCAACAAAGAACTGACAATTTCAGGCATATCCAACTTATAGGCATATCTAGCAACTTAATGCCAAAATATTCATGGGAAGTTTTCAACATATTGACCCATTTTTAGGCTATTTAACCTATTTTAAATGGTGCCATTCTAATGATAATAATGGTCTCACCCCACTATGCCCGAGTTACAAAAGCTGTCACCGAAGTCATTCAGTTGTCACTGAAATTTTTGCTGGGCGAGCTGTGCCAGGCAAGGTCCTTAAACAGTAATGATTTTGAAACTTTCATTTTGAAGAGTGAATTTAAGAACAATAAATTTCATTAGTACTTGACAGACATGCAAACACACCAACTGTTATTAACACAAAGTAATGAATTCTGTTTTGCTTGTAAAGAAAATCCCTGGGCTTGTCCTCAACAGCGTTTTAATTACATAAATAAAATTACTCCAAGGGGAGCAGGAAGAAGGGTTTTCAAGCATCTTGATTTTAGGTATGAATTAACTTGCTGCTAATAATTGACTATTCTATTGTATGATAATATTTTATACCGAAATCAGTGAACTTTAAAACTTTTTGCAACTTTCAGCTTTGTCACTTTAAATAGCTTTATACGATAAATAATGTTTACTGCACAAAAGATATTTTTTGAATGGTTTTCATTCCTTTTGCATTTTTGTGCTATATTTGGATGAGTAGTTAATGTGAAATAATATGCAAATATATTTCAGATCAGGCCAACACAGGGCTATACAAATTTTGCCCACAAAAACATGTTTTCTAGCTAACAAGCAGGAGTTACTTTGTACTTGCTTGTACAATGCTTGTACAATATGAAAACAATTGGAAGAACATCTGATTCACGTAAGTGGTGCAATTCTTGTTGCACTTTAAGCGTGATTTGTGACCTAATATATTATTTTGCAACAGTAAACAGTGTATCAAGGCCACAGAGATCTCTGCCTCGAGTTTCTGTTGCCCCGTTGTTCACACTGTTTATCTAAGATTATTTAACACTACTTCATTTGATATTGATGACTAGCACAAACGTGGCCAAACGTCAAAGTTTAAATTCATTAGAGTAAAAGTAAGTATTTTAGTACGTAGAAAAGGAAAAAAAAAAAAAAAAAAGGAATAACCTATTCTCATTTTTTAACTCATTGGTCAAATATGTTTTTTAATACCATTCGATACAAAATCTGTGATTTCATTTTCACTTCGGTATTTCAATTTAAAAAAAAAAAAAAGTCTGGGCTTAGAATGGGTTACATCTGATGTTGCTAACATTTCTTGGAAATGGAAAACCGCGATAACAGCTGCTATCTTGGCTCATTTTCAATTTTTTTTTAATAGTGCAGCAATTTACAAGTGGTTAAAGCTATCTCCAGTAGGCTTACATCATTGTTAAAAACACTGTCAGCCAGTCAACTGTTTCCTTTCCAATCAGAGCACTTCCTCCTCTTACTGAACTGTTGACTACGTGAATGGCATTTGTAGCAACAACACTAACTTAAAAAAATGCTAATTTTAGCTTATTTATGAAATAAGCTAAAATCTAGATGCATATGGAAGATGGCAACAGAGCGAATGTATATTTTACATTAAAGCAACATGCCTCTGATGAGAAATAAGACAATCTTGAAAGCATTTATACAGTTTATACCTTTATACATTTATACAGTTAATTTATATCCAAAACATGTAGTTTTTCTTTCTTTACAAAACCCATGATACGCAGAAATGTTTCTGTATTAGTATTTGTTTTAAATTCTAAGCATGCATGCTTTCTTCATTCTCCCGCAAACTTTGCAGTACTGTAGTAATGTGATTAACACTCAGCACTAGTGATGAAAAACAGAGTGAAGAGCCAAGCTAACCAAGACACAAGGAACTCTAAACATTGACAAGGTCAACAAAAAAGGCTGTGCGTATTCAAAGATTTTGCCTCCTGAAGTCTTTTAGTGCTTTCAGCTTTAATGTTTTAAAGTGTTTTGAAAAATGCAAGTTAAATTTGGATTTGAAAATAAAAGTACAATTAAAAAAAATTGTAAATTTCAATTCAGAGTTGATTTTTAAAAAATTTTTCAGCTAAAGTAGTGCCTCTTTTTTGGTGTATGACAAAGCTTCCAAAAACACTGTAAGCATGCAAGTCAGAATCTCTTAATATGCCAAAAACTTATTTTTGTTTTGTATTAAAATAGATAATAGTTTCCCTCGTGAAACTTAAAACTGTCCATCTTCATCAAGTACATATTAAAATTTAGGACTTTCCTTAAGGACTTTCCTTAAATTTTAATTTAATTTTATTTATTTTTTATTTTTGGGGCACTTAAGGACCAGTATTTAAGCACTTCTGTTCACTGAAATGGCTGGTGAAAAGCTGTGCCAGCTCAAAGACCTTGGCACCATTTCTGGATCTGGGATTAGTCTGTGCAGAGTGAATCCAGGTATTTGACCTTGAGCAACCTGATCTCCCTTTGAAATTGGAGCTGGCTTTACGCAGGGGTTTGGACCAGGTGACTCCAGAGTTTTCTTTCAACCCAGATTGTACTATGAACTCTTCTTTCTGATGTTCTAGCTTTGGGACTAGCCTGTGCAAGGCTGGTTGAAGTGGCTGTGGGCACATGACCTGCACATGCTCAAAAAAAAAAAAAAAGGCATTTAAAACTGTTAAAACTGTTATTTCTGCCGCTCTGAGTCTTCAGGAGTGAAACACAGGGTTTTCTGTCCTGGCTAGTAATGACTAAATATCATAACCTTCTGGTGGCTTTTCTTTACTGAGTAAAATGAATACATTTCTTAGCAGACGGGAGCGTTTTAGAGTCTTATCCTGGAACTTTTCACAAGCTTTCAATCAAATGGGCCGGGAGAGCAGGCTCACCCTGCCCAGCCTGGGCAATTTCAAGGGTGCATTGGGCGCCCCGGGGAGGAGGCCGCTGTTCCCGCGCGGCTCCGACGCCGCGGGAGCCTCCACTTCCCGCTCCAGTCAGGAAGCCAGCTGCTTTACAGCAAAATAATCAATCCTCACAACAGATCTTCGGAAAATGTATTATACTCTGAACCTGAGATGTGAGTACTGATACACATGCAGGGTGATCGGGATATCTGATATCAGTCTGGGTTTATTCCTTGTTTCTGACGCTTTCTCCAAGAAGGGATAAAGTGCCGAACATTGCCCTCAGATTTTTTAATGTTAGTTTATATTTCTTAACTGTGTATTTCTTACAGTTACTGTATATTCTGTAAAATTATGATTCCCTATTCAGTAATACATTGCATTTCACAATACCATCACCGTCCTTTCGGGTATTTTTTTCGGAGTAGCAATCTTGTTCAGTTAAGTGGTTAGTATGTGGCATTACTACAGTCATTTTAATTGCTCAGAAAGCTTGTTGTTTTGCTAGGAAGAACGGAATTAGCACCTTAAAAGATTTTTTAGCATGGTCATAGTTTAGCATAAATAGCACTTTTATTATTTACACTAAAAAGTTTTTAAAAAAAAAAAATCATGATTTGTGATTGACCTTTTGCACAGCTTTTAGGAAGTTACGTTACCTTCCAGGGTCTCTGTTTCTCAGGATTCAAAAAGAGAGGCCTGATGTTTGTCTTTCCAAGTGAAGTTTTAAGGATTTATTTATTTAAGGATTAAGAATTTATAAAAAAAAAAAAATCATTATACAGGAGCTCTTTATTATTATCTAGTAGCAGTTTCAAAATTTTCTGTTCAGGCAGCAAGATGAAATATGGTTCATATGCACTCCAAAGTTTATCAGCGAGAAAGAGGAATGGCCTTTGAATTACAATCATTACTATTTATCATTACATTTCATTACTAAAATCATTGCTTAAGCTACGGGCATGGGCCTGGCCTCACAGTCTCTTCAGAAATCTCTTAAGTATTACTGTTTTCTCCAGGACGAAGCATTCCTGAGATATTTAACATATGCTGAAGTCCTGATGTTCCTCCAGTAATAGCTGCGCGCTGACTCCAGTTTTAGTTGTTGTTTTCCATGAAACAGAGCCTTCGAAACAGCCCCATGAACAGCAGGCTCTCGTGTCTGTGATCTGCAGAGAGATACTTCGACGTATTTGAGAGATGAAAAACTCTCTGTCCAAAACCCAGTGCTCCTTGAAGTGAAATCTGATAAGCTGGAAGAATGTCTAGGATGCTTTGGGATGCTAACAAACATCCAGAGATAAGAATAGATCTGCCTGAGCTTTAAGGGTTGGTTTACCTTTCTCCTCCCATCCAGGACTTAAAAACTGCCCTATCTATCAAGCTCTTAACACTCGGAGAGAATTCTGGCTTGTCCTTCTTTAATGAACTACAGTTTTCAATTTGTAATGCTACTGCATTGAAATTTTAAAAGGAAATATCATACAAAAAACCCACTAGAACTTCCTTAGCACCCCAGATCACGAGCAGAAGCGGCAGGCCCAGGCTCAGGCATCAGCCCTCTCTTAGAGCAGAGCGCAGCTCCTGCTTCGC
>VZSV01000055.1:491668-516938 GCA_013398735.1 Nothocercus julius | reverse complement strand
AGGTCTCCACGGGACAGGCCTCCTGCTTCGCTTTCAGGGGTCGCAAAAACCGCGGGTGCGTGGCTTAGGAGCCTGGGAACTAACTTCTTGATCCAGAAAGGGAAAATGAGACGTTTTCCTGACTCTAATCTTTAAATGTCTTAGCACTGCATCGTTCATTTCTTCTAAACACAATAATAGCATTTGCTCTGAAAGGAGTTCTTGATGCATGATGAATTTGCCAGACGTTTCACTTTGAGATGAGGATATGACAAATGTGCTTCCTTGCATTTTTATGTTGATATATTCTCCCTCACAAAGGACAACTTCATAAAGTGCTTGAATCAGATCCACATTCACACTTTACATATGCAGCATTTTTGTGGCTGACAAAGTTGGCTCCTTGTGCAAACTAACTTGGAAATAAAGTCAAATCAAAGAAGGGCATGCTGAGACCGCTATACTTCGGGAACTATTCTCTTCCAACTAATCATCGTTATTATGACTAGATATTTACCCTTAGGTGTGCTGAGCAGATCCCTCTGACTCATCCATTTAGTGCTGACATTCAGTACTAGGCTGGATGTTGTCCTGCTGGGTTAATCATTATCTTTTCTGTCTGAAAGATTTGGTAATTCCTACAACTGCATAGGACAGCTATTTGGGGACTTACCGGGTGATTTCAGAGCTGACATAACCTTTCTGGTATTGTCCGTTGTAACCTGTGTCAGGACATCACTGTGAATTATGGCTGTTTTGAGGGTACAAACCTTCATATAGCACAGATGGTCTGTGGGAAAAAAACTGCAGTGAAGACCTGTACATCGCACAGTCAACCCTTCTTTGCAAATTATTTCCCTTAGCATTGCCTCATTTTCTTAGGTACCTTCTAATCAGCTATCTAAGGTATCATTTATTGCAGAGACTATGCATTATAATAAAGACGGTAGCATGGGACGCTGGAAAATACACCCTGACACCAATAACATCGTCATGTCCTGTTGGCCTTCTGCAAACTTGCTTAGTTCTCCATTATGCAATATATCACCATCACTTCCTTAGAGTCAAATTTTTAACCACTCTTTGAAAGAATGATGAAAGCTGTGTAAGCTCATTAACAGAGCATGTGTGTAGGCTTAAAATTACAGATAATGGCAAATGGTTGGAAAGTCAGTAATTCCTTTACATATTTGCCAAGACCTAGGTCAAGGTTCAGGGTTTCCTTTGCTAAACTAGTGAAATTAGAAATACCTCCGGGTGTTTCGGGGGGTGCTGGCAGTGCACGTGCAACACAGTCATCTCAGGTGTTTTCTGCAAGAGAACATCACACTTAGGCAATACTCCACTCAATTCTAATGCGCTTTTCTTCCCGCATAATGTATTTTGTATAAACTAATCGTATTTTATTTAACAGCTTTCAGTGTTTTCTACAGGCTGCCATAATCTATTTTTTCAAACATTATAGTCTTTTCAATTGTAGTAAATTTTGATATCATTACCTTGATTCTCATGTCAGTGAAATAAATAGTTAATATACAGGAAATTGAAATTGTTTCTGTGTTTAAGAGTAATCATCATAAAAATGAAATGCCTTTCTACTGAAAACCCTTGTTCTTATACTTTCTTATCTGTATTTGTGTAAATATTTTACAAAAGGAAAGGAGACAAATGTTTATAGTGATTTTGAAAAACTGAGATACACGTAATTAACTTGGTGTATGAGCAGCTATTTCTGAGTAATATTCAGCAAAAGGATGATTTTTACCACAGAGTTTATCAACTCTTCCTTCAAGAGCATTGCTCCTCATTTTTACTGGTAAAGAGGATTTGGATCCAGGAAAGGATGTAAGGGCTATAGTGATTTTAGATCTGCACCCCATGAGTATAGTGAATTGAAACAAAATGGAATATATTTTCTGCCATTAAATCATTTGGCATTATTTTAGGCTGTTACTTCTTACTAGTATTTTTTGTGGTCACACTTATTTACACTGGGATTTTTTTTTTAATTATGCCATGTGTACATGAATATATGGGACCCCTTCTAGTCCATGTTAGAGAAAGCAGTAACCTGTAAATGTTACTGCATCTAAGAGCTGGAATAGTTTGTCCTTTTGACACTGACAATTTATACATTTTTCAGAAATTGAATAGGTGCCACGTAGTACAGCAAGTTTCTCCTTTAGGTCAAATGACATCGCTACTATCAAAACCAGCACAAGCATGTGAATATGATGTTTAACATGGAACAATCCCAAAACAATATGTATTGCAGATTTCAAATCATAACAAGTCTAGCTTAAGTCATACTTTGTAGATAAGCATTTATGCATCTGGCACTAGAATTTTGTCCTAAATAAGCAATGTTATTAAATGAAGTAGCAATGGTCTTGAGAGATTAACCATCTAAGAGAGAGTCCATCTATATATTATAGTAAAGTGTGTTTTCTTTATTTTTATTTGGATTTTCACTTAGATATTAAAGGAGTACATAAATATATTTTAAAAGAATATCCAGTGTGAGCAGAAGCCTTAAAGTGATATTGAAAAGAGCAAACGTTAATGTAACTTTTGTTTTTTGTTTCCTGAACAGTTAATTCAGGCGATGGGATAGACTACAGCCAGCAGAAGCGTGAAAATATCGGAGATCTGATTCAAGAGACACTGGAAGCCTTCGAGCGCTACGGCGGAGAGACTGCTTATATAAACATTAAATACATGATCCCTACTTATCAGTCGTGCATATTAAACTAAGTTGTGTCAAAAGGGATGATTCCATTTGTGCTCTAAAAAAACTATATCTAACTCTGTGTGGCATCTTGTTAGTCATGCTTTTTGTCTCTACAGCTGCTAAAATAGTGGCTTCTGGGGCTTTAGACTGTTAGCACTATTGTGAACAAGTCTTTCCAATACATAAATAGTGCCTGTTCCTTTGATTACAATGGTGTACTGTGCTTGTTTGTTCCACAAAAGAATTGCTTCTTTGTAACAGAACTGACTGGAGCAGGAATCAGAGTTAAACCTTCAGTTGTATAGACAATAAAACTATAATTTTCATACGCAATTCAGCAATTGCTGTTCTGTGTCCGCTTGCCCTGAGGGTGATGTCAGAGGCTGTAACAAGAAGAGTTTATGCTGACTGCTTAATAGGTGTTTGTCATGGAAGAGAAACACCAGTTCAGCAATGCCTCCCTAGCAGCTGTGCAAAATAATGTGCCTGTTAACACAATAACACTGTTCAATGCATATACCTGTTACAGTGGGAAATTCTATACAGCCCATTAGAAGGCTCGGTCACAAAATTATTTCTTTCACATTCATGATCCACGCTTAAAGGTGCTTGCCTTTCTATGAAACTTGGATTCCTATTTGTTCCGATCAGGCACAAGTGTAGTTTCAAAGGAAACAAAAATAAAAAGCAAAACTTGAATATATCTGACGGAATATGCAGAGTGCCTAATCCATCACTCCCTAATCGCACTGCTCATCATGCTAAACACCATATATAAATATATATTCATTTAGAAGGCACTGGGTGGCAATGCTAAAGTTCTTATTGTTAGAGGAAACCCTTAGAGTTAGTTTCTCCCTGCCCACCCATACCAGGGAATTGATATTGCCGTGCATTTAAGGAGGCTATCAAGACTGGCGTCAATCCTCTAAAACACACCTCTGAAAAATAAAACAAGTTTTATAATTGTCAAGGACAACTATTTGAAAATTTGAGTAAGCTCAAAAGCAAATGAGGAGACAGGAGCTTTTTTTTAAAAAAAAATCAGATTTAAAAAAATACAGACTTTGGACTCGTTTTTATTCTGGTTGCTGGAAGCTCTTAAAATATACAGAAGTTGCACATGCAAGCCTTTCCCTGTAACTGTTAGGACTCTTCTGTGTTAGGGGCATGAGACTTTTTCCAAGTGCTTGTCCGTGTCCGTGTTCACGCACTGCAAGCAGTGCCTGTGTGGGAGACGTGGCCCTTATCCTGCTTTGTTGTCTTGGTGAGTAAAGGAATGGTGGGGTGCACCTTACTGCCCGGAGAAACTTCGAGCCAAATGTGTCATTAGGCTGACATTTGCTTTGCCTTATCCTGTTCTATGAGCTCTTCAGCCTGAGGATTTATTTATTTATTTATTTATTTATTTATTTATTTATTTTATTTTAATTTTCTTCACTTTCCTGGAACTGAAGAAAAACGTAGGAGGAAGATTTGTTTTTGTTTTCTTCCTGCCTCTTTGAGGAACTGCTATACCATGTGGTGCCCCTGGCCGTGAGAGATCAGCAGTCCCTGGTTTAGGCGTCACTGCTGTAGGTATGTCTTTTTTGCAGGCTCTGGAGAGCTTTTTTGTTGTTGTTATTTCTGATTTCTCTTTTGCACATTGCCAAGGCTTCTCTCAAGTCCCTAGAGTTTAGGCAGTGTCTATCCTGTGACTGACACATGCCTGTGATGGATGAGCACATCAAATACACTGCCTCACTTTTAGGCTATCTGTAAATCTTTCACCTCCCAGGCAGAAAGGAATGCCAAGCCTGTCTGTGGGCATATTTCTTGGGAAATGCTAGAGCTTTGTCTTCAGAACTTGCAGCACGGAGTCTAGCAGGACGTCGCAGCAGGGCTACAGCCACATTTGCTCTTCCAAAATGCCTGTCAAACTCTTTCTAATCTCTTTCTAAGTAGAGCATTTATAGATCACAGATCTAGGAGCTACTCCAGGGAATGGTCCTAGCTCAAAAATGTCTGTGCAGGCAGGGCCACCAAAGGTAATAAACATAAGAACTAGAGGGGCTCTAACTCTTCAAACCCTGGCTCTTTGCAGACAGTTGCTCCCTCTGCTCTGCCTCAGAAGACCCCTGTCTTTGTCCCCTGCACCGACGAGCCGTATTCTTTTCATGGCACCTATGGATTATTCTTCTGAAATTGCAGGTTTCCACATGAAGTAGAAAGCGTGCTGAATGACTACCACTTGGAAGGAGCTGAGTTACTCCGCTCTGAAACAAATTGTATAATGAACAAATAATGATCATTTCAGGCCACCTTTCACTTCTCGGCTATTCCTATTCCTGTCCTTTAAGAGAAAGCTCCGTCCCGCTCACACGCCTGAGGCCACGAAGCTCCTCAACAGGCGGCTTCAGTTCCACTGCCCTTCAGGCTCTGGCTGCAGAGCGGCCGCAGAAGGGGCAGCAAAGCCCTCTGGCCCCGAGACCGGCCCGGCCCTCGGTCCTTGTGCAGCCCAGCAGCGCTGCTGAGCCCGTGACTATGTTGCAGGCTCCTCCCCAACTTCCTGAGCCTGTTTCCTGACCCTCTCTTTTTACATCCCCTCCCTCTTTCGCTCAACCGGGACAAGAATAGTGACTGACAAATAGGTGCTAGATGTCATGGAAAACGGGTACGCAGCGCAGCTCAAATGCTGCCCAGACCCCATCCTCTCAACACCACTCTTCTTTTGTGGAGATTCCTATGCGGGATAATTGCTTCAACAAGGGTTGGCCTTATTGCAAACCGTAAGGGTAGAAGTTATCTCTATTCATATTAGGAAAAATGTGCTTTACGGCTAAGTTCTTTTGCTTGCATGTTCAAGTAGCCTCCATCATACTATTTCTATGACAGGACCATTGCTTTAAAAATGAACGTTTCCCAATAACCTTTTTTATCCTGGAAGCTGGATTGATAGAAAGAAACAAAACAAAAACAAAAAAACAAACAAACACAAGTTGGCAATTTAGGAACACCAAAAATAAAGCCATTTTAGGCTATCGTTTCTCTAAGTCAAACTGTAGGCCTGCCAAGCCTGACAGGGTCCCTTTAAGCAGGATCAGCAGCATATTTATAGGCAATTACAGCATTGCTCAGAGCATTTTGTAAAGCACAAGACCAAAGACTCAGGTGCTTAAAGCATATGAGTTATATTATGTCATTCAATACCCTGCCTAGCTATTTTACTGTGATCAAAAATGGAATTACAGTTTCCAAATAGTAGCTGTCTCTCTTCTCAAGCTCATGTAATTGTGGTCACCAATATTACAGGTGGCCAATCAACAGTTTCTAATTGTAATCAATTAAAAGGCCTTCTGGCACAGATTTTTCAAATAGTATAAATTAAGCATAGCTCCATTAAAAATAGCCTGGCTGGGCACAGTTGAGGTGGTTTCTGTCTGAGTGTGAAATTCTGCTTTCTAGATCTTTGGGTGCCACAAGGTGAGTAATATCAGTAATGGACCATGTGGGTGCTGAAGTAAAGTGCTGGTTTTCTGAAACAAATTTTTGGGATGTGTCCAGGTTATTTTGATGATCATGTTAGCTACTTCAGATCAATTGGTGTTCATTTAATTATGGCATAAAAACCACATGCTAATATTAAAGAAAAAAAAAAATGATCTTCTATGTCTTGCATAACTCTCAAACTGAGGGGAAAAAGCACCTTTATTTTTTAATGACTCCTCTGCAAAGCTGAGTAAGAAAGTTTCTTTCACAGGTATTGTGTTTTGGGCGGTCCTCTGATGTTGCTGGGGCTGCTGATGGATCACATATAGTAGTTGCTGTGCAAACTGAGTTGCTGATTGATAAGATCTGCCTGTGTGAAGCTGCCGGTGCGATCGGAGGAGGCTCCCGTTCCCCGTGGTCGAGGAGGCTCCGTTCCCGCCGGCACAGGACGCTCTCGGCACGGACACGGCCTGGCAGAGGCCTGGGCTGCTGCTGCTGCCAGGCTTGGCCACGGGGAGCGGGAGCCAGGCTGCTCGCTGGTAACTTTCCAGTGCTTCAAAGAGATGGAGCTGACAAAAGGAGCCTCAAAAGGGCCTCCCAGGAGTAAAACACAAAAGGACTATGGGAAGCTTTAAGTGGGAGGGAAGGTAATGGACCTGGCTGGCGAGGGGCAGGGGTGTCTGTGGGTGCGGGAGGCAGAGCCGCAGTCAAGCAGCGCAGAACAGGCGAAGCCAGACGCTGCGCGTCTTCCTAATCCCGTCCGGAGACCCTCGGAAGAGCGTTCCCTTGTCTGCGGGGCTCTGCAGGCACTGGGGCATTTTTCCACTGATCTGTAACATCCTGTGCTTTCTGCTTCAAAGGAAAGCAGCGGTGTTTGCAGGAACTCTGCACAAAGCCTCGCAACTGCTTGGAGCCGCACTCTGCCGCCTGGAGACCGGCAGGGCAAGGAGGTTGGTGCCCTGGCAGGACAAGACGTTCCCTGCGCTGGCCCCATAATCCTTCCGGCGCGCGAGGGGAGGGCGGCCGGGCAGACCTCAGCCCCGCTCGCTCCCGCCTGGCAAGCGCGGCGGGGGTGCCTGCGGCCGCCGTGCCGGGAGCTTTGCCCCGGGAAGGGCCTGGCTGACGGAGACACTGTGGCTGCCAGCGGTGCCCAGCGCGGCCCCGAGCCGTGGGGCAGGTGCCCTGAGCCAGGGGACAGCCCGCAGCCTCGGAGAGGCGAGCCAGTCCTTTAAAAGCTGCTGTTTGCCACATAGCCCCACGGATCCTGATTTATTTATTCTTTTCATTGCAAACAACCAGGGGTGCCTGTCTGCGATAGAAGTGCGTGCCCTGGGACGGGCCAGACACCACTGCTGCAGGGCTCAAGCGCCATGCGGTGCCAGCGCAGCCGGCGTTGGGATCGCGCCGCTCCCGCCTCGCGCTTCCTCGGGAGAAGCAGAAGTGTTGGATGGCGCCAGGCCGCAGCGCTCGCTGGCCTCGCGCGCCTTCTGTTCCTCTTCCTCACGCAGGAAGGTGGGGGAAAGCTCAGATGCCGTTTCATCTCGCTGCCGCAGTGCCTGGGAGCCATGGAAAGCCTCAAGGCGCGCGGGAACGGGCACGTTCAGGGCAAGGAAGCGTGCGGTGCGGGGGCACTCTGGGGACCCGGGGAAGTGGGAGCTAATCCTGCTGCTTCCAGTGCTGGAGGAAAGGTGAAATCCCAGCTGCCTTTCGATGTCTTAGTGGAGGGCGGTTAGATATGCTGAGATGAAAAGGACTGGGTGCTGAAACACCATCTCAAGCAATATAATGATGGTGGACTTTAGTTTGCCTAGACGCCTTAAACTAAGACTTCCTGTGCTATTTTGCTTCAATTTTTTTTCTTTTTTTTTCTTTTTAAAAAAGACATTAATGTAGGTGTCTGTAGGAAGGCTGCGATGACAGACAGGGTGGGTAAGGGCTGCCTGTCGGCCGCCTTGGCCGCTCCGTTCTGCGCCGCAGCGGGAGCGTGTCCGCCCTGGGCTCGTCGCTGCTGCTGCTGGGTTGTACGACATGTGAATTACCCGAATTGGCATGGCCATCCTTGAGGTGAAGGCAGGAAAACAAACTGGTGTTTCTAGTAGCATACAGCATAGCTGTGTGCAGCTGTTACAGCTGCAAGCATCCATAAAATCCTCTGATCCTTGCATGGGATCACACGACTGTCCCATGAAATACTGCTCGTTGGAACTGGTAAAGTGTCCAAAGCAATGGCGTGGACAGACTCCTCCTCCAGGAGGAGGCTCTAGGAGGTCTCAGTCACAGACAAAGCCTGTCTGGAAAGGGTGAACTCAACAGATGCCATGGCCAGTTTGCAGCTGGTCTATCTAGTTCTCTCTCAACCTTCAATTTCTTTTCTGCTGGGTGCAATTTCTAAGCTTTTTCCTAAGGAGTAATTATCAAAGAGCAGCTCAGCTTCCCTTCTTCTGTCCCTAGAAGCAGGGAAAGAGAGATCCTCACATCTCGCCGTCTCTTTTATGCATTAGCCCCATTACTTCACTTCTGGGTGTTTGCGCTTCCCGCTTCTTCCAGTTCCCAGCAGTGTTGCACCAAGCCGAAGGGAGAAGCTCTGAAAGCTGAGCATGTAGAAGGCGGATGATAAAAAGGCCATAAGGGATCAGCTATTCCGGCAAAGGCTTTTCCTTTGCAGTTCATAATTTGGAAAATGCAAGTTTTGGGGAACTTGCATCTTTCCCAAAACTGTTCCCTTGGCAGTAGTGGAGGCAAAGCATTTCTGTAAGTAAACCTCCTCCTGTAATGCAGCACTATATTGGGAGAAAAATACCTGTTCTATTGAAACCGGGGGGGCTGGAATGAAAGTAAATGGCGGGAAGCTCTTGGCAGGCTCATGAGATATGAGAGGCTGCGTTTCTCGGGTTTTTGAGGCCTGTCTGGCCGTGTGTCTCAAACTCCAGCTTTGCGGGGCTGCCATTTGTCCTCCCCAAACACTCAGCTATTTCCACCACTGACATCTGTAGCTTTCTGGGAACAGCTCACAAAAGCCTAACAAACTGCATGAAGAGAAGTCCCAGTTGAATTTTGCCCCCCTTCCCTCCCTCGTGCTCTGGAGCCAAATACCCGAGTAGTGATCACAGTCGTCACAGGCCGGTGCTTGGGGTGGGATGTCGCTTGCAGGGCCCCTGTCCACAGCCGTGCCAGCCGCGTAGTCATGTTCACCGGCGCTGCGGTGTCGAGTGACGGTTTCTTGTGTTACCCTAATGCTGTGTTTTCCATGTGTTCATTCGCTGCCTTTCCCGCTTCCCGAGAGGCAGCCTGTGGAGTTTGGAGGTGTAACCCCCCATTCCCAGCTCTGTCTACAGTCGCATCTCGTGGTCTCGGCGGTGGGGCCGGCGGAGCTGCAGCTAGACCTTGGCAAGGCTGCAGAGCACAGCCTGGTTTCTCAGGGCTCGCCGAGTGCCTTTATTTGCCCATTTCCCCTCAGGGGTCGGATGCTGCTGTGGCTGTTCCGAGCCCCGTCCCACGGCTGCTGGAAGGCGGCGCAGGGCGAGAGCCGGCGCGCGAGGCCTCGCCGCGACCACGGCACACGCTGCGCTCGGCTCCCCGCGGCAGCCTCGGCGCCCTGTACCCTGCGTCTCCTCTGCATCCCCCTGCGGAGCCGGGGGGGCCCGGGCCAAGACGAGGGGCCTTGACGCGCTCGTGTCACCACCGCCAGGGCCACTCGTGCCCCGCGTTTCCTCTCCTCTGTGCAAAGTGTCTAAAACTCCTGCTGAGTAGAGAGAGAGAGAAAGAGAAAAAAAAGAATAATCCCTAGCAGAAATAATGCTTTAAATCAATTACTGTAAGACCAAGGATAAAACCCAACTCTCCCTCAAAATACTCCCTGGGAGGAGGGGAGTACTCAGAGGCCTGGCTGTTAAGGCTACATTTCATGGTGTGCGTTTTATTCCTCAGCTATTCACTTGAAGAACTTTATGCTTGCAACTTTTTTATTAATACTGAATCATTTATGTCTGTTACAAAGGAAGAAATTGCTACTGCACTGCCTCAAGAATCAAAGTAAAAGGAACATCTGCTCTAAACTTCCTGCATCCAATTATTGCTTGCTATGCATTATTACTTACTGGAGTAATGTGACTAAATTAAAGCTTTTTTTCTCGTGGCTGTTTTTATACATTACTTTGGTATAGAATGTGTGGCTTGCTTAAAACTCAACCTACAGCTAAAACTATGTCCATATGCAGCTGAGCCCACACGTATTTTGATGCAATTAAAGGGCACAATAGGAGCTTTCTGAAAGATTGCCTGTAAAAGGCCTTTTGTTCCCTCCCCCATAGGGGCTGGGTGTGCAAGCATGTAAAAATGCAACATTAAGGGAAAAAGCCTCCATGAAGAATTCTGGAGACACAGGGCGATGTTTTCTGTAGCTCAGCAGTTGTCTATTCAAAAGTGGGGAAATATGCTGTGCTGCGAGGGTTATTATGGTTTTGCTAGGAATCTCCCACGTTACACTAGAAGAATCCTTGGGATGGAGGAGGAAAAACCCACCAGAAACATTCCAGGGATGCGAAACCGTAAACAGCCAAAACCAGCAGCAGAGCCGCTCTGCTTGGAGAGAGGCAGCGACAGCAGCAGCAAATCAAGCTGCTTGTGCACCAGATAGAGACAGTTAGTGGTTATTTTTATTTTGCCTCCTTTTTAAAGTGCCCCCGCTATTACCAACTGGCTTAATTGATTGAAAAGTATCTGGAAAATAAAGCTCTTGAACTTGCATGCCTGAAACATAACAGCATCACGTGTATAGCAAAGGCCACATATCTCACAAAATACCACAACATTTCACAAAGGAGGTTTAAGAGCTCCAATTGAATAAAGCTTTCTCTGTGAAATATCTTTATGGATCTACAAAGCAGTTAAGCCCTCCTTGGGAAAAAAAAAAGTGTGCATCTCTTACAGTACGGCAGTGACAGTGTAACTACCACTGAGGCATCATTAATAAGGTTTTTCCCTTATCAGTAGAAGGGAAAAATAAATCCTCATTGCAGAAAAGAAATCTAAACTACTAAATTCTGGCTATTTGCTTTTGAATCCTATGTGTATAAGAAGTCCTGTTTCACAGTGTCCTGGCCTTTAAGGGATGGATCCTGATACTTAAAGGCAATAAAGACTAACAGGGCATAAATAAACCATGTAGGGCCATTTCCTATCAATATTTTTGCTGCTGATATAGTATGGCATTGGGTTTCATGGTCTGTATGATAGCAGCTTTTAATTATAAGACAAGTTGGGTACCATGTGCAGAAGGAAGCTGAGATAATTGCAGTCTCTGCAGTGTTTCTTCATGTATACTTTTAAGATTGTTTTTTTTCCAGTAAAGAAAGAAAAATCCTGTTCCTCTGTTTTCAGTGATTTTTTTTAAGCTTTTACTCCCTGAGCATTTTTCAGCTCCCCAGAAGGTGTTTGCATTGCCCCTGTTTACCAGTTTCCCTTCGTACTGGCAGACATTTACAACTTTTTATTAGCAGCGCGTAGTGTTGTGCTGTCTTTGTATGTCTCACATATCCTTATTATTATGTTTGGGGAATGGGAATGGATGGTGTCTTGAGTATATGTTTTGTTTCCCCACTGCTTTCAGTCATTGCTGTTTCCTTTGATCTGATCAACAGAAGGCGCTTGTACAAACAGTAGGTTTAATTTCCAGTTTTCAGTTTCAGTTTCTCATGAAAATTTAAATGCTGATCTTAAATTATACTCAGCAGTTTCATTTGTTTTGCCTGAGATGCATCTCATGACATTCATCTTCTTCCCTCCCAGTGGAGACATTCGCCCACCCTCGTAGAGGGGCTGCAGAGGCCTGGGAAACCTCCTTGCAGGAGTGGGGTAAAGGGAGCCATGGGGCTACAGGAGGTGGGAATGTTCCTGGAAAATGGGGTGACAAAAATAAAAGGGGGGCCAGCCTTCCTGCCCAAGAGCAAGAACCTCTGGGGCCTCATAAATCCAGCAATGCTGTGGGGCTGCCCCCCAGGCTCTTCGTCCCTGGAGAGATTCACACCTGGGATTGGATTCTTAAAGATGGGACCTAGAGACAAAAGCACGTGTTGACCTTGTCTTGAGTAGGTCCAAAGAGCAAACGTAGCCAAGGACGATATGTTTGGTGCCAGCTCAGCTACTGAGGCCAGGGAGTTGATGCCGGCAGGTCCTTGTCCTGCGTGCGCGTGGCAGTGCCCATCCACACCTGCACTCCGGGCCAGCAAACACCTCCTCTGCTGGCCAGGGCTACCAGGAGGAAAGTAGTCTTGGCTGGCACAGCTGTGGCTCATGGTGTGGGGGAGTAAAGCCAGGGCAGTGCCCACACTGGCACTTTTGTTCCTGACATCCCCATCCATGTCTAGGAGAAGCTCTTGCAGCACCTGCAGACATGATCATCTAACCTTCCTCCAGCCTGTATGGCAACGGTGCTTCACGTGCACCGAGCTGCCCAAGTCTCTGGTCTCCTGCTTCTGTCCCTGCCGTGACAGAGAGCAACCATCATGGAAAGGGCACAAGCCAGGTGCCATGGGCTGCGCTTGGCGCTCTGGAAGAGCGGGCTTCGGAGCAACAGAGTGAACACAAGGATATTTGTTCCAGGGAGATGTCTCCGCTGCTTCTCTTGACTAACCTTGCTGCAGGCAAGTACAGGAGCTACACATATGCTATAAATACCAAGAGAAAGCCCTGTGACCGCTCACTTCCAGCAGTCGGCAAAGGCCAGTTTCTCATTCGCTCCTGGGCAGAGGTGACGGAGCCTTGCCCAGAGCACGGGGCAGCTGGGGAGCCGCCGTCCCGCGAGGGCAGCCCGGGGAGGGCTGCTGCAGCCCGCAGCGCTCCGGCACCGAGGGAAGCGCCGCCGCTTCCGCTTGCGGCTCAGCAAGCTGAAGTCACAGCGAAGGAGCGTGTGAGCGCAGAGGACCGAACGCAGCCGCTCATGCTAACGACTGCTGATGCTCTGCTGGTGTCGGGCCTCGTCGCCGGCGCGCGGCCTCCGCGAGCCAAAATGAGGAAGCAAGGCCATGTGATTGCCTTGGTTTCGGTTCAGCATGCACCAGCGCGGCGGTAGCTGCAGGCAGCAAATTTTGCAGCTAAATATTGCTTGTCGTATCCTTGTGATTGGTCTTAATGAAGTCAAAGGGACTATTCATATGCAAAAGGAGAGCAGGAACTGGCCCCCTGACCTTGTCTTGAAACTTGTGTTGTTTCTGTATAATTGGCTGCACGTTTTTCCTCAGTAATTTGTTTCTACCTTTAGCAGCTTTTTAGAAGAGCTGTATTTGCATTTTAACCGTATCTTTATCTTACTGCTATAAGGTCATTTCATTTGCTTCTCTGCCTCAGTTTGTTTTTTGTTCTTTTAATCTGTTCTACTCATTAGCTCTTAACCTGCATTTGTATTTCTAAATGGCTTTCTACTGAAAATTTTAGGCCAGAGAGCTTTGTCTCTTATGTCATTCTGTGATTTGATATAAAAGTAGCAGACACCTTGCTTTAAAGAATGATCAAGGCTAAAATCAGTGACGTAATGTGCTTAGAAACAGGTACAAAGCTGCTGTTATCAGACAATAGTGAGAACCATGAAATTTATTGTGAAAGACTTTTTTTTTTAACGGTGGACTTAACACCCTTTCACTTATTTCAGGCGCTGCCTAGCAGAAGTGCAACACATCCAACACCGCAGAAGTGCGTCCGAAGCGACACTGCGGCGCTTGTGACCGCCCGGCTTTCCTGCTGCGCGGGGCGCCCAGCTCGCCCACGCACTGAGCTGCGTGGCCCTGCTGGAGGCCGCCGTGCGTGGTGCCCCAGCACGTCTGCCCCTGGGTGGCCGCCCTCAGGTAGCTGCTCAAGGGCTGGAGGACGATAACATAAGCACAACAAATAGGGCAGTGGCTGTTGCCCAAAGCAGAGCTAGGAGGGGAGCAGGGCTGAAAGTTCAAGCTCTGTGGAAAGCAGGAGGGCCTCCAAGACCCGACTGAAACAACAGAAATGAGAAAATGAATGGTGGATCACCTAGAGCCGGTCCAAGCTGAGAATCAATTGCCTGTAAAGAGGTGCCTGTGATAGCGGGGATGTCACCGGCTGCCTCAGCAGCAGATGGATGTGGTCATCATGTGCAGCCATAGAAGTAAGTGAGAACCACCTCAAAAGTCACTGTGTTTACAGCCACTTCCCACTCCTTCCAGATTGGTGCAATTACTTCTGCCAAAATGCCCTGGGGACAAAGATGCAATTTTCCTCATGCAACACCAGTTAGAAACTGTCCCAGTCAAAGCTTCGCTGATGGCCGAACAGGCAGCAGCTGCGCTTGGAGGAGCCACCTCTCTTAAACAAGATTAATAGGTCAAAACCCAAATCTTAACCCCCCCTGAGAATCCTGAGCTGACCACTTCAGCTGACAAGCCGTGAGCAGTGTCAGTCCCCACGCGCACCCTGCGTGATCCCAGGCTGACTTGTCCTGTGGCCCCAGCTCAGCCCGGGCGCCCCAAGCTTGGCTGGGGGTGCCTCTGCGCTGGTCAGTTGACCAGCACCAGAGCAGAGTCCCGTGCTTGGATGCGCTGCGTGAACGTTAGCACCTCAGCGTGGTTTTGCCCAAAGCTCGGCCCGCGCTTGCCGCCTGGGACAGGCGTCCTAGGCCAGCTGGGCACCTGCAGGGTGCCGCTGCGTCACCTCGTGATCAAACAGGTGTCAGAGAGAGGGCTCACCAAGGAGGAAACGTTTGCAGTACATTGTTTACTCCCCTCCCATCGTAACACACCAAAGTGAATCGCGGGTTTCTGCCTGCTTCTCGCTGGGGACTGTGGTCTGCAGTGCAAGTGTTTTTCCTCACGGACTTATCTCCCTTACTCAGGAGGATGAAACCTACTTTTTCCTCAGCAAAACAGGCCTTTATGGGGAAGTGCAGAGTCCTCTTCTCCTGCCTATACCGAGTTGTGGACCTATCCTGCTTTCTCCACTGCCCAGATTTATACCTGAGTAAGGAAGGAGAGTATCAGCCTTCTAGATCAGTCCTGTCTACATATGATTTCTGATCATGTTTTTACTTGAGCTGAATGATTTGCTGGTGCTGGTGCTGAAGTCAATAACTAAAGCAACCTTTTGGATACCAGAAAAGAACAAGTGCTGATGTGGAACCAGATATGTGTGTTAGGAGAAGCAATTCCGAAGAAACAAATCCTGTCCTTTGATGCCCTGTTTAGGCTCTGGGGGGAATGTTTATGGGCAGCTCTATATTGCTGAAAGAGAAATATATAGTTGCTGTTTCAGTGGAGTGAATCTGAGCTGACTTGCAGCAAGGCCAGAATAAAATTATTTCTCAGGGAAAGGTCCTCCTGCCAGGCCACGGAGAGGCAGTAGAAATGAAAAGAGGGTGGCTCAGATCTGGCCACTCTGTCCTGGTCTGTCTCTTCCTCTTCTCCGTGAAGTGTTTAGCTCAGTGCTGAGGCATGTTCAGGAACACATCTGAGCAGGGACAAAGCCACAAGAACAACAGGAAAAATGGGGGTGAGCTCCTCTGCAATGAAGGTTTGCAGGGAAGACCGGAGGAGGCAGTATGGGAGCACGTGAGGAAGCTCTCAGCACCAGAGGCTGGAAGGATTGAGATGTTTTACTCATTAAGAGGAAGGTGAAAAACAATGGGTGAAGGAGGAAGTGTTTTGTGAGAAAGGAAAAGAAACCAGTAGCATAGGGTAGGGGAAAGGCAGCAAGGCAGAGGTCAAGGCAAGGATGACTGATGGTGGGGAAGAAGGATGAAAATGTGACTTAACAACAAAGGGAAGAAAGATACTTATGCCTGTGGTCAATGGGCAGCGATGACCGACCAGGAAGCAAAACTCTCTATTTTTGTGTGCTTTCTCTGTTCTTACGGTAGCATGGAGCTGCTAGATTTCTTGTTGAAGAAATATCCTTGGAGCCACCTGCCCACTGCTGTAGGAGGTAATAATCCTCAGCTCATACTGAAAGATCAGGGTGCTGAAAAATGTTAAGTGCATAAAATTGTGATACAAGACAAATAGATACTTACCCCTGCATAGGAAAGAGAGAAGCTTGCTTAAATATTTAATCATATTTTGTTTTGCAATAGCTTAATGGTGTTAAAACATCTAATACATGCTCACAAAAAAGTCAGCATTTTAGATCTATAAATTATTCTGGTTGATTTTTCCTTTTTTCCCTTTAGATAAAAGTAACCATTTGACAACAGGCTCCCTCAAAACAATTCAGCCCACCCTAGTTTCATTACAAACTAACATATTCTCTCACACGTCTGAACCAAGCCACCAAAAAAGTAATAAATGATCATTCATAGACGCAGACTGGTAGCTAATAGCATCCTCACTTACCTTCCAAGCACTAAGCACAGTGAAAATAAATGCAGGATGTATGCATGTGGAAAACTCAATTGCAGTCACATCAGAGATGAGTCAAAAATGGAAGCATTCAGAATTACTAGCATAAAATTCAAATAATGATCTATAACAGGTGTCAGTCTGAGAGGACAACACCTCCCCTATAATCATCTTAAAGGGACTTTGTTAATGTGTTTGGGCCCCACCTCAGCAAATATATGTAATTCTTTCCAAATAGGTGTACTGTAAAACAGAGTGGTGACACTAGGTACAATTAGGAAAAGACTGTCCCTTTGAGGCTACCAGAGTTTCCCTTTCCAGACTCATTTGGACTTCAGTCCTTACTGTGTTACTTGCTGTGTACACCAATGCATGAACAATGTAGGAAGAGTGTTGTGGCAAGGTGGATGGTGGATGTGCCAGTCTGCGTTTCTCCACAAAGGCTATCAGGGCTTGTCTTTTAAACAGCAAAGAAGGAAATAATTTGAAGGGATTGTTATTATTTATTATTATTATTATTATTATGTTAAAGGAGCAAGACAGGTGAAGAAAGGCCTATTTGTACCTTGCAGCACTGTGGTAGATGCTTCCAGCTGTTGGCATTTTGAAAACCCTCCCTTTGGATTTGTCATGCTCGGCCCAAGACAGCTCCTTCGCTGGGGCAGAAGTGCATGGACACTGTAGGTGGGTTACGTGGATACCCTCCAAGAGGCCAGACCAAATAAGAGAGCTGTCACCAGTTCTGCAGTGCACAGAAATGGCAATTTTATAGATAGCACTTGATGGTGATTTATTAAAGGCTGTGATCCTCCAGCGGTTTTTACTATATCATCAAAAAAACTATATCATCATAAAAAAAAGCACTCCTATATAGTACATTAAGTTGGGCAATTCTGTTGGTTTTTCGCAAAACTGTATTTAAGGTTGCTTCATTTTGCTGGTGAAATGAAAATTTGTTACTCTAAACGGATCACCAAGAGGGAAGAAAGGCCATCTGGTCAGCATAGTATGGACATTTCACAGGGAAAGCAGAACCAGGGCGTAAAAGGCAAAATCCAGCACCACGCTACAGTGTTAGTGCGAAGTGAGTGCCTTTGCATGGCTGACGTGACTCTGCTTCAGCAAAAGGGAAGATAATGGCAAAACTTCTCTCTCTGGGTTAAATGCTTAGGGCAGGCAGGGAGAGCACTTTGGTTCCTGTCCCTACTGTGCTCTTAACTTGCTGAGGAGTATTTGGGTTGTAATTTGACCTCTTTATGTCCTTATTTCCCCCTCACTAGCACGGAAATACTAGCTGTTTTGTTGTGTGTTGTGATGCTCGGCTAATGGACGAAACATGCCAAATACATTAAATCTAGTGAAAATGGTACTTGCAATGCAGTGTTATTAGGATGGATGCATGTTTGCATTTTAGGAAACATCTAAATTCCGCCTCTTAAACATCCTTTGCAAATGTAACTTGCAAAAAAGCTGGGCAAGCACTGCTAACACAGCTTTGCCATACACTGTCAAGTACTTATAAGCCCTATTTATAGCTACAGTTAAAGATTCAGATATGCAAGTACTCCATTAAAAGACCACATTAATGAGCCCTCAGAGAAAATATCTCACAAAGCCTTTTGAGCTTGTAACTGCTTGGTTGTGCAGGGCTTCTTGCTTGTTAACATTCATAAAATATAAATACTGTATACTAAACACCAGCACTTTGTGGATGGCAATGACTTACCATCAGCAACTTAACTTACGCAAGCGGAGATGCAGCAGCGGAACCGATACAGGCTCTACCGCAAGTATCAGTCTGCACCCGTTGCTCACATGCCATCTTGTTTGAGGGTCTTCCTTATTAGTTTGAAGCTGAGTGTCGTATGGACTTGCAGGTCAGCATTTGTAAGTATAATTTCTGAACGAACGATCAAGCCTATTACCCAGATGTGGCAGAGCTGTTCCCTCTCACAGACGCAGCTTCAGAGAGTATCAGGTGTTCAGAGCAAAATCCAATAGATAAAAGTCACAGATTTTTTTTTTTTTTGCTTTGACATAAACTAACTGATAAGAAGTGTCATTTGAGAGAGAGAAAAAAGTTGCTGTATTTGATTTGTCGTTATTTCCCTATTGTCCTTTTCTATTTGTGATTTTGTGTTTCCCATTTTCTTTTTTCCTCTCTTGGAACTCCATATTTTAGGTTGTGACAGGCGCTCTCACTTAAACATTTTTGATATATGCCTTATCTGCAGTTGCTGTATCAAATCCATGCTGTGAAAATAAACATCAACTAAGATCATTTAAGAATAATTCTCGGTAACCTTTAATACTGTATTTCCATCCATCCATGATTTGCAAGTGGCTTTGCAGATAGAGCACTGGAGGAGAACGTTTGTGTTTTATATCTGGCTGTCTGTAAGCTGAAGAAACTCAGGTACTGAAAGATAAAGTGACTTGTTGGAAGCTATTTGCTGTCGCCTCTTATCAAACAATCTAATTTCTTTTCTTCGTGCTTTGGTGCAAGTGCCTTTCAAACACAACATGCCCTCATGGAAAGAGCACTTGTGCTCCCAAACTCAGTAATAGAGACAGTGTGTTTTAAAAAGCTTGAGGGTGGTTCTTACTGTTCAGATATGTCACTGATTTCAGTAGTACATTAGTAGGGTTGTTAAGCGGGATCTTGAGTGCTTTGCTTTATTTTATAGGGGTGGATATTGTATAAATGGCCATAGCCGATGGTTCAAAATATCAGCATCTTATGGTAACAGTAAGATGGCTGGTGACATAAAACTGCCTCACACTGTATTTACTGTGTGATTACTAAGTGCCTGATAAAACTGGGTCATTCGGGACCAGTTGGAGATGCAGCTGAAGGCAGGGTGCTCTGGCACCACTGCAGAAGTCCTTCCTGCTGTTTTCCTCATTACTTTCCCTTTATCTGGAAAGTTTCTACTTTCAGCAGAGCATTGCTGTCTCCTCAGTGCTGACTCTGCCTGGATCCCCTATCCTGAGCACCGCAGGGCTCCTGTGCTGCCCGGGGAGCATCTGTAGGTGAGAGAGGACGTGATGCGCCGATGAACAGCAACGATGCTGAGCAACAGTAAGAAAATCCCGTGGCCTGAGGGTGGCCTGGCCAGCTAGGAGATCTGGGCCGGCTTCACCTGGCTGAGCTTGAGGTGCCCACCCTGTGCGTGTCCGTGGTGAGAGGGTTGTCCCCACTCTTCACGTGGCTGGAGGACAGGAGGGTAGTGAGCGCCCCCGGGGTTCACCAGCTGACCGCATGGACCTCTGCTTCAGAGTGAGGAGTGATGTCTCGACTCTGCTCGGGATATGGATTAGATCTCAATTATCTATAGAGGAATAATCCCTGGTTTCCAGGTTCATGTTAAAATGCATGGCAAAATCTTATCATGCAGAGTAACTTTAACAGCAAAGACAGGGAGAAATTTGGAGTTCCTGTATTGCATGGCCCTCTGCATGCCATGAGAGAGACCATGGATGCTCTTTCTAATGGGAAAACTGAAATTCAATTCTTCTGCTGGAAACCAGAGATAGCCAGCTTCTCAGGTAAGAGCTCCCTCGCTGCACAGGCCTGCGGGTACCCTGCAGGCCTGGCAGCGACACCGGTGCCGTGATTGCTTTTCATACACTGGACGCTGTTTGCACCCAGTTGTGGCCCTGAGGGCCCTATGGATGAGAGCAGGGGGGAGCCGTCGGCCACGAGGCTGTGGGCAGTCCCCTGGGGCAGAGGGACGCTGCTCCCTGGGACCGGGCTGGGGTTGGACAAACGCCTCCTGTGCCTTTGGATAAGGATGCCAGTAGGCACAAACTATACCCCCGTTTCAGGGATTTGGGGAGACGTGGGTGGCCTCAGTCTTTAACATCTGCAGACTTGGACATGGGATGGTGGGTGCCCCCTCTGGGACACTTTAGCAGCAAGAGCAGGGGCTCGGGCAACAGGCAGAGGGGCAGAGGAGCAAAGGTGATAGAGGACGTGGTGGAGGGGCCAAGGCGGACATCAGTTTTGTAAGCAAATATCTCATCTTGGCAAGAGTTTTGTGTCTGTCAGCCATGGGCAGCCATAGGCTCTGTGGGGTTTCAGCGTGGGGAAATGTGCAGGTTTTTTGGTCTTCCAGAGCGAGTGGGCATTGGGGCTGGGGAGCTCAACAGCACAAGGATTGGGGCTTGAGGACTCACAACAGCAGTGGGCTCTTACATTCATCCGTGTTTGTGTGTTGGGGGTGTCCATTTCGCTGTTTTTTTTCTGGATGTGTAAGAAGAAAATTCCTAATGCTGAGGAATTGAATACTTTAAACCACTACAAAGCAAACAGCTCATATCCATGTCCTTTGTGCTTTAGGTGTGTGGGAAAACAAAGAAGGCTGGAAAAAACCTGCTGTCTGAGAGACAGCAATCTAGTCTGCGGGCTGGCCAGGCCTTCAGTCCATCTTAATTAAGTACGTGTAAATTAAGGCTCTGTTTGAGAGCAGAGGGGAAGATGAGAGAGAATTACATGTGCATGAGGAATAAGCAAAGCTGCACCAGTGAAAGCAGGAGCTACATGAGGGACAAGGGAGCCAGCAGGAGTTTGAAAATGGGAAAACTTCTCCGACGAAAGCAATCAGGCTTTGAGAAAAAGGAATAACTTACACAAACAAAGAATCAGACAGTGGATTTTATTCTGAGCTGAATTAGAGTTAGGCACTTAAGTGCCTTCGCAGAGGATCTTAATTTCTGCATCTTGGTTTCCCTCTCCATAAAATGTAAGCAATAATGCTTGTTATTCTCACAGGGCAGTGAGAAAACAAGCTTGTTCATATCTGGGAAGCACTCACACGCTATATGGGAACTATAGCAAAGATTATGAATACGTCATTAAAGCTGTGGGCTTGCATTGTGGCAGTTGGCATCTACCCAGATTTGCTATGCATCGTGCAGAAGGACTAACAGAAGAGGATATAAAAATGCAGACTGAAATTTAATGAGTTCTGAAATCAGGAACTGGTGACTCCCCCAAATTAGAAGAGCAAGAACTTTAAATTCACAGAAAACCTAGCAGAGGCTTATGTATTTTTAAACGAATTACAGAAGACAGTGAAAGGATAGACTATAGTGGGGAAACACTCCAAGCTATAGCCCACAGAGTTCAAGAAATCTGTATACCATTGAGAAATAAATATATTTGGAGTAGAAATGACCACTGTGTATGACCAGGAAAGTACAAAGAGCAATAAAAGGGAAGAATATGAGACCTATAAATCAGCGGGGTGAACACTGCAAGAATTGGTACAAGAGCCTATTGTGAAAGAAGAATGCAAGAAAATGATCCAAAAAGCCAAGAAAGGAAAAGAAGACAGTAAAAGATGTGAACACAATAAAAGATTTTATAAATTTGGCATATAGGAAGGCAAAGGTCATTCAGGAAGACAGCTATCACCTTCCTGAGCAACAGGGAGGCTACCTTGACAAAAACAGGGATATTGCTGGGAAAGTGAATTACTACTTGTGCCTCAGTATTCAGCAGGGAGAGGTGGAAAGTCTGTCCCAGTCTCTCTACATTTTCCAGGGACAGAAAATAAACAATTATTAGCTCTAAAGACTACCAGGAAAAAAAAAGCTAAAATCAAAAACTATTCCAAAAGAGGATTATTTACTTCCCAAATTTATTTTTTAAAATAGATGCCAAAGGGATGAAACCACCAGGGAAATTTCAGTGGGCTATGGCAGATGTACTTGGGAAATTAAGAGGAGACATCATTGCATCCCAGACTTTGAAAGGAACATAATAGGGAAAGAAGTGTTTCTGAGCTCCAGGGACCATTATAGACAGCTGATTACGCTTACCAGAAAGATAGATACAACAGGAAAGCATTTTTTTTAAAAACTTCATTAAATACATTTTTTTAAAAGGAGTTAAGAAGAATAAAAATTGTATTGTGGCATCCTCAGCCTTCAAGAGCTCAGGGGATCCGTTGCTCCATGAGACCTTGCTGCGTAAAATTAGAGGTATTGGGCTGAGTCAATAAATGCTTGAATTGTTGATTGAATCCTGAATCCAGGTGTTGATAAAAAATATGTAAGATTGTTTAGGATAGGGATGGATAATGGCATGACACATGCTTCTGTACTAAACTCTCTTAACACCCTACAGCAGTGACTTGGCAGGAAGAACAGAAGGAAGCGAGCATATACAACCGATAGCAAAGAAGATGAAGTCCCCTGCAAGCAGAAGTTGTTTGTAGTGGTACATGGAATTTAACTAGAAAGAATGAGAAGGTGGAAAAATAAAGTCATAGTAAAGGTCCCTTAAAGAGACAGCTGGGGAAAGTCAGCATCAGAAACGTATGCAGGGATAGCAGCCAAGTGTCTGTTTGCATTCTGTTTTAGGTTCAGGGAGTAAAAGAGCTAGATGGGAACATTGCAATTTTTATTTACTGTAATGGAGTTCATAACCTTGACATGCCCATGTAACAATGAGGAAAGGAGAGTAGGAATGGGATTCAAAGCTTGTTTCATGCTAAGTGGGCAATTAATCTATAAGGAGTGCTGGGAAGAGGGTATGGCCTTAGAGAGCATCAAAGTCCCTCCAAGGGACATAACAACCTAGTGACATCATGCAGTACGGTGCCTATTTCTGCTTGGTGTTCGTGGCTGTGAAACTGGAGCCCTTCTGGAGCTTGGTCATTTGTACTCCTTTGAAAAGACTTCTCGCAGTCTCCCATTATAGGGGTAGTTCAAGCATAGAGTGAGGACGTGGAAATAGCGAGTTCAAAGCCTTCCCTCTCTGCCTGAAGGTATTTCAGCCCATAGCTCTCCTGTGTAATGCCTTCTCCGATGGAGCTTTTTGAATTCCTGCTGGGGAAAGCTATTCTAGTTTGTATGCATTTTACGTGGTCTATGGAGAGATCAAGATTTGAAGGAGCCTATGGCCCAGTCACGCACCCCCACGTGGCCCAGGCTCCCCGCCTGACTGCTCCTCATATTTCAGTATTATGTGAAAAGTGCGATAGATTCAACAGGTAATGTTCAAGCTGTGCCCAAATACTGAAATCTCCAGGGTTACAACATTCATCTGCAGTATGTGGGAGGCCGAAGGTGGGTAAGTGGCAGAAAATGAGCAGCTTCAACTGTCTGTAGAGCTCTAGCTTAGATTTTGAAAGAAAGATATTCAGGTACATGAAAGCAAGCAGAAAATGAAATAAAATGCTACATTTGAGGTTAACTGCAATAGATTATGCCAAATCTACGGATATCTTTCTTTGATAAAATTAAATTATTTTCTAGATAAAGGAAATTTTTAGTCTTCCTGCTTAGAAAATGCAGATGACTGGTGAAGTTGGGGGACCTGAGGATTAAAATGGTAATTTTGAATTAAAATGGTAATTTTGAGATAGAAATTTGGTTTAAGGGGAAATGACAGTGGGTAAATTTGAAATTCGAGGTAGCGGAAATCAGTTAACAGTGGATCTTGTCTGGAGTCAGTTTGGGGACCCCATAACAAAAGGGAGTTACTGATGACATTTCCTGCTGCTATGGTCTCAGTTTAGAGGCAAGGCTGGAAACTCAGGTGTCCTGTGTTGATCACTGAATGCTTTGGTATGTATAGAGGCAGACTGATGATCCCAGATTGACACTAATATTAGAGGTTTACAGTTTGCTTCTGAAAATAGTTTGCTTTCCCTGTGAAGAAATTCTTCGCTAAACAAATGGATGTTATTTTGTCAATGTCCCTGTGTAGCTGAAGATGTTATTGTTAAGCTGTTAGAATAATTGACTTGTAGAGCAAGGTGCAAAGGAAACCCATGAGATGCCAACTGTCATGTCTGTAATCTCCATGCATGTCTTTGTGTATCTAGTCCAAGCAAGATGTCAAAATCTCTATTAACTCCCAACTGTGACAAGGCCAATAAGGGATTCTGTACTTCTAATCTAACTGCTGCTGGCATTCAGCTGTCTTCAAAGCATTCTTTTATTGAACTTTTGTGTGTAGATAGGGGGAAATGAAGGGATGCTAGAGCTGCATAGAGCTGTTGAAGCCTCCTTGGGAGTTAAAATCTTCTGTGCAGTCTAGACATCTACAGTCAAGACCTTATATTTCCATTAGCAGGCATGGACTTTTCTTATTGACATCAGAAACATTTACTCGTAGTGAAATTTGGCAGTAAGACGTCAGGTGTCTGTACTGCAAGGTCTGTACTACTTAAGTCTCTCAGAAACCTTACTTTGAAATAGGATTCAGTACTGGTGGACTTATATGGGCAAAATTAGCCCACGTTCCTCAGTACTGAGGCAATTTTTATTCCTGAGAGGCTGCGATTTGCTAATACAATAATGCATCCTCACCATATTGATCAAAATGCATTACAAAACACCACTCTATGCCATCCTTTCTTTTTACTTTCTTTCTTTTTTATCTAATTAATTTCAATCATGTAATAAGAAAAGCCCAGTTATGTTAATTGGTATGACTCCTCCCAAGGGCATTGTGAAGCAAGAAACAATTCCATTCATTACTGACAATATAAGGACATGCCTTTTCCCTTGAGGATCTGTTTCATCTGATGATTTGGTGACCATATAGAACGGCAGTCAGATTAGGGACATATTATCTTAAAATTAATAGTTTGTCTGTGAGCTGGAAAGTGGTACGGGAAAAGGAAGTTTAAATTCAAAAGATCACATTTGTTTTCAGAGTCTGATGATTCTGACTAGTATTTTTCAGACAAAACAGTCTGCTGAGACACGACTAGCCCTAACTCCT
>VZSV01000055.1:462909-472955 GCA_013398735.1 Nothocercus julius | reverse complement strand
TTCATGGGAACTGTTTAGTAAGTGCCGACATTAGAACTGACAATGCTGTGTGTGTGTTTTTTTTTTTTTTTTTTTTTTTTTTTTTTTTTTTTTTTCTCTCTCTCCTCTCTTCCCCCTTCTCTTCTCCTTCCCCTCTGCCTGGTTTCTGTGTCTGTGTGTGCAGGCATGCATTCATTAACGCAATTCCTCAACATCCAACAAGAGTGCATCATAAACCAGAGGAAAAAAAGCCTCATAAATATTTAGATCTTCTCCGTCTACCTTCCAAAACTGAAGTGAAAAAGGGTATTTAGTGAGGACTTGGTTTGAGTTAATCTGCATATGAACTGAAATAGGGCACAAAAGGATGAAAAGGTGGTGGAAGCCAGCCTACAAACCCCACAGTCTCCAGGGGGTCATTCATCTTGTTCTTGTCAATACAATCTCAGTCTTGCTACTTGGCTGTTTTCTGCGCATGACCCAACAGACCAGCTTTGCAAATCTATGTTGCAAAGGATATGCATGGGTTCTTCCTAGGCCTGTTGTTTGTTTATTTATTTATTTGGGCTTTTGGGGGCTTCTCTCCCTCCCCTCCAACCCCCAAATTGGGTATTTTTTCCAGAAGAGAAGCGAAATAATCTTTTTTTTTTGTTGTTTGTTTCTTTCCCTAAAGGCTCTTCTACTTGTTGTCCAATATATAGACATTTGAACTTACAAATTTATAGAAAAGAGCAGCAGCTTATACGGAAAGCAATTCTAGGTGATTTGATAATTAATGTGAGGAAACACGTAGTAACATCACAATCTAACTTAAAGCTTATTCTGATAAACTGCTATATAACTACAAAACTGTACAATTTGAATTCAATTAATTGTATGTATATTTTTAAATATGCCCATTACTTCCTGTGTAAGCAACACTGTTGAGAAGTCCAAAGTTGGACTTAGGGAATTCTGGACATTCTATCTTTTAATATAATTTCATAACTATACCATAAATTGTTTTTTTTTCAAAAGAATTCTGCATTTGTGTTAAGACTTGAGGGTATGTGTAATACATTCAATTATTTAATTTTTATTTCATGAGCTGAGACCACATTAATTTCCAAGGATTACATCACATCAGACAGAGTGATCTGGGATCTATGACTGTCGTGCTTGGATGTCCTTCTCAGCCAAGCGATACAAGGATCACTAAAAAGACATAAATAATAATTTCATACTTGACACAGTTTTTGATCAGGAACAGCCAGATGACAGCAGGGTTTTTTTTGGTTATTGTGAGGATAAAGTCAGAAGGAAATAATATAAGTAGCTGTCTTTCATCAGACAATCTCCTCATCTACACTACGAAGATAAAACAAGAATTAAGTAAGTACTATATGTAAAATGGTCATTTAAGTCACATAATCTATTTGTAATGTTATCTTATCTTACTAAATGGCTAATCTATCATTTTGTGTTTGCGATAACAGAAGACTTCAACTATTTTTTTCCCAAATAGCTGTAATATGGTCTCCTCATTAAACTAAGCTGTTTTCTTTTGTTAGAGAGTTAACAGAGACCTCCCCAAAACTCCATTACTGGAACAAAACAGTGAACATACCAACATAATACCTTAGGTACCAGACTCAGCACAGGCTGCCTTGACTCCTTTACTAATCACTTTAAGTGTTGTCAATCTGCCATAAAGAACTCCACCTCCTCTGACAAACTCCTAATCAAGCACCAAGCTGCAGCTGTAGCCAGGGGATAATTGATTTCACCACTAACCTGCAAGACAGGTGTGTACAAATTCTACAACAGGACAAAAGATCAATTATGTCCCTATTAATGAAAACTGGAGAGAGCTGTAGCCTACCTGGAAGGAAAATTAAGGTGGAAGTTTATAGGTTTAAATTGACTTGCAAAGGACGTTACCATTACAATCGGCTGAGTGGACTTTTTGAAAGCAGACAGAAGATTTCTGGAGATGAGGAAATGCCATAAGCCCTGCAGTGCTCCCCTCCTATCTGCAAGAGAGAAGTGGTTTGCAAGCTTCCCAAATGACAGGGACTTTCCAGACCTTTCTGGGGCGAGTAGGGGAAAGGCTGCCTAATTTGGACTTGTTAATACCTGGTTTCACGATGACTTTTTCTAAACAAAGCAGAATTATAAAAATTAAAGAGAACTTTTTTTCCTGCCTTGCCCCAAGCAGTGTTACAGACCCTGTTATTTTGGGGGGCATATTGCCACACAAGGCTAAATATTAACATGTTAATACATAATAAAACAGCACTGTTAGGCAAACAGTACAGTGGAGTATACTACCTGGGAAAACAATTCTGGCAGCTCTCAGCCCCTTAAGGCGTTAAGAAAACGGCTCTTTGATTTCATCAGGATGGGGGGGAGGGGGTGGAACTAGAAAACAGATCTCACTTATTTTTACAAAACAAAAACCTGTAGTCAGTATGAGAATTGCAATAATTTTTTTTCCTAGTTTGACAGATGATGCAAACACCTGAAAGGTAAAGAAAACTGCCCATGAAACTTTCAGACACAGTATCATTAAAAAAAAAAAAAAAATGACAAAAGAGATAGCATTAATATTTTGGTAGCCATCTTTTATTTAGGAATGATGTAATAAATTCCATGATATGGAACTGCCTACCAGATAAAGTAGTCCTGAAACTTATCTATATGTTACAAGGTGCATGTGTACATGCAAAATCCTCACTAAGTGAACAGAAAAATCTAGACTTGTGATCTGTACAAAAATCATCTGGATACACAGGAAGTATATTTCTCCTTGTACTTCAGTTACAAACAACTCAAACATGAATACTTCAAACTAAAAAAGAACAATAAACAAGTTACATAAACTGAGAAATGGTCAGCATGGTAGAGTATCATTTCTAAAACATCAAATTTAGCTGCTGTGACTTCTGTGCCAGACAATACTACGTATAAATCTGGGCCATTAGTCAATACTGCATACTGTTTTGTCCCTAAAGCATTAATAAACTTTTTAATCTCTCTGTCCAACAAAAATAATTTCTGAATGTAAAACAGTAATATACTTCTGAAAGCCAAAACTAAGGAACAACTGGATTACATTCAATAGAATAATTTGATTCTTGTCAAAATCTTGAATGTGGGCTCATGTTCACACTGACAGAAAAGTAGCACATGTGCAGAGTGGGCTTTTGCAGAGCAAGTTTCAGGTATCTGTACAACTTGCAGTACCATTTCAGATATCCTGAAGTGTAAGAGACATATGTATAAAGGTGACAAACGTGATATAGGAGCTTTCAGAAAAGAGTGACTTTCTGGAGATTCAGGTAGGCACCATGTGGGATCCCATATGGCAACAGAATCCCAACCTTTATTGTGTTTATATAATCCTAACCAAGAGAATTACTATAATTAACCAATGAACTGCTTTATAAATAATAATCAAATACAGTATTATCTAAACAGTTAATGTAGCTCAAAATGAGCTAGCCAGCTTGAATAGCAACCCAGACACCTTCATGTTTTGGCTTTGAGTCCAAGACTTCTTGTTCTCCTGATTGTCATGATTTCTCCTTTGAGCTCCAGTGACAGTCAAAGAGGGACCTCGACGCACCAGCCTATAAAATGATTGTACAGCAGCCCTGTATGAGCTTTGGAATACTTACTGTTTCTATGAGGAGATCCTGGGTTAGTCCCAGTGCTTAAGTAATAATTCTTTGCACTTATACAGTGGCTTTAATCCAAGCATCTTAGTACAAAGGGTTTCATAGATTCTAAAGAGCAGAAAATGGTGAAAAGAACTCTACGGCATATCATAACTGCAATGTATGTGACTTATGCATCCTAGGAAAGAATCCCCCACAGTCAAATGAAAGTTTGTAGCAGGAGCAAAAAAAATGGGAAGGAATCAGTTAGCTGTAAATAAAACAAAATTTAGGCTTCTTAAAGCAAAAAAAAAAGAAAAAAAAAAAGAAAGGAAAAAAAAACAGTTTCTACTGTTTGTTTTTAGGCTTCTGAACATGCTCTGGCATCAAGTATAATGGTCTTTGTGTGGGAAATCAATGACCAGAGTAACACTGACTCAGTCCTTTGCTTTGCAGAAACACTATTGAGCAAGTCTGTCCCATCTCCAAAAGCTTTCAAGACTTGCACTGCTTGGTCCCTTTCTTTCCTCACATCTTTGTAAGTCCTGATACTTCTTGTCTCCTATTCAGCTGCCACTAAATATATGAATAATAGACATTTGATAGAGATTTGGAATTTTTATAATGGATTTTCTGAGTGGAAAAATATTTTTAGACAAATGTAACACTTGAAAAAACATTCTGGATCTTTCAGATGGACAAACTGTATCTTATTAGAAGGCCTAGCTAATAAAAATTATGTCAGCTTGTTACCAAAATGCTTAAAAATTCCAAGTTTTCTTATAATTCACATAGAAGCTTTCTGTCCAGTTAAGTGCAGGCTCCTCGAGTAAGGACTGCTGTTTTAAGCAGTGTACCACCAGCAATCCCTCACTGCATTCATATACACTCACATTTCAGACATGTTGAAAAAACATAAATGCATCAGTTACAATTTCCATTCTATTTCCTTTTAGTAGAAATTCAGATGAATGGTTAATTTAAATCTATTTACAAAGTTAAAGCTGAAACCCTGTTCTCATGTATTCCACAATACCAATATTGCACTGCATTTTATGCCAGCCTGATGTGCCTGGGTGGGGAGGGACAATGAATAGCCAAAAAATAAGCTTGCAGGTTTCTGCAAGTTGTTAATTGTTTGCCTCTTTCATTACTAAACTAAATCTGCAAATCTCCCTGACGTGAACTTTGTCTCTTTTTTTTTCTTTTTTTTAAATCCTGTAATACATGTAAAAATACTTTTGATTTCACAATATAAAGAGATATGCCTTTAAACATTATATCTCAGTTATGTGTAGCAAGGCATAAAGCTGCTGATGGCACTGCTGCAGTTGAGATTGCTCTATCACTTCATTAAAATGCTGGCTGCTCCGCTGGACAGTTTAAGAACAGCTAGTGTAAATCACACAGATGATGAAAGACAAACAGGTACGTCTGAAATAATGGCTATGATACCATTTAGGTATAGAGGCATCTTAATGCCTCATTTCCATATATTGTAATATGTCAGTCTTTTGAACTAGAGCGTGTGTTAGCAGGCCCTAATGCCAGACAGTTTGCTGTGGAGTTTAGCAGCGGTGAGCTCAGGAGCTTGCCAGGGACAGGCAGCAGCGGGGGCCCCGTGTGCGTCCCATGGCAGGGCCAGGGGCTCCGAGCCTTCCTCCGGGGGAGCTCTGCAGAAGGGATGGGCCCGGGGCGCTCCGAAAGCCGGAGCTTCCCTGTGCACGTCGGCAGCTCTCGAGTAGTTGGGCCCTGATCTTGTAACTGTCCTGATGGGGAGGAGACTGCCCTCAAACCCACCGAAGCTGAAGGACTGCGCTTGAGACTGGAAATGTTGGGAATGTAAGCATGGCTCACGTTCCAAGAGATGGTCTGGCTCATTTTAGGACGAATATTGACTACTTATTATCCATCAGTGTGCTACACAAAAACAAAGCAATACTATATTATGAGCACATAAATTACAACATGTGAAGGTCTCTATGGGCTTACGGATAAGACAACCCTTCAAAATGCCTGTGATTTAAACAGTTCAATTTGTTTTGTGAATAACTTTATGTTTTCCCCTGACTCCTAAATTTAATTGCTGTTATGAAAGAGATGATAAAGTAGACAAATTTTGTGTTTACAATATAATATCTTAATTTAGTTTTCTCTGCATAATTGCTGGTAATTTTTCCTTTTACATCCTTTCTGAGATGGCTTTTCTTTCCCTCTTTCTGTTTTCTTTCCTTAAGCTACTGAGAAAGGCAAACAGGCATATATGAGACTTAATTTTTCTCTCCTACTATACAGCATGAAATTAAATCAACCTAAACTTTGGTTTTAGTGCACAGATATCCCTCAGGAACCTAGCAGAACTACCCTCATCCCTAGAGACTTTATTTTCCCCACTACAATGCTATCTTTTATGCAGGAAACCTTAGAGTTTCCTGTTTAAAGGAATAGCATTTACAGATGTTACATATTTATGGAAATAGCATACCTGAAGAAAGATTACTAGGTAATTACTCTATGGCAATCTTGAACACTGATTTAAGACCTACTATATATTTTATTTACATGCCTTACCATGTATAACCACAACCATCTGGCACTTAGGTAAGGTGAAGCTCAACAGAAGGTACCCATGCCTTCACTTATTACTGAGTTAAACAAAATGTGTAATATTTTATGAAACAATCTCCACCCTACCTGCATGAACCATAGTTACCCAAGGTAGCTTCTTCTCACAAGGTACCTTCCTGAGAAAATTATCAGGTACAAAATTCAGGCAAAGGGTAGAAAATAGTTTCTTTGATCTAGCACTTTTTTTTTCCTCCTCAACCAAATTGATAACTATACAATTCTAGGAGGAGAGAGTAGAATACAGGTCCTTTTCCTCTTGCACAAATTCGCTAACCACAAAGATCTGTCTTCTTCTGGCACCTTTACTCCAACCTAAATCTGCTCAGTTCCAACATGAGAGATTTTTGAGGGATATTACCCTTCTCTTCTGAATTGTACACGTTAGAGAGGCTTAGGTATAGAAGATATAGATCTGAATCCTTACAAACTGAGGTATGCTTAAACCCCAGGTCTTCAATGTCCACTTTGCTGGTGAGCAAAACTTTGGCATTACCTTTTCCAGGATTACCTGAAGCAATGAAACCTAGATCCATCTGTTGCAGCCTGGCTAAGTTTAATGGATTATCTTTGGATTTACACAAAACTTGGACATCTTTTCAACTCCGTTTTGTAAAGGTAAATTGGAATTAACTGCCTATTTACATAACCAGAATATATCAGGCATGCAGAGTAGACAAGTAAGCTTTAACATTAATATTTAGTGAACTCAAGAACTACAGCACGGGCTTTCCAGTTTTGTTTCATTTTTTAAAAACTCTTCCCCTTTTTTGACCATGAATACAAGCCCCTTAGCTTATTTGAACAATGCACTACTGAGAAGCGACCTGACAGCTTAATAATACAGGCAAAGGAAAGATGTTTTTAAGAGACAGTCTTAAGAGACAGTCAAACACATCACAATCTTGATCCAGTTGATGCTCTTAAACTTTTTAGTCTGTCTCTACATCTTACTCTGTTCATGTGTTAATCACCTTCCAGTGATCAATGAAGGCTGGACGTCCATCTGGTAGTGGCCACTGCTGTAACCCAGCTGCAGTGTCTTGTCTATCACGACTGCTTTGCTACTGACTGACAGAGAGTGGTCTTCTTCCATAAGCGGAAATTAATTTCCTTAATGGGTAATTAAAGAATAGTTTTTTCCCTAAGGAAAACCTGCTACCTTCTTGTTATATACAATATTTGTAGAAAGCTGAGGATTTCCAGGTGTTGTTGTCTCTGACATGGTCAAGTGTCCCTGTTAGCATTTGGAAGGGATAACAGAGTAAGCTTGTAGACTTGAAGACACAACCATCAGAAACAGTGGAAACAACAGCCAAAACTATTGAGAGCCTATTTCCCAGTAGTCATCAACCTTCAGCTCTCATATCTCTCAAGCTGCTATCAGATATGAATGTTATAGCAGTAATTGAGTTTTCTTTTTATGACCAGTGCAAAGCCTTTACTGTAATTCGCAGAGACTGCTGCTGGCATTATCATAGTTTTATTTCAAGATTAGATTAACGCAATAAAACTTCCACACCTTAAAAGAGAAACTGCTGGAGAATACTGCATCTTACCTGATACAAGAAGGGCTACCTAGATGAAAGCATAGGAGTTAAACATCCGGATTTCTGCTTGTGTCCACACAGAATTTAAGCTTTTGGGTTGTTATCCACAGAACTGTATTTAGGATCTGATCACACAAAAAAGTAAAAGTTTCACAAGGAAACAACAAAATCCAGTACAGTGTACAGTGCAATGGTATTCCTAGCTCCTCTGTACAGGAGTCTTTGGGAGCTCTGAGCTCTACCTTCTCACAGCCCTTTAATAGGAACTACTTCAACTTCCATCTCCCATGCGCTCTTAAAGTCCTCTTTCTGGGGCGTGGAAGTACAGGAATGAGGAGGCAGAGAGAAACATGAGAAGGAATGCTCAGAGTCTTTTAGATAACTTTGTTTTTATTGTATACATAATAAAGTAGATAAGCAAATCCGTGAGACATCTTAAAACTAATGGTGAATTACACTTACTGCCACAGCATTTAGCTGCTCTGAATGTATTTTTCCAATGAATCAAACTCACAGTCTTGAGATATTTGTGGAAAAAAAAATGGAGTATGAGAATTTTTCCTAAGTAATTTAAGCCTAATTATTTCAGCAGCTTCAGCACATAAATTTGACTCAACCTTTGCACTGTTTAGACTGAGAAAATAAGTCAAATTAATATAAACTACAGCTTGAGTTTTGCAATGCAGTAGCTATTCCTCAGTAATTGCTAGTGTACACCACCTTCTTCCCCACTAAATATAAAATAGCTCAGGCATGAGCTGCTTTGTTTCTACTGGTATGCAAGATAACTGGCAGTTACCATAAAATAACTTGTGCTAGCATTTCTTACCTTAAATTACATGCTTTTTTTGCCTGCTCATATCCAACCGCTGGATGCACTGTATGGGCAGGAAGCAATAATGAAATGGTATGGGAGCAGCTGCACCAAACCTGCTGGAAAAAGCCTCCACCTGCTATTTTTACCATCAGTCCAGAACAACTATTCTGATATTATCTAAGTTCATCTCATTTTAAGATGAAAGACTTCCGGCCTAGTAGTATCTTTAATCACATTGAAGGATTTAATAACAAGCTTTCTTATGGTTATAAAGAGCTTTTACTCACTGGGTTAAAAATAAGCAAACAAACAGCTACAAACAAGTGGCTCTTCTTTCAGACTGATCTGCAATAAACATATAAGGATGATGATTTTGTTAGGTATATACATGTTTAACTAGGCACAATTTTAAAGCAAGCGTGGGGGGGGGAGTAACTGTATCCTTGTTACTAAACGGCAATAGTATTGTTTCCTGATCCATTGCCATACTGCAGTGGGCTCTGGCATGCTGCTGATGGAATAAGAATCGGATTTGAAAGAGAAAACCACCACAGCTCATAACAGCGCTACTCTCTCCTAGCTAATAGGACTAATACACTGAGATTACATGAGTTGTATTTTTTAAAGGGTGGAACCAATAAATACAACTTATCTCATATAAACAAATAAAATTTACTTAACACAAACAACAAAAAATCTCTTGTTCAAAGAAAGAGTTTAAAATATTTACAAGAGAAAAATCTAGCATGCAAAAGAAAGAATTCAGTAATCCAAGGTAGGTTTACTAAGATCAGAACTACTTTCTATAAATTTTTGTCAGTGCGTATCTTGGAAGATTAGAATAACAGTGCTTGAAAATTCCCAATAAAACTGCACACTTGCTGGAAAGACAATGTAGCTGTGCTTCTTTTTAGTTTCAGAAGTTGGTTATCACGATGAACTTAGACTTTTCCAGTTTCTTCAAGTACTCTGCGGTATATATAACATTACACTTCCATTTTGTATAGACTTCAAACAGCATTTAGGTCCTACACAGGCAGCGGCTAGATATACATGCCCCCACAGCAGAGATGACTACACGGCAAGGCACATAAATGCTATTTCGTGGTTTCGGTAAGCCAAACTAAGCGGGAAACGGCGAGACTCTACCCAGCTTTATAACATAAGCTCTACCAAGGCACTCAAACGGCATCGACGTCTTCTGATGGCACCCTGGAGAGCAGACACCAGACGGGAACACCCAGGCGCCGCAGGGATCCGCACGAGCCCCTACCGCCGCCGCGCCTCCCCTCCAGACCCCTCCGAGGAGCCCCGGGCGACCCCCCCGCTTCTCGCCGCCCCCGGGACGCTGCCGGGACCCCCTCCCGCCGGCGCAGCCGCCCGTACCTCGCCCCGCGCACCGGCTCCTCCGCCCCCGCGGCCGCTTTAAGGCTCCGA
>VZSV01000055.1:388429-460782 GCA_013398735.1 Nothocercus julius | reverse complement strand
TTTTTTTTTTTTTTTTCTCTCCCTAATAGCTGCCCGTAAGGGTGCGTCTTCCCAAATATATGGCTGCGTTTGGAATTAGGCTAAAAGTCGGGAACTTCGCGCGTCCCATGCGCCTTTCCCTGAAATAGCAGACGGCAGTGTTGCAAGCAGAGTAGCCCATTCCTCCTCCTTGTGCTGGGCTAGCTCGGATTGTCTTCACAAATTTGTCCATCTTTGAAGGAAAAAAAAAAAAATCCCTACCTCCTAAATCTAGACTTTCTGGAGTTAGACCATTTTCACCGTATTCGGCAGCTTTGTAAGACTTGTGAAAACAGAAGTTGTTTGTACAACTTAAACTTCTCGAGAGTCTTAGCGTGAAATGCCGAATTTTGGGGTTTTGAGTTAGGGTTTTTATTTGTAGCCTTATTCCTCCTGGTTAAAATAACTTTGGGAAGTTGTTGACCTCGGAAGATGAAAGAGCCGGTTATATTTGGTGGATCTGGTTATATTTGGTCGGACAACTCCCCACCCTCTCCTGAGACTGTAAAAATGAGATAGTGACTGGAATGCAGTAAAAATTAGTGTATCTAGAAAACTCTGTTTTCTGAAGTAAATGATAGAGGAGTTAAAAAAAAAAAAAAAAAAAAAAAAAACAAAGGCAGTGGACAATATTCTTACAGCAGACTGTAGGAGACTATATTTTGGGTGATTCTGTTTTTATTTTCAAGAATGTTGGTAAATTTATAGGGAATTTCTAGTTTTATTTTTTCCATCCATGTTTGTTCCACTACTTAGAACATACATTCTCCGCCACCGTAAAAAACGGCCTCTTCAAAGTAGTTAACAAGGTTTATAATAAACATCAAGCAGAAACTTGACTGAGGCAACTTTTTAGCACAGATGAGCTTTTCATGTGCTTTGGGTTTTCTTAAATTCCTGAATCTCTTGAAGTTTGTTTATTTAGCCAGAGGAAGGCTCCACACTTGTTTTGTTAGTGAACAAAAGAGAAACCTTCAGTAAGGGAGGGACACTTTGGGCGGGGGCAAGAGGCCCGGGATCTTTGCTGCTTTTGGGATTTTTCAAATCCTGGAAGCTCTGGAAATTTGTTTTGTGAAGTGTTAGGATCCCAAAATGAGGGAGGTGGAGACCTGCTGAAAAAGTTCTTGGCATAAGTTGGGCTGAAGCTCTTCTTTGCCCTTGCTTGGGGAGGGGGGGAAGTCTGCTAAGTCTTTTTTTTTTTTTTAGTAGTCTCAGCAAGAATTCAGCCATCTCTTTAAGCTTTTCTGCTTTTCCTGTTTACATTGGCGATTGGGTGAAAGTGTTGTGGAGGCAGAAAACTTTTTGGAATGTTGAAAAAAATGTTTCATGCAAATCTGGTAAATTGCTTCGAGGCTTCCGAGGTTGAACACTAAGGGGCGCCAGTTATTTTTTTTCCAGCCCGGCTCCCCGCTCCATGCGTGGCTCAAGTGGCGAAATGCACAAATCCTATAGAAGCTAGGGACGAGTCCCAAATATTTGTGGGCTTGTTTCGGTATCTCCGCTTGCATAAACTTGTATATATTGTATGTTTAGATGCATCATTACATAGGTGAATAGCTATAGTTATAGCTGAGAAGTAAGAACAACTGTTAACATAAATCACAACAGTGTGAAAGGATGTTCTTTAAAACATCTGTCCTGGTTATGAAAGGGACATTAAAATATCTTTAACTATATGGTACATGGAGGTTCTTTGGTTGTGTTTTACGAATTACTAGAAATAAGTGAGAGAACTACATTTAATCTTTTCAACAGTTGTTTCATAGTGCTTTTGAGAATACAAAATATAAGTAGCAGCAGGGTGTATGAGCATTAATGTACATAAAAAGTTACAATATCTCCAATTTGTTCCCCCCCCCAAATTTGTTTCACTTGCAGTACATAATACTGTGTTTGTTTTTTTTTTTAGTTAGTACAAAACAATTTTCCTGAAGATTGATTTTGCTTGAGGAAAGTAGTATTCCTAGACAACTATCAGCCTTTGCATTTTATTTTTTAGTGGTCTAACTGAAGAAATAGTCCCAACTGCAATATTTCAAACAAAACATGAGATTGCTCTCTCTACTGAAATGCTACTCTTTTCTTAGTTCATCTCAGTATACACAAAATAAGGAATGGATCTGTCATTATCTGTCTGTAGTTGAACAATATATGTGATCCGTTTAGGCTCTAATGTTTGATCTCTGGAAATCATAGTGCTTAATTTAGTAGAAACTCTCTGCTTTACGGTGTTTGAAGACCAAAATGAGTATGAGTGGTTTGACCAAAATGAGTATGAGTANTTTAAGAACTACTTTGGAATAAAATATGAAAGTTACAGTTTTGTTTAGATTATAGATACCTTTGCATATGTGTGCTTTTAACTTCTTACATGTAAATAAGGCTTTTGTGGATTAACAAGGATGTTTAAAGTGCACATCATAATGACTAGGAAGTTGGATTGTTTTTATCAGACTAGTGCAAACCTGTGGGAAGAGAGGGCTCTTCCTGAGTGTGGAATAGTCTGTATTTCCTGTCATTGTTTTGGACCATCAAATGTGACCTGAATTTTTTATTTTTTCTTTTGTGCTTTGGCTTCTCAGATGCTAACATTCATGATTCTAACATAGATTGTTTTTTGTCAACTTGTGTATTTTGCTGGTCTGCATTGTGCAAAATGAATAAATTGTACCTTTTTTATTATTATCATTATTATTTTAGAAATCCTATATTCCAAACTTTTGCATTAACACATTATTTTGTCTGATTTTATTGTCTTTACAGGTTATGAACAGATATTCCTAGATTATTCAGAGATCTTGATTTTAGTAGTGTTTGTTCTGCAAAAATATCAAACAGCATCCTATCCCCAAGCATGGAATATTAAAAACTTGTGGGCTATAAAGAAAACAGAAATTTAATCAACACTGTCAGTAATACACTGGCTTGAGATTGCTCGCTATGTAATACGCTATCAACGAGCATCAAAAATATTTGTTGTTGTGTTTTTAAAAGATTGTTTTTATTTTAGAAGTATTTTATTCTTTTTAACTTATAGCTAGCCTAAATGTTATATTTGGTTGGAGCGTGCAGGGAATCTGTGGTCTGGGGCTTTTCTTTTTTAGGAGGTATATATGTAAACTTTGTCAGGAATTCATTCTTTTCAGTAAACTACCTCAAACTTCATCCTTTGTATGAATTAAGCTGATATTGAAAGCAATGTGCGAATTCTTGTATGCATTATATATGCATACCTCTACATGTAATTTAAATCATGAATCTAGCTTTTAAGATAAGTCCAAATTAATGTGAAATGGGCCACCTCCTTTTGCACAGCAAATTGTAATGAAGGTAACTGTTAAAATCTCTAGTGAGGGACTAAGGAGCATCAAACCTGCTGAGCCCAGTGCCCCGAACTGCAGCCTTCCTGTTAGTCTCATGGACTTCAGCTGCTATGTCAGTGTAAGTAAGGACGGAAGAACTATGTTCCAGTGTTGTAAATAACTTCTCCCTCAGAAGTAATCTAGCTACTTTTGTACATGACCTTATCATTTGTGATTATGTAAAGTTAGCCTGTATTTAGCTAGGGTTTTGCTGACCCGTCACATTTGATGAAGGGGGTGTCGGGCACACTAGCATGTCATTTCAGCCCCTGCCACCTCCCCAGCTAGGTGATCCAGTATAAAACATTATTTCCTTACAAACCAATGCTTCTTGGACGGCCCCTCAGTGTAGAGTTAAGAGGAGACATACGCTGTTAAAATAAAAGCCCTGTGATCCATTTTTGCGCAGAGACTCTTGAAATATTTGAATAGTAATGTTAAAATTGCACAATAAAAAGCAGGCAGCAAAAGCATGTTTTGTACCGTTTGTGATAGTGGTCTTTTGAATTTTGTGCTTTGTTCATCTGCAAGTCTTAGAATAGTATTCTGAGGCATTTCCTGATTCACAATTATGGAGTTATAACAGTGTTATGGAGCCTCTTGCACTTCTGTTTTCAAAGACTTTGTAAAGTTGTTCTAGCTGTTTCTTTTTCTTTTCTTTTTTTTTTCCTCTTCTTTGGTGTGTTTTTTTGTTTGTTCTTTGTTTTTTTGCTTTTAATTTCATGGCCTCTGTTACAACATCAAAAACAAAAGCTGCGTTGCACATCTCAGGAAAAAAAGATCTGCATTCTTTAGCTTAGGGGAAAAAAATTGAGATTTTTTTTTTTAAATTCTCTTTGAGCAGCAGTTGATGTTTTTTAGGGAGTTATTTTTGGGGCAGTTTGTATTGTAGCACTTACAGGATTACACTTAGAGTCCCTTGGTGCATAATTTAAAAGATGGGTGTTGTTTTGCCCAAAGTGAATGTAAAGTTCATAAAAACGCTTATTTGAAGCTCATGTCTTGGGAGTAGTTTTTTCATTGTTGGTTACTGGTAATTGATTGTTAAAATCTCTGTGTTCAGAGTTGTTTTTTAATAAAAAAAAAGGAAAAAAAAAAGTAAGCTTACTGTTTTAGTTCTTTCTAAGAGCTGCTTACTCATTTGTTTTTAAAACAGGAGAAACCTGATTTTTATATACATATGTGTATATATATATATATATGTTCCTTGGAATTATGAGTTGCATTTCGTTCACCTGAAATTGTACACAAATGTTTTCCTAGTGACTAATGTACTAAGTCTCTTGCCATAGTTAGAAAGAAATGAGCACGCACAGATTGAATTAAGGAGTTGTAGATGCTTTCATTGCTTATAAAGGAAAAAAAATGAAGGTGTTGGTTAATATTACAGTGAAGTGGAAAAAAAAATCTCAAAAAACACTTAGCAGATTTTGAGAGCACCCTTAAAAATACTTTCGTTCTGAAAATGAGACTTAATGTGTGCTGCTAGGGAAAGGGTCAAGTCAGGGAAAAAAGTTTCTGGTGCTCCATGAAGAGGCTGGATATGAAATGGTTCCTTCTGTAGCTCTCTAACTTTCTTTTGACTGGCCTGTCTGTATCAGTTCTTCTTAAGCTAGCTTCCTTCCCCCCGCCTCCCCCCGAAAGAAACAGTGACAATGAGAAATGGATACTCAGTTTAAATGCTTTAAGTGACATAGAATTCCGTACAGAAAAAGAACATTATGAATTGTCTTGAGTTACTTTCTGTAATCCTAAAGTACTCTCATTACTGGAGAATGCTTTATGATACAAAAATCCTATTGATTAGACGTGCTATTACATGCTGATCTCGCGTATGCTCCATGGCTGGCAGGAGGGACCTGTGTTAGGCTCATTACGAGACCATCCTGACGGTTCAGGCTGCCTGAAGTACCGCAGGAGTCTCCCATGGAAACTGGTGGCTTATTTGCTGCGTCTTATGTGGCATGGCGGGGGAGGGGGCAAAGGGGTCCATGTCTTGCCAAGAACGCTGTGAAGTAATGAAATGCCCTCTCTCCCTGACCCTTGTCTTTACTGAGATATAATTCACAACTCCTCATTCAGGCAGCATGAGTTTTCCTGCATTGATTTTAATCAAAATGCATAGTATGAAAATTTTCCTTTCTTTTTGACATTCTATTGGAATTTTAATTACACAGTGCTAAGAAAGCTAGTAGAAACAGTAAAACTGCCTGTGGTTTTAATAATGAGATGCTTAATGCAGTTGGTTGGGTCAGTGCAAGTACCACGTAAGATAAGTCTGCAGTTTTGTAGCAGGAGGATTTAGGACTGCTAAGCACATGGAAGCTCTTCTTTTAAGCTTGAAACAGATGATAGGTGTAATTTTTATAATCCGTGTTAGATCCCTTTGCTGTGATGTGGCAAAGAGATGGATGCCTTGCGAGTGAAGTAATGTTCTATTTCTATTCTTGATTGGAGGAAATAACCAGTGTTACCTTATCTAGAGCAGTTAAATAAATTCAAGATTTGAGATTTTTTTTCATTGTTTTTATTGGAAATATTTAATGGAAGTGGAGTTAGCTTCTTTTTAATAGTGAAGCTTACCTTTTGAGACAACATACACTTGAATGAGCAAAACAACATGACAACTTTAAATAAAAATAATACCCAGCTTCCTTAGCAGAGCTACTATATTTTCCTTGTTTCCATCAGAGGCTTTTGTCCAGCCCTCGTTTTTGGGGTATCTAACAGCAAAGTGGTACAAGATATGAAGCATTTTAACTTCTCTTCAGGTAGTTGTGCTACTAAAACTTACGTTGTTTGGATCTAGAACTGAGCTTCAGGGTTTTGCTGTTACTCTGCAGAGCTTTAGCTGCCCTTAATGTTCAAAACAGTAATGGCAACAAGCTAACAGTGTTTTGTTATTTTATTGTAAATAGCTCTTGTTTCAGGATCGATATTTTATATATGGTATATAAAACCACACATTTTTTTATATATATATATAATACAACACATACAATAATATGTAATATTGTGTGTGTGTGTGTGTGTGTGTGTGTGTGTGTACGTATATATGTGTGTGTGTCTGAACGACAAATTTTGTTTTCAGTGTCCTGGAAAAAATCATTCTGGTCAAGGAAAGGGGCAGTAAGTGCGTATTAATGGGTTTCACCTGGTTTATTTCAGTGGTTCATCTAGGGATGGCTGAATAGTATATTGGAAGTCGTTTTTTGGTGTATGTTTAAAAATATTTTTGACTGATTTGCTGCTGCACCTGAATACACATATTTTATTCTGTATCGTAATAGGTTAGGATAGATTTTTCTAGGTTGCCAGCATAATGACATAGTTTAGGAAAAAATCTGATACATTGTAACTTCATTGTAATGTTGCAGGAAGTGCATCAGCTTAAAGTGTCCTGAGGATACCCCTTCCTGAAGGACATGATCAATGAAGTCATTTGTGTAATGAATGAGGGATGTATGTATTAGTAGTAGGGCAGTTAACAGTGTTACTGGCATATAACTGTATGAGTGTTAACCGCTTATTTAAAGCTTGGTTTGGAAAGCAGGGTGGGAGACAGCATGGCAAGCCTTTGAAATTGGGTTCCTTCTTGGGGAAATTATGTTGAGGTGACTCCAAAGTGTAATGTGTTCAAATGTCTGCTATTCTAAGAGCAGAGGCAGTATGAGATAATACTTTTTTTTTCTTTTAACCCTTTTCTTCGGCTTTTATTTCTAGCTTGGAAGGCTGAGCTGACATGCTAGACCGGGTGGTGTGTTGGTACTTTTTGAGTTTGTTTTTGTGTGTTGCTGCGTTACTTTTCAGCCAGGTCAGTTTTGTGATCAAGTTCTTCATAGCTGTGCTGGCACAATGGCTGTGATAGCTCAATTGGGAGGATAAATAGAAGGACTTGGGAGAGGGAAGTATCTTTGTTTAAACATTTACTAGAGTCTCTACTTCTAATTGATGTAAACGGATTGTACATCTGGTTCATTCACAGCTTCGAGCCACATATTTTCAGATTAGCTGCAAGACAGGCTTGGATGATTTTTATTTTTTTATTTATTTTTTAAATCCTTCAGTTATTGAAATAGTGAAACTTATTTTTAGTTGCCTAATTTAAGTTAAAGAAGCATTTTAGAAATCTCTCTAACCTGTACTTAGTGGAAATGTTGCTTATTCTCATCACTGTATATTTTCTTCATTAATGTCTAGGAGCCAGAATATGCCTAAGATCTAGAGTAAGCAAAAGATTTCCAGCATAGGTGTTAAAAATACACTTTTTTTTTTTCTTGTATTTAAATGGTGACTCAACTAAAACAATTGACTGCTGTTGCATAATGCTTCTATTTAATTATCAGATTTCAGGGTGGTATGAAATCTGTTAATATTCTCAAAATTGCAGCTTAATCTAATAACCTATGAGTAATTGCATAAAAAGCTATTTCACAATTCTAATTTTTTAGATACAGAACAACTCAAAATATTTCTGTTTGCAGTAAAACACTTCCAATTTATTTGTCAGGAATAGGAAGGAGAAGACAAGTAAAAATTGTGTGGCCCTGTGCTGTTTGCTTTTGAGTCCTGTTGTTCTTTTGTATGTACTACTTTTAGATAATTTGGGTTTGTGAATGAACACGAGCAGTACCCATAAGCCACAGAAATTAATGAATTTTTTTCAACTACCCCCTTCATCCTCCCCTCAATCTGCCAAACTAGCTTTACCTAACTAGTCCATGTATTGACAAGAGTGTTCTTGAGAGGCTTTTATGTAGAAGCTTAAGGTTAAAATGACATAATAGGCCCAGCTGTCCTATCCAAAGTATGAGATTTGTGCTCTGAAAAAAAACTGTCTGTGCTGTGAGAAAACAGTACATGTTACGTGATGCTAGAATCAAGTTGCTGGTGTTTTTTTTTTTTGTTTCATCACTCAAATATCATGTCGTCTAAAGATGCATATAACCCGAAGCGGAGGGACATGTCAGTCAGTGTAGTGGAATCACTGTTTCTTCATTTTACTTTCTGAAAATCTGGTAGTGTATCTGGATGAACCTGAAGCTCAGAAGAGTTATCATATGGATTCATTTGTTCCTGCTTTTCATGTAGTTCTGCCATTTCTTTTGTTCAAGCCTTTTTTTTTTTTATATGATAACTATTATAACAATTTTAGAAAGTAGTATGGTTAGCTATTTTGCCAATTTCTTGCAATATTTTTGTGTTCATTCTCTGCGAATAAGTATTGTATTTGTGACCAGCCAAATATAATTCTTTTGAGAAAACTGGAGAATTTAACGAAGTACTTAAGGTGGATTTGATTTTTTTAGATTAGAAGGAACTAGAAAATGTATCGTTGGCTTTCTTGAATTAAGCTGATTAAGTTTACAGAATTTAAAAAACTTTCAGAGACCTTTTCACATTTAAAAAAAAAAAATATTTGGAGGAACAGAGAGAATCCTTTCTGTATNTTTAAAACTCTGGTTATTCAGGTGTAGTTCCCAGGCAACTAAAAAGTGATGCATAAGCTCTACAGGTAACAGGGTACATAAACCTAGTGCTTATTGATTTAGTAACTGTATTTTATTCATAACTATTCAGGAAGAAACTTGTTGGTTCCAAGTGGGAGGTTTAATGCACACTGAGGGTGCTTGGTAGCACAGAGGTTTAATACTGCTAAGTGCCTCCAGAAAGGTACTCTTTCATCAGCCTCAGATTAACATGGGATGAATAACAGAGCAATTTATCAACCAGGCAGCTCTGAGGAGTGTCAGCAAGAAAGCTGACGATGATGAATTGGAGAGAAACGAGTGCTGCGGTAGGTAGCCGCTGCTGCTGGAGTTTTGGGAGAGGGCAGCTCATATTTAGGTGTTTGCAAGATAATTAATTGGGGAGGAGCCACATTCCTCTGCCCAGCTGGCTAGTAAAGAAGCATGTCCTCCTAGTCTTTGAGAAGTTTAGCAAAGTTTAGCTTAAGAAGTTTAGCTTAAACTTAGAAGTTTAGCTTAAGCTAGCAGATGGATGACTGGATTGTACTTTGTGGAGAAAAGTTTACATCGGCCTTCAGGACAGACACTGAGAGTTATGTTCTGATGATGTTATGTTCAGAACATCTCCTGTTGTTTGCAGTCTTAGCAAACTTACTTGGCAGAATGAGTTTGTTCTGAACTTAATGGTTAAGTTTTGTACTCGGTTTCTTAGATTTTACATCTTTGGTTATTTTGACTTTTTTATTTTATTTTATTTTATTTATTTTTTTATTTTTTTATTTTTTTTTTTTTGTAGAAAGGATAAAGAGAATAATTGTGAATTTCAGGAAACCAAACCAGAAATAAAATTGCCTCTCTCCCCATTTTTTTTTCTCTATTCATGTGCCCAGGTCTTTCTAATTCCATTTAATTAGGTATCTAGAAGAATTTTTTTGAGAAAAAACTCATTTTATCAAGTTGCAAAAATATATGGAGAACAGTTTCAAATAATTGCATTAAAGTCAGTGCTTTACTCCCATTTCGTGTGTGTGTGTGTGTGTGTGTGTGTGTGTGTGTGTGTGTGTAGCGGTTTGTATGAGTTTCTTTTGTTTGTTTTACTCTGGGGACAAGTGAGATGCTGCAGGTTCTCTCAGTTCTTTATACTGCCTTTTTCTTCACCAGAACTCAGTAATGAAATAAGCCGTAAAGACAAGTATTTCAGTACGTAACTAGACATAATAACATAGTATAATGGTATATTATAGTAAAAAGCTATACAGATTATGATTTTAGTCTTTCAGTGGTTTTTAATGGTTAGGTCTGCTACTCAAATAGCTTTAATATTTTAGATGTTCTTGTACTGGTAAAATTGGATGAGATTGTGTTTAAAAATGTCTTTTTTTGTTTGCCTTTTTTTTTTTTTTTTTTCTCCCTCCTCCCTTTCTGGATTAAGCAGCTTGGCTGCCGAAATTTTTAAACTCCTGTTCATATCAAAAATGTGATTCAGAATAATCAGAAGGAGAGCACATTAAAAACAGTTCTGTCTTTCCTCAAACTTCTACTGTGTGGTCTTAGTGTTAGGTTTAATGTACAAAGGAGGAGTACTAATATAGTAGTAACATTTAAAGAGTTTTCTTCTGGTCTAGTTACGGATTGATTAGTAGTTTCTCATAGTGTCTACTTATATAGTTGACAGCTTAATGTTGCTATAAACCATCCTTTGCTTGGAAGGTGAAAGAATGAATACAGCTTGAAATGAAAGCTGGATAATTTCCAGGCTGTTAAGCTAATTGGTGAAACTTAATGCCACAAATATGAAAGCAAATACTAGGCACCTGTGAATATTAGCATCATGAAAAAAATGGGGCAAAGGATGTAATGTGATGCACTTAAAGACTGTATGCTATAAACGACTACAAAAATGTACTATACATTGTTGTTGGAACTATTCAGTAACTATGAAAGAAGCAGAAAACTTAGAATAATTTTTCTTGCAGTGCTTGGTGTTTTGAACTGAAGCGTGCTCTTCTGCAGAAAAGGTTTGATTTACAAAACGAGTTTAACAGTTCAGAGTTAGTCTTCAAATACTGAGGTTTTATTCTGCCTTTTTAAATCTCAACAACAGGCATAAAATGGCGTTGAGATATGATTGGCTTTTGTTTTGCAGGTACTCTTGTTTTTACAACTTTATACATTTCCCCCCTCCTCTTTGTAACATGGAGCTATTTCTATCTCTCCTTCCCCTTCCTCCCTATTTATTTATATATATATATATATTTCAGTTTGCTAATATTATGCACTAACTTTAGTAGTTAAGGGCATCATGGACTTTCTGTTTAATTTCCACTAACATGGAAGTACAAGTATATGAAAATGATAGATGTTATCATTCATGAATAAAGGTAGTAAAACAGCTATGTGTTCAGATACTTTTAGCTGTAAATATTCCAGAATTCCAGAAGTAACTTTTTTTCCTTCTTTAAGGCTTTTTTATATCCTTATCAATAGTTTTGTGAACACACAGGAACCATTGTTTGAGGCAGGAAAAAATAAGAATGTAACTTACGAATTACTGTAATGGTAACCAGAATATTTAATGATGCACATAGGATCTGATGTAGTTTGCCTATGTAGTTAATCCATTTTTAAAAGCTATTCTGAATATAAAGTCTGCATTTAGAAGATCCTTCCTGATAGATGTAAGAAATTGTATTTTAAACCACTGTAATTCCTGAAGTTAAAATTATTCTCTCTTGTTTAGAAGCTTATACTATTTTGTATTAAAGAATTATGTGATATACAATTAGCATTTAATTTACATATTGAATCTTCAACTTTAAAAACTAGTTTGTACTTGTTGTTCCTAAAAGGTTGTTTTTTCAAGTAAGTGAAATTGTCAGCTGAAGAGAAAATTGTTTATGTAACTGCTTTGTAAAAGCTTACACTGTTTTAAACAGTTTAATTCTTTAAGTAGCAGAGATCTTGTCTACCAGACTGGTAAAATAAATACAAATTTTGTGTTAATATTGTCTGTGTGACTCTCCACATCTCTCTCCCTCTGTTAAGGGGGAGGTTAGATTTACAAATTATTGTCATGGGCAGGATTTAATATGATTTAAATTCATATTTGTCTTGGTGTAATTACAAGCTATACGTAAGTATGCTTTAGTTATAAAGCTAATGGTGGGGAAAAAAGTGCTTAAGACTGCATATCTGGCAGTTTTTAGTATGGTTTGATTCACTGTTCTTAATGTGGTGTTGATGTGCCTTACGATAGCTGAAAAGATCTGCCTCTGAGAGAAGAGTATTTTTGTTTGATTACAGGCTGGAATCAAGAAATCTGATAATTCAAAATATTTTTCATTAATGCCTGAGCAGGGCAGATATTCTAGAAAACTTGCATATGAAACACTTTGATGCTGCATGCTGATGCCTGTGTGATACAGAGTGCTTTGCTTTGTAATAAGTTGTATTTTAGTTAATTCTACAGATTTTGCCAAAACAGTAATCTTCCTCTTGTCATCGTTTCTGTTTGAAACACTCTGATACCAGCTACTGCTGTAATGGCAAGAGGTAAACTCTGACGCTGCATTATCCTGTCTGGTTGAGAATTTCGTCTAATAGTCCCAGAACTTGGTGTGCCAATTTTCAATGCATTGGCCTGTGAAGTAATTGGGACTTCAGCTTGTAAATACCAAGCTATTGTCTTCAGTGCAGTTAGTTGAAATCAGCTTTCTGTGCTGCATTGCAGTGCAAACCAATTAATTGCAGGGCGACAAGGTGCCAGTAACTCCCCCCCTTCCCTGCCCCTGGCCCTGACCAGAAAAAGTTTCTAGTGAATACTCTGCAATATGAGCAAGTGCATGACACTTTTGGTTGAAATTAAACTTTAAACTTATGGTCATATAGGATAAAGAGTCTTGGGTTGTTCATCTTTGATTTCAAAATTCATGTTTAGGAGAAGGCTTCTAAGAATATTTCTCCAATTCACGCTGCTGCTAGTGCCATGTTATGCCATGCTGCTAGTGCCTTCTTGTTAGTCATTGAAGTCTACATGGGTCACATGAGATAAAATGAAAATGCCAACTAATGTGGCATAAAACCTCAGTTGTGTAAGTTATGAATACTATGTGTGCCCCAGGTTTACTTAGTTTTTGAACATCTGCCACTTAAATATCAAAAATTTATTGAATAGCAGTTTTGCATATCTCAAGGAGTGTAAGAATTGACTTAAGACAGCAGTGCTAATGTATTCAATGTTGTGATCTTCACTTTTCTGGCCACACAGTAAAAAGAATTAGGAGGACATCACAGGAGAGAGTGACTGTTGAAATATATTAGCTTTGTATTAGGTATTGGTTGTTTGTCTGTTAGCCAAAGTAGTTAGAAAGAAAGAAAAGGTCTGAGAGCCATCTGAGATGCAGCATTAGTATACACAAGTGAGCCATACTTAAGTTAAAGTAGGATATAAAGTGATATAAAATATGATATAAAGGCATTTCATAGTTACCTCTTAATATTACTAATATATTTAGCTGTATTTACTATTTCACAGGCTACAGTTACATTACTTTACTTTTTCTTTTTTTTAGTAGAATACTAAGATCTTTTTTTCCTGATTTGATAATTTTACTGCTGTACAGTAGTTTAAAGTCTGTAATCTTGCATGATGCACAGACCAGTCTGAATTTAATTCCTTTATAAGCTCTGGTATGTGGCTTTTGCTTAATTTTTATTTCTAATGATGACTGTGATTTTTGTTACTTGAAAATAGCGTAATTTTCAATATCTCTATTTTCAGTAGTTTTTCTTTTTTTTTTTTTTTTTTTTTTTTTTTTTTTTTTTTAAGTATGATATTTATGTTGTGTGTTACTTTAGCATTTATAAAAGGAAACAAAATAGAACTTTAGTTTCCATCCTTTGGGAAGGAGAACATTAAAATGCATGGTAGAGTCCCTTTAGTTTGCTTGAATTTTCGTAGTTTCTATGATTTCAGTATCAAGAGACAGCAAAGATTCAGTATTTTGAGTACGTTTCAGTGCTGATTAAACTTTTAGGGAAAAGTGTCTTTGGGAAGGGGGAATCGGTATAGAATTTGAGAACAAAATGGAGTGAAAGAGATGCAGCGTGTTTAGTGCAAAGAGGAAGTGTGTTTAAAAAGTGTATTTTCTCAAATTGACTTAACTCATTTATTAGTAGGGAGTGCAAGATGTCAGGTAAACTGTAGTCAGTTTGGGGATTAATTTTATTTTCAGAATGTTTTGATTAATAAAAGCAAAAAAAAATTATGTCAATGTATTTTCTTTTAAGCTATTGTCTGGTAAAATCACTAAAAGTAGGATGGGATGATGGTGTTTATTCCAAAAGTTGAGCTATAGGTACCACCTGTGAAGAACTTTCTCTAAGGTATACCCTATTTTAGAGCTTTTTTTCTGTGAGTGATAGGTCCTTGCATTGCACTGGAGACGCTAATGTCTGAATGGATGTGATGGCTGCTTCGGAATGATGCTGCTGTTAGCAGTGAAAAATGTCTTCCTTACAATTCTTGTGCAGCAGGCCGTGGAGTGCAGCACATTTTTATAATAAAGGTGATGAATTTAATCGCAAACTGGCAGCCGAATGGAAATTGCAGACCTTGATACTGGGAGAAAATTGCCTATAAAGCAACTCCTGAGAGAGCAGGCTTTAAATTTATCCACCCATTTCGACATTGAGGAGAACATAGGAATTGCAGGGTATTTCGCTTGGCCTGTTTAGTTCAGATGGATGATGCTTCAGTCTTCCTTTATTTAAGAACTAGATATAGTTTGTTAAAAGAATGACCTTGTTGCTTACACTTTACGTGGTAAGGCTTTTGGAAAATCTATTCCTTTATTTTCCTGAAATATTTGCTGTTACTATAAAGTAGAACCTGGTATGCATCATGAGCTTAAACTTAACTGCTTCACAGTTTTAGCCTTAGATAGGAGATTTAGCCCTAATGTGACTTGAGAGATTTCAAAAACTATATGCAATATATGGTTATGGGGTTACACTGATGTGAAAGCAGTGTTGTAAATGATATAACTAGTCTTAAAATCCACCTACTAGTTGTGTAAATGGAATATTGTCTCTGATAGCATGTAACATTGAGAGAGGTGCACAGCACTTTGCAAAATGTGTTGATATTTACAAAATTCAGCATATTATTATATTAGCTTTAATAGTAATAAATGCTGTTATTCTTTAAATATGATAAGTAGGGGCTAAATTTACAAATAAAATTTCCAGTTATGGAAAGCACTGTAGAGAAAGTATAACATTCCTTAGACTTAGAAAAATATGATATATTTTATATATGGAAATTCTTGCAAGTGGACTGTTTTAGAAATAAGTACTTTTTGTATACTTACTGAGTTTCCCTACTGCAACACTTCTGGAAAGACCATCATTCAAGAAGAATTAAGCATATATAGCTTTGGATTTTGTCACTTTCTTTAAGGTAAGAAAAATAGGAACACGTATGGGTAAGACCTGGAGTGGGCTAAGACACTGAGTGTGGTATTCAGAACAATGTGGTAAGCACATTTCTTTCAAAGATGCCATTGATTGGATTTTCCCTCTTTAGTGAGATCAGAAGTCTGTTCTGTGCTGGAATGATTACTGGTACATTTTCCCTTGAGTGCTAATCCACAGGTGTGAATAAGTAGCCCAGTAAATCCCCACCAAGCCGAAAAACTCCCTTAGAAAACCAAAACTGCATTAGGCAATCCTCATGGATGATTTTTTAAAGAAAAAGTTCTGAAGAGATAGTGCTCTGTATTCCCAGAAGTCATTAGGATCGCTAAATAGTTGCATGGTGCACAACTGAGCGTTAGGGGCAGTAGTCAAAAGTTTTGCAAGGCTAGACTCTGTAGTTAGGGAGTTGCTTCTCCATACTAATTTGTCTGGAGTATAGATTTGTAGCAACATTAAATGTGAGTGGTTAATGGGTTCTTTTTAAATGTGTTTTGGTATTTATGCTTATCTCATTTCTTTTTTTTTTTTTCTCCTTCTGATGTTACAGGAAAATGATTGCCTAAATTGCTTCAGAAACGTACAGTAGCATTTATAATCTCATTTTACCCTGTGCTATTCTGTTGAAAGATCATTAGGTTCAATAAACAAATTAACTTTACATCCGTGCCTGTTTGTAAGCAGGACCAACTTTTCCTAGACTTTCCTTTCACCTAAGTGGTCAGGTTCTACTGCACACAGCCAGCCAGAATTGGCGGATATAAACTTCATTCCTGTTCCTCTGCTTGCCTTTTTTTTTTCTCCCTTCTCTCTAAGTAAATAGATCAGAAATAAAGAGTAGGATCTGTTCACTTGTTTTACTGGAAAGCCTTGAAGAGAAGTTATGGAAGATTATTTTGAAAAGAAGTAGGAGATCGATGATGTCAAAAGGAGGCTCTTGAAATCTAGGAAGGTGTCCCTGTTGATTCCTTTCTGCTAATTCTGCTGCTCAGTGGATCCTTCTATGATCTATTTCAGTTCAGTAACCTGGAAGAAAAATAACCAAGCAGAAAGAGAAAATGTATCAATAGTCTTTTGCTTGATTCATGAGTTGAACTGACTGACTAAAACAGATGTGGTGTGAGAGGTGTTGGGGAACTATGTAGGTGGAGGTGGGAGAACAGTTAATTCCTTCCTTTTTCAACATGAGTGTGCTGTTAAAATTGGCTCTGCTCTCCTATCTAAATGTTAATGTACCTCTATATTATATGTCCCACTGAGTGACTTTTTTGTTCTGTGTAGCTTGTTTTAACTAAAACTTTTCATGCCAAGTGTGTGGCTTAGGTTGAACTATATTCAAAGCCACAATCAAAGAAGTAAAAAGTTTTCAAGAATGAGTGTAGGGGAAAGGGAGAGTGTAGGGGAGAGTGCTTTCAAACAAACAAAACCCCTGCACACCTTCTGCCCAGCACCTCCTTTTTATTCATTTATTTATTTATTTTATAATGAGTTCTGGGAACCTACTGGTGCAAGTGCTTTCCTTATTTTGATTTGAAAGTCAGGCTGGATCTGGATGAGCCAATTAACATGTTTGTGTTTTAGCACTGAGGTGCGCAAGGACGCCTGGCTTGCTGAGCATGAGTTCTACCTCCATCCAGTTTCTAGCGATGAGCTCTCGTGTTACTTGGGTGTGTTCTACTCAAACTTGGAGGCTCTGTAATTGCAACTGGTTGGTTTCTGTGGAGGTTGTGGGTTTGCTTTTCCTTCTGCTGAAACTCCAACTTCGAAAAGAAAAATTTGAATTTCCATTTAAAAAGAAAGCCAGGAAGACTGAAAGGGCTGTATTTAGACAAAAGGTCTGGTGATGGAGCCATGCCTCATGGTTTTCAAAAGGCTTGGTGGTATAAGAGAGTATTGGGTGAAAATGAGAATTGACTGGAAAACTGAAGGAATAAGGAATTCATCTGCTACATACATGAAAAAATGGTATTTGAATAGAGACAAAAGAAATTCCTAGCACAAGAGAGAGTTTTGGAGGAGGAAGTTGGGCAAAAGCACGTCTGCTCAAGGAAACTGCTCTCCAGAGCCGGGAGTAAAACCAAAGTTTTGGAGTCTTGCCATGTCTTTGCTGTCAGCAAATACCTCTGAAATCCAGATTGTCTTGTTCCTCCTCTGCTGCTGGATGAGGTCTTCTGCTGTCGGTTAATACCTTATTTCATGTGGCAAACGTCTTTGGATCTAGATGCCAGTTGGAGCTGACTGGTTGAATTTAAGAAGTTGCCAGATCTGAACACAATTGTTCCGTGGCTGTAAAGCTGATCCAAAAGATGCACACAGATAAGGACTTGCTTGTTTTGCTGCGTATGAAGGGTGGTATTTCTGATGCAGTAGTCTCAGGTAGCAGTTCTCTTAACTGCTTTTATTTACAAAGGAGTGAGGGCCAGATAACTTTGTGAAAGATACAGTATCTTACTGTCTTGCTCCAGAATGTGGGTTAACATATCTGACAGGAGACTTACAGAACAGTGATGAGCTGCTTAGAGAAATAAGAGCTAAGTAAGGAGGATGAAATATGATCTTATCTTGCTTGATGAATATTATTCACAATTATCCAGAAACTTGTCAATTATGGTAAATACATTGCTTAGCGCATCTGTGTCTGTCTTATGCTGTGGAAATGTGCTAGATTTTGCTGTCTCAGTATAAATTTTTTGTAGAAATCAAGAAAGAATCCACCAAAACAAAGAAAAAGCACCACAGCAAGCCTTTAACTAGGGAGGATTTATTCCCTAGGGAACTGAGTGTATTTGAAGCTGTCTCATGCCCTCCACTGCAGCATGAAGTCCTGTGCTTCTTTTTATTGGTAAAGTATACAGAAGTATACTGTAAATACACTCAGTTTTCAGCTTCAAAGATGAACGTGTGCACTGAATGTTTTTAACAAGTGCTGAAGCATGGGATGTGCTTTCTAGGGTCAGTTGTCTTGAGTCTCTTAAAAAAAAAAAAAAATTACACTTGCAAGCACACTCTTTGAATTCTTAAGGTTGTTTATGAGATTGGGGAAGAAGTAAAACTATATGAACCAAGTGGGATTTTTTTTTTTTCAGACTTTTTAGAAAACGCCTCTTCGTGCTGAGCAAGGCAGTTTTAGCTTAGTGAAATAGGAAGATATTGACCAAGATGGTGTGTATTTATTTACATGGAAAGAACATTGCACTCATTCTTGAAGATGGCATCTGTTATTGATGCTTTGTCCCAAGGCAAATTTTAAATATCTAAAAATGTTTATCACTATTTATCAATAAAAAAATAATTGTGTATTAGCATTCTGAAGATTTGTTTCACTTCAGCAAATAGTGGTATCTTTGCTATGTGAACGTTTTGGAATCAAGGCCATATTACAGTGTTGTCATAGTTCTCAGGATAGTTAATCTGCTCAAATATAAAAAGCCAGTAATTTTTCAAGAGGAGAAATTAATACTATTAATATTTTAATTTCTTCAGATTTTGCAGTTGAATATCCTTGAGAAAACATTGTGGGGTTTATTTGACTACTTTTTGCTTGATTGCTCTTGTAGTAGTCTAAATAACCGTGCCACTTGGAATCTAGTGGCAAAAACTGCGAAGCTACCTCCGATGTGCCTGCAAGTGATACATGTTTAGATACCTTCTGAGTAGACTTGACTTGTACTTTCTGGGGTAATCTAAGGGCAATTTTGACGGGGCTTCTTCACTTACTAAGACAGTATTTCAACTTGCAAATTTCCCTGATGTTGGCTTGATGTTTTGTGCAAGTCGAGTACTGTACATAAAAGACAAAAGAAGGGTGTTCATTAGGCCCAGCCTAGTCTAATTTATTCTGACTAGTTATGGATGGAAGTAAGGGTAGTATCACTAATCTGATTATTACCATTTACAGAGTAAATTGGAGTGAACATAGTTCTGTCTTATATTCATCCAAATAAGAATTTGTTTAAAAATGGGTAACAATGATATGTATAGATAACAATGTAGTTCTTGTGAAACCCCCACATAAGTGGAAGAAAATCTTTGTAATCTGTCTATGCCTCTGGCAGCCAATAGGATTTAGTGGATTGTGTGTGTATTTATACATATATGTGTGTGTATGGGTTGCTACTTTGTCTGCAGAGCTTTAATATTATTGAAAATCAAACTTTAACGTATCCAGCTACAAACTAGACTGAATGTTCTGTTCATCATGTGCAATAAATAAATAAATAAATAAATAAAACAGCACAAATAAAAGCCAGCACCTTTCACTGCAGTGAAAGAAGCCTAGGTAGCAGTGCTCTTGTTTTTTCACGTTATCAGATGTTGATGTTTTAGTGGTCCTTCATTCTCTTCATTTAATTTTTGCTGAGCATGCACAGTCAGAAAGCACTGGTTGCCTTGCTGATTTCCTGCCTCATGGTGTTGTGTTGAGTCAGGTGGCTGAACTAATGCATGGTACAAAAGGAGGGATAACCATAAGATTAGTGTTCTAATGTCTCTTCAGTTTAACCCATATTAATGTCTGGAAAAATATTCAAGTTTAGTTTAAAAAAGAAAACAAAGGCAGTTACACATGGTACACTATATATATATATATTATATATTAATGCATAGCCTATATCTGCAATATAGACTATATATTAATATATTTAAATGTTGAAGTTAAGCCTCAGTCCTTGGATATAAGATTTAATTTGGTTCCAGGTCTTGGTTCCCTGGAGATTCATGTTTACATGGGCATTTTTGTGTTTTAGAGAATTATTCAGGTGTATATATTTTCAATTAATTCAAACACACTTTTTTTTTTTCTCTCTCATTTGATGAAAAATGAGCAGTATTTCAAAGCTGACTTTTTTTTTTTAATTGTTCAACCTGAAATTCAAATTGTTTAACAGTTCTAATAGAAGAAGTCAGTGACAGTTTTTAAATAGTGCTAATTTCTGTCTGTGTTACCTGACATAAATACGGGTATTTCTTTTCTTCTTTTCAGCAGCTTAGTTTCAAGTAGGTACTCTTGCCAAAATGACATTACTAAAAGTTTTTGTTTGCTATATTTCTGACGTGTGAAGCTCTATCACTGACTGTGCAAACTACAATTTGTGGTAAATGAAAAATCTGTACAAATGTGGGGAGTTATTTTTTCTTTTTCATCTGTCTAATGTGGCGTAATTTGGCATAAGGCTGTTGTGCTTTGGAATTCCTAACCGAAGCAATATATTGCTTATGTTATTTGAAAACTGAAGCAAAAGAAATATATCTTTATCTATAAAAATATATCTATATAAGTATATAGATAAAATATAAATATATCTATATCTAAAAATATAATTTTATATATAGTATATATAGTGCATATATGTAGTGTGTATATTTTATAATATAGTATATTTATATAGTATTCTAATCAAGTTCTTCATGTAATTATTTATTGTTGAAAATGCCATAGGGAGCTGCAACAATTAAGATCTTTACTTTTCCACTGCTGTCTCAGATTGATCCTTCCTAGTTGGTATGTGGTTGATAAAATTTTTATGGCCTATCAGCTGCAAAAAGAATATTCCCTACTGGTGAAGAGAAAGCAAAACAGTGAGGAAAAGAAACAAAAGCTCTTGTAGTTTTACAGCAATAAAAATTCAGAGTGAGATTAGCCAAATTCATGTTTAGAGATCATTGAGCTCACCCTATATAAGATTTTCTTTCACCTCTAATCTTTTTTTTTTTTTTTTTTAATAGTTGTACTTTTGACATATGTGTGTTTGCTTTATTTTAGCTTATTCCTTAAATACCCTTTCTAGGAATTCCCATTTCTCTAGTTAAATTCCTTGCGGAGTAGAGCCTGTGAAGCTCGTATTAGTACTGCACTAGTTTGCTCAGCACTCTCTTGTAGGTTACTACAGCGCTCTAGCACAGCGTATTTTTTGGATTGCTGAGTCTGGCAGGAATGCTGTTTGTTAAACTAAGTTTTGGAATGGCCTACTGCATGAGTATGTTTGGTTACTACACGGAGCAGTAACTTTGGTTACTGCTTCCACTTACTGTTTATTTTTGTTTCCACTGTTTGTCTTTGATCTCTAGTGTTGTGATGGTTTTACTAGCAAGTTCTCTTTATTTCACTGAAGTCAGCTGTTTTGAAGTCCAAACCCCCTCCCCTCCCCCCCCCCAAAAAAAAAAAAAAAAAAAGTTATGTTTGAACAAAGTTTATGAATTTATTTATTGGCCATTCTCTCTTAAAAAGTGTTCTACATTTACTAAAGCCAAATCTTAGAACAGTTGTCTGTGTTGATTCATTAGCAACAGGATGGATAAATCTCAGCTTATCACACCCAGCAGTGGCTGCAGCTATCCTGAGGACTGATTATTAACAGATGTCTGCGCACATGAAGATGCGTTATTTGATAAATGCAATCTAAAATATATGTTGGGCATGCATAATCTTTTATTACAGATGAGTGATCCTTGGGCTGTAATTTGGGCACTTGCCTTATCAAACCTTCTAAGCTCCAGGGTTGCCTCCGCATTTGATAGTAAAAGGCCACCATCTGATTCAGCAGGGCTGGGGTGCACGCTGCCCAGCCCCGGGAAGTCTTACAGTGCCTCAGGGCTTGGTTGCAGTTACTTGATGATGTCTGCAAGTCAGCAAAGTGCAATAGTCGATGTGGAACTGACTTGCAAGTAAAACTAGTTGTTGTATGTCTGGTAAAGGAGGTGCTGAGAGAACCATGTCTTTATGCTGGGGTAGGGCAGCATAAAGCAAAGCCATGTGAGAGGGAGAAGCATTATTGAAAGTGGGATTTTATTAGGAATGACTGACTGCCCTATTCTGTTCAAGGTGATCTGATCACTAATGGAATAGGATCCTGCCTTTGAGGCCTTCCTTCCCCATATGCCTTGATAGTAGTGTGTGTGTGTGCCATTTCTTAGCTAATACAGGATGAAATACGATGTGGATTAACCTATTGTTTTCTGAAGTGCTCAATATGCTGAAGTGCATCAATATGAAGTGCTCAATATGCTGAGTGAATGCTGTTGTGGCTTTAACTAGAGAACTTCCCACAGAATGATTTCAGTTGCTCTTGTTCAGTATGAAAATAACTTATTTCATGTGCTGAAAACAGATGTAGAAGTTGCACAGCAATTAACTTTGTTATGAGTGAATGGGGAGGACAGAATAGTTTTTCAAGGGATATGGATGTCCAGTTAGCCAGTCTCTGGGTAGAGAAAGTCAATTAAAAGACAGATAATCTGAATTGTTCACAAAGAAAAATTTCAAAAGCAAAGATAGTAAACCAAGATAAAGGGTTTTGTTTGTTTGTTTTTTTTGTTAAAAGAGACATTCTTAAGTGCATTTGAGCGAATGTTGTTGTGTGCTGTGCATCTTTCGGAATATAGGTCTCATTTCCTTAATTTAAAGTAAATTTAGCAGCTTGATGCTCTGTAACCATGCTATCTCTAACCAGGTACTTTATTGCTAAAGGAGCTGGAGAGGAGGTCTTGAGTGCTGTGCTTTAGGATATTATAAATGTGCTCACACACATTCGCTTTAGTGGTCGTGTGGTTGTGCTGGTGGACTTGACCAGCAGAAAGTTTTGGTGAGAGTTTGAAACTGTTAACCTAACCCAAGTTGTCAGGAAATTCCATAGGAAAAGGTAACAGTTTGTGTTCATGTCCTTTAACTGAGTTATCGTGTGAGCTTGGTCTAATGCTGATGCATCTGAGTAAAGAGTTGAATACACTGGTTTAATTTCCCTCATTTTAATAATGACTTGTAAAACACTGAATTTCTCTGACTCTTGAAAGTTTAGTTTAGATTTACAATATTCTGTCTATGAGCTAATTATTAATCTCAAGAAGCTTTCAGTTTTATGAAGATATGTTTAGATTGAATGGATAGTGTTACATGCATTGCTATGATACTAGTTAAGGATGGCTGCTAGACAGCTGGAATGTGCTTTTAGCTATTCTTTTAGGAACTTTTGAGCTGATTTTGATGTTACTAAAGTTTCTTATTTTTATGGAGCATAATATGAGGATATGAGGACACACACCAGTTAATTGCATGTATATAACTTCAGAGCTTGCCAAGGAGAAAAAGAGACTATAATTCTTCATATTTTCCTAACTTTTTTACAGCGTGTTACAGTTAGAGGTAATATGAGGTTGATGAATACATGAATACAAATTTTGGTAGTAGAGACAAATGCATACGACTGTTTTAAGTTTGCCTCTTAGTAATGTTTAAGTTCAGTGTCGTGCTGCGAACTAAAGCTGCTAATGTATGAAAATTTCCCACAGCAGTACTGTCAGTTTCTGCGACATGATTTTCACACCTCATCTTGTTTGTCTAAATCTCAATTTTTAGTCTGTATTATTTTGCGAAGATTATAGGAATCTTGTTTGCCTAATGCATGGGCATTTCATTAATTAAATAGCAGAGGGATGGATAAAGAAGATGTTTGCCATCCTTTGAGCGTGGATACAGATGATGCATGCAGGCTGCAGGTCCACGTGGCACAGTATTAAAAATGACGTGGTTTCCTTGCTAGCACTGCTAGTGCTGCTGCATCAGCAATAGCAGCAAGCAGAAGCAATGTTAAGGGGGAAGACTTAAAATTGTGATGAATAAAACCAACTATTTATTTGCCAAGTAAGCACACTAATAGTGATAGATTAGAAAAAGCATGAATTGCAGTGTTCCACCATTGATAAAGCTCTTGAAAGCTTTCTGTTGACATTTACAGGAAGAGAACAGACTGAGTATGCCCTATTTATTTTGGAAGTCAGTTTGATGCAAATCTTAAGCTGCCCAAAACAACAAGTTTTGCATTCTCTTCTTGCAAAAGAAATGATTGAACTTTGATATTGAGAGAGATGACAAATACCTGAAAGTGCTGCCCACTCATCATTGGACTAAAAGTTTAATCATCTAAAGTACTCCCAGATTGGGCTCAGAGGAACAAAAGAGAATAAACCAGAATTTTTCTAAGTCAGCAAAAGATAAAGTGAAATTTTAAATGCCAACATTTCCTTTGGCGAGGCTGCTGCATGACTGTCATATTCCATATTCTCCATGGTGATATTCAGGACTTTGAAAATCAATGAATAAGAATCTGTGAGAACGTGCTGATCGCTTCACTATGTAAAAGGGGTAGGTTAGATGATTCAGTCTTCCCTGAACAACTGTATTTTAGGGCATTCATCCTTCTTGCTGAATGAGCTGTTTAGCCTGTTTCTGTATTGAGAAAGCACTGCCTGTTCCTCCTCCTTTGCTATCCCTTGGTGACACTACTGCACAATTCATGGTTGCTTTTGTCATTAGTAAAGCCTGTCCAACCCTCTTGCATTCCTCTTTCCAAAGGACCAGGAGGGGACGTGGGTTGTGGGCCAAGAAATTCTTTGATGGTTTAAGTCTGAAACACTGCTCTTTACAGGAATATGGAGGAGTGCTAATTAAAAGGCAGAGAATCTATAGAAAGATAAGAAACATATGAGTTTATAGTTACTCACTGTGTTTAGTAGTAGGGTTTTTCTTCATTTGTTTTGAAAGAAGTCTCTTTTGAAACTTAATAGAAAGGAGCTAACCTGTTTTTCCCTTACTGCCTTGTGGCAGTTGTTAGAATGTTTTTCTGTATATAGAGGACTGCTGAATCTTTGGAAAATGTGATGCTTTTTTTTTTTCTCTTTGAAAATGGTAGGTTTTTTTCATATCAAGACTTGAGGCCAATTTTAAGTAACTTGGAAAAGGGAAAATCTGTTTTAAGTTTTCCTTTGTTTCTTGCTTTCTCCAAATAATTCTCTTAGCAACATTTATGTATTTTACCAGTCTTCTCTAAAGCAGTGCACCTGAGCGTAGGAAGAAAGATACAAGTCAGTATAGGAACTTCTTTGGAATTGCAGAATATATCATGAATAGAGTTATTTTGGCTTTACAAGTGTTGAGGGGGTCCAGACAGTGTTGTTTGGTACTAATGGTTTATGTTTATCTTTAAATCTTTTTGACAGCTTACTCTGGGTGTAGGGCCTGGATGCAAGTTCAGTTGATTTGGATTCTCCAAAGTGTTTGTCTATGTCTGAATGTTTGTAATGTTCATTTGCCAGTTTGGAAATCAGAATGAATACAAAGAACTCAGGAAAAAAAAAATTCTGTTGCTCAAGGACACCACTTAATTCTATTGATGGTCCAGCAACAAGTGTATTTAGTAAAAATACTTTATAAAAATATTAGTTTTTCCCATACATTTTACTTCATATAACATTAAAATTTAATAATAAGTGATTTGAGTCAGTTATTCCCCATCCCCCCAGCCCACTGATTTTGTGAATTTGAGTGAAGCTGCTCAAGATTTCTTGGAGATATTTCAGAGTTCTTCCCCCCTCCTCCCCAGAAATTATTATGGGAAAATCAAAAGCATTATTTAATCTTGTTTTCTTTTAGTGTCATGATCTATAGTTGAAAGAATGAGATTTTTTATTTTCTGTCAAACTACATAAAATTTTATGCTGTATGTAAAATTTTGGTGCCATTGATATTTCAAGCATGACTTGATTTGTGTGAGGATGTAAGAAACTGAAACTGAATATTCTCTGCTTCACTGACATCTAGGTACCTTGAAGATTTTTATCTATATGAATATGGCTGGCTTTTCTCACCATACCTCCTAAAGTTTTAATTAAACAAATCGCTTTTTTATTTTTTTTTTCTCATCATAGGAGCTAGCTTATGATTGAGGATCTTAAAAAGCAAAGCACCACGCACTTGAAGGGGAGGATGGTGGCTTGTGTTATAAGGTGGTTAGTGTATTTTTCATTCTGAATCTGTTCTTGTTTGAGACTGGGTTGTTCCAACACCATGCTGCTTACTGTGTTACTATGTATTGTAATCAAGAATAATAGAGGGGTGGATCTGCTATGACGGATAAGTGGCTCTTTTCCTCAGTGGATCTGCTATGACGGATAAGTGGCTCTTTTCCTCAGTGTGAAGGGTTAAATGCTGTTCATTAATGGCCTGTGCTGTATTAGCCCTCCAAAAAGGATCAAGGACTGAGCTGCATGAGTTTAGCTTTGACTGTTTAAATTGTGATTGAGCCACACTGTTAACCTCAGAAGATTGTTGCAGCTTAAATGTCTTCAGATTCTTAGTTCTGATTTAAACAGCAGTGAAGAATCCATTGGTTTAAATGCAGTGTCCAAATTGTAAGCGTTTTGAAGAGAACCAGAAAGTACATATCTGCAGACATATCATCTGTGTAACCAGTGTGTTCTTCAGATCATCTCTTAGAAATGTTTAGAGATTGAAAGGGCCATTGGTGAATCAAGGAAACACGTTACTTGCAGAGTTTCCAGGGACACAGGAAGAAAAATGTTCTCCTGGGTCGGAATAGCATCCCTTGCCAGGATAGATGACTACATAACAATCTTGAGATGGAAGAAGATATTTCTATTGAAACTCATTTGTGGTCTTTTTGAGCTTATCCCTTATATGAGAAAGACCAAGTCATTTATTGCTAAACTCAAGTCATCTATAAAGTACAGACCAGGCTGTTGCTAAAGATGAGTTGCATGGAGTTTGAACTTCTTTTTACACACTGCTGCTGCTAAGGATAGCAGAGGTGGGTACTTAACACTTTGTGAAAAGAAGCCTCATACTAGGTATGCAGAGTGCACAGCTGGAGGTTTGCTGAAGCTGCTGTGTGCTTTTCTCTTTTAGCCACATCAGCTATTATAATTAAGTGTCTCTCTTTAGTAACTCTCTTTTAAAATCCCTGGAGTGTTACAGAACATAATTACCACTACAGTGTTAAGATAGATGTGAAGTGGTTAGAACTGTACTTCGATGTTCACTTTGAAAGTAAAGCCTGCCTTATTTATAAATGAGTTGGCTTCCCGTGAGGTATGAGCATGGAAATATTGGTAAAGAAACATGAATGTGGAGAAACTAAGATCTTGCGTGCAAGCTCTGAAAGTTGTTTCATGAGACAAGGCAAAGAGGTTTTTGAGAAGGGAAGACAAAATATCTATAAATCATAGAGTTTAAGAAATGATGTGAAATCTAGATAAAAAGCTGTTTGCTTGAGTTGCTCTATTTCTTCTTTTTTAAGTGGGTGGAGTCATGAAAATTAAAAGGTATGCTCTGAGGTTCTGACATTGCTACTTCTCTGCTATATCTATCCTTATGTTTTGAGTATTTCAAAACAAGGCAATGCTGATACTTGCTAGAGGTAACAAATGAGTAGAGCTTTTGCATTTTTCTAATATGCTGTTGAATAGACTCTCTGAAATCTTCCTGTACTCTTGATAAACTACTGGTGGAGTTGCAGAAAAAAACAAAAGTAGATGCTTCTGTAGATCCATGTAAATGCTTGAACTGATTAGCAAAGTTACGAGATACTCAAGCCTAGAAGCCTGAATTTGGCTTAACGAAGTCACTAAAAGGAAAGATAACGTAATAAAAGAAAGCGATGCTTTTGTACGGACTTAAAGAAGGCTATTGAGAGAAGAGATACAATTAAATAAGAACAAGTGCATGAGAAAACTGCTGTTAATCGTAAAAGGAAAAAGATCTTGAAGATGTGGAAAAAGATTCAGTGGAATTTGGAAGTGACCAGCAAGTGTAGGAGATGGCTAATTAACTTAAAGTTCAATATTTGTGAGAGTGCTTGTGATAGACTGGGCTCTCAAGAGAGAACGAAGATGAGTTGTGTTTTGTTTGTAGTTAAAGCTAATGGTATGGACAGTTAAGGAAATCGACAGAGACAAGAATGAGTGCTAAAGCTTGAGGTTTGACATAATTATTTTATAGTTTAAGCAATAGTCCTTTTCTTCTTCTAAGTAGAAGACAAGTGAAGGGAGAAGCTCCTAGACTCTATAATCTACAAAAAATTTTGAAGACCTGATGAGCAATTGAAGAATAAATAGGAAAAACACCCTTTTTATTTCATCTGTTGCTTCTGAATCTTTCTTCTGAAATGTCTAGAAAAGCATCTGTGCAGAGAGTAATAAAGTGTCAAGGCTCAGAAGAAGCTATAGTAAGTATTTCAAGAGAAGTAAGTGATAATGCACATATTTGCAAGGAATTTCAAGGAAAGATTAAAAGTGTGTGGTGGTTTTTTTTTCTATGAAATCCAAGACATCTAGCATTAGTGTTTATGTAAAACTGATGCAATTTAAAATGAAACTCTTATTGCATCTCTTGTAGCTGCCAAATATAAACAAAAGTGACTGTATCCTATCTATGCTTCAGGACTTCAGCAAACTACCTAGTTTATGTTTCAGTAGAATGTAAGTTAATGGAAAATCTGAAGAAGTGAAAAGGAAATAAAGACCGCCAAAATATAATAATATTTGTCCAAAAAGATGTGCTAAGGAATTTCTTTAGATATTGAAGCCAGTATAAATGTTGCTTGCAGTTCAGAGGATTTGTGCCAGTTGCCATAACAGTCAGCATGGAAGAAAAGCAGTGTTCTGTTTTGTTTTTTTTTTTCCTCTTTTGGATTATCATTACATGATGACCAAAATCTGTGTTCTTCATTCTAAGCAGGTGTTAATGACTAAATTAATCTCTAGCATATGTGACTGTGTATGTTGGTTTCCTGTGGAGAAACAACTTCTTGAATATACAGAATAAGTTCATTAGACTGATTTAGAAGAATTCAGTTGAAAGCCAAGTCTGTGCCATTTCAAAAACTCATTCATCAAATCTGATGCCTCCCTATCCACCAGCTTTTCATGTGATGAAATCTCAACTATAAATCATTTTGCAGAAAAAAAACTGTGATTGTGAAGCAGGAGAATCTTTTAATCTCTTGCTTGTTACTGGAGTTTAAAGTGACTTCTCATTTGTGTAACTTCTTGTGGTCAGATTAAAACATTTCTGTTTTCAGTTTCATTTTAATAATGCACATTTCGAAAGTAGTTCTAACAAGTCTAAATAAAAGACCCTATTGGTTTCTGTTTTTAATTTACAGCCTATGCTCTCATAAAACTTTAAGTTGGTCCTTTGGTAACAAAGCTTGTGGAAATGTTAAGAGTTTTCAGTTTGGAACTTTAGTAATGCATTTTTAAAGTAAAGTATATTTAAGTATATTTACTTTTTAAAGTAAATATATATTGGAATGTATATATATATATTTTCCATTATAGTGGTAATTTAAATGCTTTCATTTTTAGGAATAGAATATAAGGTCTTGATATGGGTTTTGGTTAAGGAAGGGAAAACTTTGTCCTTTCTTATGTCAGGTTGAAAATTATCAGGATTTGAATCATTTAATCTGTATTTAATTACTTTTTTTTATAACTCCTTTAGGCATTGGAGATGCATATGTGGAGATATGCGTATCCCTATACATCTATGGAGATACTTAGTATCTCAGGATGTGTAATGCAGTGTAGTTTGTAGAAACTGTGCTTACAAATCTGCTTATGGCATTTCCTGGTGATGTTGAGGGTTTTTTTTTATTAGTTTACAATAAAGTAGTAGGAAAATCTGTGAACTAGGGGAAAAGGTCTTTAAGTTGACAATGTTGGAGAGATAATTTTTGATAATTTAATGAGCCTTCATTTAATTAAAAAAAAAAAAAAAAAGTCTATATAGTGATCTTGGTTTTAGGTTCCATAAATTAAAAATCTGAAAGCTAAAGGATTCTTTAGATCCACCCATATTTTCCCCCAAATTGAGTAATTTTTTAAAAGTTACTTTCACTAGTATTTAATTATGTTTTCATCATTTGTGTGATTGATTTTCTTGCATCAATATCTGTTCTTTAATTTTTGCTTAGATGGTTAATTTGGTTACTGCAGACTTTTTTGAGATCAGGGCGGACAGTTTTCAGCTGCTTGTGTGGTGAAAGAGGTGTGTGCATGTGTGTAGGGTTTGACATGCGAAGAGGAGAGTGTGACACTCCTGTGGAGTGTTGGAAGCCCTGAAAAAATATCCTAGATGATTCTAGGGATGGATGTGGGAAGGTGGAAGAGAATATTTTCCTTGCAGGGAAATCAGGTGCATTTGTGCTTTATTGTTGCAATTCTGTCAACATATTTAGAAGCAAGCGTAAATTTCGTCTTTCTAATTGGAGACAACCATAGACACTTTCTAAGTGTCTAACTGTTATGTCAGTTGGTTCAGAGAGTCCTGTCATCTCTGCAGCTCAAGGTGTGCAGAGAGGAAGCACCAGTGCGCTCATTGTGATTTCATTGCTGGACACGACTTACCGGGACAGTGTAATGGAAAAAGATTGAGTTACAGAGCTGTATAGTTCATGCTTGTCTCTATTTCTTTATAAACAGAACTTTGACAGACTAGTGATCTTGGTTGGAACTGGACGACTATCATTCATGGCTGACTTTTTAGGGACTGGTAGATGCAAGCTTATCAGTTTATCGTGCACTTTCACGTGATTATTACTGCAATTCATCTTCTTCAATGTAGTATCAGCTTTTGGCTGACAAATCTTGGTGTGCATTTTAGTTTTATGTAGAGCTGATTTGTTTTTCTTAGGGCTTAGTCTACATGAGAGAATTCAAGTATGGCTCTTAGGCTAACTGCTTGTAGCCGGTAACCCCTTCTGGAGCTGAGCTGGTGCCTACCACATATGTTTGTCAGTGCTGTATTTCTAGTTACAGTGGGCTTAAAATTGAGAGGGGTGGGTGTGTATGTAAATATTTGTATGTGTATGCATGCACACATTATAAAATATATGTACATGCTTACCCACACAAAATTATTCAGTAAAACTGAGTTCTCTGGTATCATGGTTGTACTTCTTTCATTATCAGAGTAGAAACTGTCATTAAAATAATATTTACTATTTGATTGTTATGCTGTGCAGTCAATAACTGTTCCTTTGAGCTGTCAAGTTTTTCATTGCTGAAAGATGCACCATTGCCTTTCCAGATGGTTGATCTTGTAGCTAGCAAGTGTGTGTGTGTGTGTGTGTGTGTGTGTGTGTACACGTATACATTTTTGTGTGTGTTTATTTCTTTAAATGTTAGGTACAGATTCCTTTTTCTTTCTAGCAACTTTTTTATACTTAACTGCATTTTTATATGCCTTTTAAACCACATGAAGAATTTTTTGACTGTTTGAAGGAGTTGCGGTTAATATTTACTTGAATAGTGGATTTTCGTAAACAGGATGTACAAGTAGCAAATTTCAAGGCATGGAAAACCACTTATGATGGTCCCAGAATGTAATATGCAGAATAGGTTTTTTGTTTTTATTACCATAATGCTCATGAAGAATGGAAGAAAATGGTGTTAAGATTTGGGAAATATGAGAAAGACGTGACTGTCTCATAAGATTATAAACTGTTGCTGTGTATATCTAATATGTCTTTTTTTTTCACCCCACAGAAATTAGCAGAGTACGGAAAGACATGTACAATGACACGTTAAATGGTAGTACGGAGAAGAGAAGTGCAGAATTACCAGATGCTGTGGGACCTATTGTACAGTTACAAGAGAAACTATATGTGCCTGTAAAAGAATATCCAGATGTAAGTATCTCTTTAGTCCCTAACTGTTGCTTTCTGTCATTGTTGTCTTCCCTCAATGTAATTTCATGTGATGCACACTGAACTGCTTTTAACATGGCAGTTTCTTTAGGTAGCAGTGTATGTACCACATGGTGGCTTGATACGTAGTAAAGCAAAAGGTGAATGGTAGAAGTCCATGTTAAATATCAAACTAGTGTGGATTATAATTCAAAAGATTTAAGATCGGAATTTCTGTTTAAAATATATTTATCTTGCTCATGCATTACTGTCATTCTTGAGTCACTGTGGAGCGAGTTTTATGGTGGAAGTAGTTATTAGGACAGTATGCTTCCTAAAATGTGTGTGTCTAAGGGTCAGTAACAGCATGCTTTGAGACTCTTCCGTCTTAATTTTTTAGTGTTATCCATTTTATACCTTTGTAACTACTTCTGTTCTGTATAGGAATGTGCTATTGTGTGTGTGGTGGTTTTTTTTTTTTTTTTTTTTCTTCCCCTTTTCTCAAGGTCCTTATTGCTTAATTACTCAATGAAGTGATAAAAGCACTTTTGTGCTAAACATGTGCCTGTGTCTTAGTTAATGCCTTTCCAGTAAAATAGCTTAGTGACTGAAGTCTTTGCTTTGCAAGTGGACTATGTGTTGTTTGTGGAGGGTTGCCTTAGTTATCAGCTGCAGCTTGTACAGAACTTGATACTCGATATAGTAGTATCGCTTAGGGTGAGGAAAGAGGGAGAAAGGGATTGTATTTCTTATAACTTACTGCTAAACTTTTCTTACAGAAAAGAATGGCAAAGTAGCTCAGCCCTAGGCTGCCAGCTGCGTATCAGTGCTTGTTTGGGTCATGGTGGCATCAGTTAGTAAAACTCCTCTGCACTGTGCTAGGTGATTATTATGTGCTTTTAGATCTACTTGCATCTGTTAGAATATGAGTGTGTTTTCTGGACAGTTTTTTAGCATGGTGCCAACTCCATGGGGACCAAGACCCATGTTCTCTGTGCTCTCCCCCTTGTCTGTATTGCTCAGCTACTCATTGTGGTACGTACATAGTTGAACAAGTAGTTACTAACCAGAAAATGCTATGAGGTACAGTAACAGTTGTGCTCAGTTTCATTTTATTTTTCACTAGTAAAGCTCATTGTTTCACTGACACCAGTTGTAATTGCAGAATATTATGTGAACCTCTTGTATCTAAAAAGGACTGTAATTGTGGTCAGGTATACTGTGGGAGGTGTACTCTGCAGACCATCAAAGTTTGTATCAAATAGATCAGGTTAAAACTGTCACCATCATTCTTTTCTAATAGGCAGTCTTTAAGATTATTAAAGAGAAATAGGAGAAAAATGACCAGAGGTTATTTTCAGATGTAGACCTCTGTTGGCTTTTAATAATAATAATAAAAAAGGAAAAATAAACATCATTAAGCTTTTATGATCCACAATTTGCTAATAAACTCTTATTCTGATAAATACTTTTAATTGATAATTTTAATCATATAAGTTATCTGATAATAGTCGATACTGCATAGTACAATAGCATAATTTTGTGTACAGAGTCTGATATTAATCATGAGGTATAAAAATGGTCCACCATGAGTTTAATCCAACTTTTACACACTGTTATTTGTGGGTGAATAGTAATGCTCATTTCTTACACTTCAGATAAATGATTAATTTTCTTGAATTTCCCCAAAGAGATGAGGCTAAACTTTGATATCAATTTAAGCGATTCTTGGAATTTGCACCTACAAATGTTGGACTGAATGAATGTTCTTCTATTATAATCGTGGCTTTATTTGTTATTAAGTGCCCTGTTAACACTGATTAATGCGAAATTCTCTGCTGGAGCTCTTCTGTGCCTCCTCAGTAAAAGTATAAAAACTCTGTAATTATCACATCTTAAAGTAGCATGTCCTTGGAGTATCTTGCAGCTTAAAGGCCAGCAGTGATAAACAGCTTGTGCAGACTTTCTGATTTTAGTTAAAACTGTTTAATTGGTGCAACAGAATGATGAACACAGGGATTCATTTTACTGTGGGGAACTTGCTGACAAAATATTTAAATCCTTTTTCAATTTGATAATATTGAGTTTAATAGCATCCCTAATATGGATTAAGAGAATGATAACATTTTCTTTATTTATTGTTCTGATTCTTTTACTTAGGCTCTTCATTCTCTAGTGGTGAGAAGGCTTATGAAAGAAGGCTTAAAAAGCTGGCTCTGTTTACCTTTGCAGTAGGAGGGCAAAGAGGGAATATAACTCTTCTCTGTAAATAAACTTGGGCCAGAAAGTAACCAGCAGGGTTGGGGGAATGTGGTGAGAAAGGTCAGCTACTGATGCAAGAACAAATGAGTGTGAAGCAACTACAATAGCTTATTTGCTAATATTCAGTCTGAATGATATATTTGGAACAACATCCTGATAGAAGTAGTGGGACTAAAAATTGATAACTTTGAGTTGAAAGTTTACAGGTTTATGAGAGGTTTTATGTGCAGTGTTTACACATGGTAGAGAATGGCTGTGATGAGAAAGATCCCCTTTGTTTCCATGTCAGTAAAATGGAGAACTGTCTTAATGTTGTATGAAGCTTCTCTGGTTTTGTATGAAACTTTTTTTTTTTTTTTTTTTTAATGATATGCTTCTGTTATGGACTACTTGTTTCATCCTTTGAAAGATAGGTTTCTTTTGAGTTTTGATTCACAACTGAGAACTTTCGGGGGGGGGGGCATCTTGTTGAAAGGTGGCATGTATGATAATTTTGTTGGGGAATAAGCCTGTTTATTTGCCAGAATATGCTTCATGCAGGAGACAAAAGGATGGAAGAGTCTAGAAAACATTGGACATAATCCTGTCCTTCAGTTACTGATAGTAACCTTGTGGGTTCAGCATCACATCAGCAGTGTTGGCAAACTTAGTCTGTATCAAATCCTTATGAAAGAATTACTTTCTCACTATTGAATATGTTCAAGCATTGAGGGAAATTAAGTTTAAAAAAATGATTATCAAGTCATTTATTTTACTAATGCTTCATTTTCATTCTTTCTTTTGGATTTCTTGCCTTTGGCTTGTTTCAAAAATTCTGTTTTCTGGAGAGAGGGAGGGGAAAAAAAAGAAAAGGGGAGAAGATAAAGGTAAGAAAAGACAATAGCATCTGCTTCAGCTAGGGATAGTGTTTCCCGTACTATTTTTCAGAGTATATTCATAAAGCTGAGACAATCCTATACCAATAGCCTATGCCAGTATGCAAGCTGAATGTGTTGGTTAGGATACATGTTTGTTACTGTGAGACTCATAATTGGTAACTTTGGATTAACGTTAATGTTAAACTTAGTGGTGTCCAACCTGTTTCGTCTGTGTGTATATGACGCTTCTACTAAAAAGTAGTGGTTTCTTTTTTAGTCTCTTTCCAGTTCCAGATTGCAAGTGTAAAAGCTCTCTAATCTAACACTTACAGCTAATGCTAGATGCTTAGGAGCCCTCTGTGCCCAGGAAGGAGGAAGAGGGTGGTGGTGGGTAACCCAGATGCTAGAGATGTTAGTCTAGAAAACTAGTCTAGACAGTTCAAGGTCCTCAGTGTTCTTTTGGTTGTTTGTTTTTCTCCTGTAAGTGAAATAGCTAGGACTTTATTTAGAAGAAATGAATCCTGCTTAAAATGGCTTAGTTAATAAATTTGAGGTGGCAAAACTTGTGTCCAGATGAAGTTTTTGAAGAACAACTTAAGACCTAGTAGTCTGCCTCTGTCATGCTTATTTCAGTTCATGCTATGCCTTTTCTAATGGCTGGTCTCTCACTGGTGCATAAACATAGTAACTGTCTCTATAGTTAGGCTTTCAGCAGAAAATTTATATCATCGAAGCTGTCATCTTAATTCCCTCTTGTGTTTGAATGTTTTAGCATTCTGTGTTTACAATTGGATATGTCCTACAAATATAACTCTTCTGTCATTTTGTCTGTGCTTCCTTTCATTGAAGTGTTTTTCCTCAATACTTATACTTGATTATTTTATGAAGTAGCTCTTGGAAAACTAAGAAACCCTGAAAAGTTATGTGAAAATATCTTGGTTTAGGCCATAATGGAAAGCTGACAGGTATTGTGGGGCAGAGAAATTTGTGGAATGTGGATTTTGGTTGCCTGTTTTTTACTCAGTCTATTCAAATGTCTATCAAAGTAGAGAATGGTTTTATGGTGAGAGGAGAGAATGCTAGTAAAATTTTGAGTAAAATTTTTTAGTTGCTTATTTATGCCTGATGAGATGCATGGCAGTGTGTGGTGCTTTTTTTTTTTTTTTTTTTTTTCCCCAAACTGACATTTTGTGGCCTTTAACTAGGATGTGGGAATAGGGCAAGTGTGTAAGTACACTACTAATGGCTAAAGCCACACTTGTTAATAGAACATATTTTAATATCAGCACATGACTCGCAGGATGGGACACACATGCCCTATTCCTATTAACAAATTCTATGATTCATATTTGTCAGTACATTTGTGTTCTGCTGCAATAAGCAGCTTAAATAGCTTTGCCTCTATTTGCATCTATCAGACACCTCTATTTCTCACTTCAGTTTTGAAGGTAGAGCTCCGTTAAAATGTTTGTCTACTTGTAAATTCTTGTTTAGGCACGGGAATCTCCAGTAGAGGCACTTAATTGTGCAAAGGCAAGAACAGATCCTCTGTTTTCCTCAGAGAGATCAAGTTGACTCCTGAAGAATGAAGCCTGTAGCTGAGAAGTACAGTATGCTTGTAGGCAGAAGGAACTGCAGTGAAAATTCTTCTCTTGGGAATACCAACTTGGTTTTTATTTTTATTTTTTTTTTATTATTTTTTTTTAAAGAGGGGAGGAGGTGGCAGGTAATAACCCATTGATAATTTTCAGTTGACAAGACATCTTTAACACTTAACAGCTGTACTTTCCCTAGAAACTCGGTAGTAGCTTCATAGTCTTAGGAATTATTGCTTGTACACTGAGATTCATGGAGCTGCCTTGGCAGAAGTTGCTCAATACCTTTTTGTTAGAGAACAGCACGAGTTCCGTAGCTTCACCTGCAAAGGTCATTGAAATGCAAGTCTTCGTTAATGATGTTTGCTCCGTGTTTCACCAGGGCAAGAAGGCACTGAGTCGGCATCCCGCATCACTTCTAGAAGCGGTTTTGTGTCCCAGTTAAATATCAGTCTGGTATTTTCTTTGTATCCCTTCTTAAATCATACAGTTTGGTAAAAAAAAAAAAAAACAAAACAAAACAAAACAAAAAACAAAAAACAAACAAAAAAAAAAACAGATTGCATATCCTCAGTATTAAAAAGTCTGCTAGTGCTGTTAGAATAAGTCTTTCTACAAAAGGTACACCTCCAATAAAAAGCCCTTTACTTCTAAGAAAGAACATGAACTGGATTTCTTTTCATAGAGATCTGACATATTTTTAGGTTTTGCTGTTTCTGAACATCTTAATTCTCACTAATAAATTTTAAGCAATTTATGACTTGTCAAGAAAAAGTCTTCTGTGTAATATTACATTTATAGCATTCATCTCTTATTTGAATTTTATCCATAATTCAGGAGAGCAGGAGTGTTCCTTTCTGCACTTGCATCTCAACAGATTGGTCCTTTATTTATTCTTTCTCTGGCATTCTTGAGAGAAGATTGTGTGTAAATATCAACTGAAGAAGTAAACTTTCTGCTCAGATCTTCCCTTTCCTCTTCTGTAATTGTTTTATAGCTTAGGAACTATATTTTATTACATGAATTGGATAGAATAGTTAGAATAAAAGATATGAACTATCTCAATATGGATATTTATATATAGGAGATTCTGAGTTTGTGTGGCTAGTAAGTATTCATAGAGTGCATGGATCTACTCAATTTATTCAATTTGTCTCTGCTACTTTCTATAAAAAGCCAGTTGAGGGAGAGTTTGGAGGTAGTTGTTTCTGAGCTTGTGAATGAATAATTTCTCTTTAAAGGAGCAGTTTAATGTAGTTTCGTTATTATGGCAAGGATCTGTTTCCTTTTGAAATTAAACCTATTTGAAACTGAATGTGTATTTTTTTTTTTCACATTCATTCAGTACTTCAGGGAAAATAATGTTGGTTTCACTAACACCCTATTCCTTTTTGCAGTTACCTGAATTCGTTTTAATTGTTTGTTATTACTTAGTGTTGTGCCTTCTGCCCTGCAAAGAAGGCTCTTCTACCCGTCCTAATTGTGTACACTCATCCACCTAAGCTTTAATTTTATTTAGGTTGGTAGATGCTTTTTCAAAAGGTCTCCTGTTTTTTTTGGTGTGCAGGTATAAACTTGACAAGTGTACCCAGGTATGTGGTTTTTAAACACAGTGACCTAAAAATTCAGCTTTGTTCCTCATTACAAACATTGGTATGTGCCAAGTCTAAGGACTCTGAGGGCTTGACCTTGCTGCTTGTGGTACCTGCACTGCTTGATCTGGGGAGGTCAAGTGAGCTGTGATTGAAAGTAGCCTTAAATATGCAGCAATTCCTCATTTTTATTTATTTATTTTTTCCTCCTGCCAAATCCAGGTAGTGTGAAACAATGATGAATTAAGTGGATTCTGTTGCAAATGTAATACAGGGAGTAGTGTAAATGAGAGACTGTTCTGTTGTGAATATGTCTTTAAGTACAGGTACCAATCTGTTTATTACTCAAATCAGCATGTTAAACTTTTGGTCATAGAGTTTATCCTAATTGAATTTGACTTAACTATAGTTAACTGCTATTTTTTTAAAAATTACTGTCATACAACACAAATACTAAAGCAGTATTTCTTGAACTTTGATCTGCTTGGATCTTTAAAGCTAGCTATTCAGGCCCAAGTATACCTCCTTTGCTTTTGCGCTCTCACTCTCTCATAAGCTTTTTTTTTTTTTTTTCCTCTCCTTCCACAATTACAAGTGCTTCTTGTCCTTGAGATCATGTAGCTTGTAAACAGGAGACTGAGAGTCTTTCTGAACGATTTCTGCTTCTTGAGGAAAACAGAAAGATGGGTTGGAAAAGCTGAAAGACTGACCTGCCTTTATAAAACAAACAGTGCTGAAAGAACTTTAGAATATGGAGATACCTGTTATAAACTTGTGATCCTAAAGCACCTCAAACCTTTGTGGTAACTGTCTCAAGGCTTTTTTTCTCCCCCTGTGGCTAACATTGCAATGCTCTTTTGTTGCAATGAATATGAGATATTTTTTGTCTCCAGCGATGAACTGCAAGGGTTGATCATCATGGAAGTCTTTATTGTGGCAGTGCCCTTATTCCTATAAGCTTTTGGAAAAGCCAAGAGCTGCTCAAATAGGAAGCCCAAATGTAGCTGATATCTTCGTAGTACTCTGTTGTATCAGTAGTGCTGATTCTTTGGTAATACTGTGAATATTGGGGTAATAGTTTCAGTATGATTTGATAGGCAAGGATGCTATTGTCATTGAGATACTAATCTTAACATGCTGCTCTGTGCCACTTTATGCTGACGGAAGTACACCAAGATGCTACTAAATTGCATGAAGTTGATGTGAGCATTGAGGTTGACATAGAGTGTGTGTGCGGTGAGACTTGTGCCCTTGGAGTGCTCCTGAGCAGTTTGGATTTCCAAGGTGTTTCAATTTCTTTCCAGTTTTGTCTCTCTTGTCTTTTACCTATTACCTTCTTGATGATAGAACAAGGAGGTAAGGTTTAGTAATGTAAAAGATTTAAGCAGAAGTAATTTTTTAAAAAAGAAGGTGGATTGGGCCTTTAAAGCAATAAAGGAAATACTTTGAATTATAACCATTTATTATTATTAATTATAACCCTGTCTTGCATTTTTGACATGTGCTTCTGCAGTTTTTGACTTGGATTTTGTAGCTCTACATGTGCATTGCACACAGTTGTAACAGTCTTCAGAAGGTGAAGAGTATTGTTCTATTTCTGCCATTAAAAATGGTCAACATTGAGAAAACCACTTAGGCAATGTTTTAATAAAAGAAACTACGCAAACAGCTCTTTTAACACTTGCCTATAATGCAGTGATGCAAGGTGTGCTTTTCATGGTAGAGTCATAATTACTATTATTAACCTTTTTTGTTTTTAACTTTTGGGAGAGGTTTCACTTTTATAGCTGCTTTGATGAAATAGTTCAAAACTACTTATAAGCTGCTTTAGTCATTACATGAAATACTAAATCAGGTTTGGTGTATCAGACCACAGAATCTATTTAGTTGGAAGTTGGTTGTACAGAACAGCTCCTATAGCTAAATGCTTTTGTTTTCTACTTCAATATGCTAGGAAAGTTTGTATAGTTCTGACTCATTAAATAGTTGGAGCCTTTTCCATATATTTAACGATTGAAATAGCTGTTTCAAGTGGCATAAATTATTTCAAACTAAGAGTTATGGTTTCTACTGTAAATCTGTATAAATTAAAAATTTGCTATAATTTTTAATTTTACAGATCACATTGCAGTATTGTTACAAATACTGTAATATGTGTGTGCAGGTAAAAGGAATAACAATTGTCTAGTATTTATTCGATTGTTATTATAGAATATGGCTAAATCAGATAATTTGGATAATTAATGTAGCCGCATGAATGGAAAGCATATTTGTGTTTAGGAAGGTTAAATACCTTCATTTGTCTGTCACTTCAGAAACTGTGTTTTCAGCATCTCTTAAAATAGAATGACCTTTTAGGCACTGAAACTGTAAAATGTTAATAGCTTTTAAAGAAGGTGATTTTTTTTTTTTTTTTTTTTTTTTAAAGCCATGGTTGCATATGGAAGCTTTCATCTTAACTGCTGCTAGTAATGTCTTAGTTCATCTGCATCTTGTTATCGACTGGGTTTTTCTGCTGTTTAGTAGCATGCTTAACCGTTTTATGATCATCAGATGCCACTATTTTGAAGGACAAAAACATTAAGTACTATTTATATAAACACAGCATGTAAGGCCTTTTGATTAGAAGGGATGTAATTTCTTTGCTTCCTCCCACCTTTAAAGATGTTTAACAAATTCATTTTTGGAACTTAGAGTTATTAACTGTTGAATAATTTAGCATAAAAGTCCTACTGGAAAGTTACGCCAAACTGTACATCTGTAACAGATACTACCAAATGAAGTGACTGCAGAGCACCTCTCCTCCAGCATAAGTATAATTTCAGAACCTGTTTCTGGCGGGTTAGTCCTTTATTTTGGGGGAGGGAAAAGTGACTGCCTTTCTCTGATAATTTTAGAAAGGGGAGAAAGGAAATGGTATCTCCTAAGCATATAGATTTCTGCAAAGTTTTTGTAAGAGCAGTATCATGATCTGCAGTGGTGCTCTGATTTAAATATATCTTTCTCAATCCTAATTATTGACAATTGGAAGTAGTCTGCAGCAAAACTGCCAACTTCCAGTGCCTTGGGTAATGTCACATGTAGTAGCATCTAATTAAAAGGTATTGTTATGGCAAGTAGTTGTTAGACTATATATCCTGAGGATCTTTTGTTACTGGAGTATGTGTTTAATGAGGTAAAGTGTGATGCTTAGAGGACAGTGCTGGAACCTGCAGTAACGTTTTGGAGCCCGATTTCCACATCATATAACTTGTTATATCTCTAGATAAATGTGTTAAGATTCCCAGATGCAGCACAGAATTGGACTAATGTTACTCCTGCTGTTAGTGGTATCTTGTCACTGTTGTGAACACCTCGTCTTGGTGATCAGGATAAAAGATTATTCACTATCTCACTTAAACATGCCTACTTTTGTAGATTGTTCATAGGATCTGATTTCCTGAAAGAGTGTCTGTTAACAAATCTTTCAATTACCATTCAAAGGTTTTTATGACCACTTAAAGTAGGAGACTACCAAATGGTACTGTTGGCCTTTAAATCATTGCAAATGGGCCTCTAAAGATAACAGAGACTCCTATTTTAAAACCATGACATTGTTAATTTGTCTATCTTTACAGCTTTCTCACGTTGATAATTCTAAGCAATTTAAAATCCAATTATTTCCAAAATATGACAGTAATTAGATTAGTGTTTTTACATGAACAGATCATGTAGCATAAAATTCTTTTTGAGGGATATTATATTTTTATAAATTTGAAATGAAATTGAAACTACCCTGCTAAGATTTTTGTAGTGGAGTGAAGAAAAGGGTTAACCTTTATGACAATTTTAAATGGCAAGCAAATGTAACTTTATAGTCTAATGCACAGTTTGCATTAACATTTACAGAAACAGTGAGAAAACAAAGTAAATAATGCAAATAAACGTGTATGAACAGGGAAGTTAGGTGTGTACATTTTCTGTTATGAACATATACATTCTGGTTACGACTAAGGAACTTATTACAAATGCTGAGTGAAAAGAAAAACACAAGATGTAATGTAACTTGTTCAGAATTTGTTCTGTGTTGCAAAATTCATCTTTCTGCACGTTTTGTCTTCTTTTAATCTGTTTGTATACCATTATCTTTTGAGGCTGTATGTCTTTTTTTTTTCCCTCCCTCCCCTCCCTCTCCTCCTTCAGATAATGCTGAAAGTAACCAATTAGGGCAAAAAACATTTCAAAACAACTCAATTCTCCAATGTTTGTGAAACTAGTCATGGGTTTAGTTAGCTTAAGATGTGCCCAGTATTTATCCTTTTTCAAATTAAATGTGTGATAAGGAAGTGAGTCAGTGAAGAAGGCAGTTGAATTGTTTTTCAGAAGACCTAGTGAGAGAACTTCTATACTAATCTGCTTGTAACACAACTGTGCTTTGAGAGAGAGATATGTTTATCTGAGTTAATGAACTCAATAGTACTTGGTGGAAGATATTTTAATGGTTTGCTATTTGGAAACATGCTATGGGGAAGTCTCATCACAGAACTTTACAGACAAAAAAATATTTCAAATTGGATGTATTGCTTAAATCCCAAATGCTACATTTTCATTTTAATTTTTAATCATTTGGACAAATTTATTGTTATTGAAACAGAGAAAGACTAGTAACCTGAAGTGATAGCATGGATAGAAATACAGGAGGATTTTCTTTTCTTCATTTTTCTATCCTGATGTCTTCAGTCATTTCAGTCAGTGTAGATATATTCTTATTTTGAAAATAAGAACATATAGTTAAATATTTAAATGCTCCCTCAATAGTTAAATACTCTGACAGAATGTGGAGTCATTGTAATGACGGTCTTGACATGGTTGGCAATCCACCTGCCTTTGTCAGAGAGAAGTCTAGCTTCTTGTTTAGACCTAACCAAGGAAATTGGTCAGTTTCTTTAAGAAGCTTACGATGGAACGAATGTTGAAGGTTGCTTTCTTGACCATCAACCTCTTGGTGGTTCCCAGTAATGTGAGAGTTTCTGTCTTATGAGGTGATGACAGCATGATGCTAATTAAACACACTTAAAGAAATTGCTATTTCATGGGGAAATTGAGGTTGATATCTATATGAACAAGGATAGAAATCTCAAACAAAGAAAATAAGACCAGGAGTTGAAGAAAAAAAAATATATTTTTTTCAACCTGAATGCCTTTGACAAGGCGTTTTTTTTTTTTGTCTCTGATAACAGATAAGGTCTTTGCTTTGTTGCTGTGTGTTCCTATATCTCCCAATTGCTGATGCAGCCAACAGTGTTGTCAGCGTGGTGAGGAATGTCAGGAGACAGAGGCAGAAAGGACATTAAGTGGCTGACACTGAGCGATGGCAGTAAATGGGATGGGAGCTAAATATATAGGTTTGTGACATTCTAGCAGCTGGCTTAAGCACTGCTGGTTCTGCTGCTTGGGTGCCCTAGCCTTAAAAAGGCAGAGAATGCATCGTAGCACTGGGAAGCAGGCAAACAGCTGGTGGCTTATCACTCAGGCTAATGACAGGGAAGGTTAAAGAGTTGAGAAGGACGAACTTGGAAAGACAGTGCTTTTATCAGTTACACATTCTTAATTTTATATAAATAGGATATGAGGTGAGTCTGAAACTTTGTTGTTTTCTATTGCTCCTTCAGAGGAGAGAAAACAAAACAGAGAAACCTTGCCACCCAAAGAAAGTTGATTTAGAAAAGTTGTAATATTTTGCTTGTGATTCAAGAAGTTTCTAAAAGATAATGTTCTTTTCATGTTTTCTTGCTCTTTAATGTGATTTGGGAAGCATTTTGGTACTTGATTAGGTTTCTTGCAGTTTAATATATACATTTTAAAAAGTGTTCTTCTAGTAGAAGAAAACAAATGCTCTCAAATGGTGCAATCTCGATATAATTCTTAGTCCTACTTTATTAATCAGTGATGTAGAACAGTATCATAATAGGGTGCATTATTTTTTATACTTTTTCAAAATGGACAAAATTTAAAAAAATGGTTGTTCAGTTGCATTAAAAACTTTCTATTTGAAATATAATGGTAACTATACTGATTTTACATGCAGCGAGTACTCTTAGTATCAGAAGATTAACCCTGCGTGGTATGTGTTGCTACTTTTGTTGCTTGCATTTCTATTCTTTTTTCTCAAGAACTTGTTTAGTTCTTGAATCCAGAATTGATCTGCCAGCTGATCCAAAGCGAGGTGAAGAGCAAGGCCTCTTTTACTGCCTCCTCCACCGCTGAACAAAGATAGGACTCTCTCTGCCCCTCTTGCCTGACATGTGTATCTGCAGTGACGGGACACCCGAGAGACAGTTTTCTGCTGGGTTCATCGGGTGAAAGTGAGTGGTCTGTAGCTTTTCCAACAAGAAAGAGCTATAGACCAACAAGGCAGAAACTGTTCTCCATCTTAAATGCTTTTTGTGGAGCAGACTCTTCTCTAAAGCTTTCCATGCCGTTGGTTGTTCTTAAGTGTGGGCAGGCTCCTTGTCACGCACCGTGATCTGCTGCTGTGAGCCAAGAGATGAGGAAGCTCCAGGACCTCTTCTCCTAGGAAGAACAGACATTTGTCTTTCCTTTAGTCCTTTGAGAGTCTTTGTAGAGGGAGGTTTAGTTGAGTAGCAGCTTTTTAGAAAACTGCATCTTAATGTTAAGACCTGTTTTTCTCAATAGTAGAAACAGCTGCTTCTAGTTGTGATGGTAGCATGAGAGAGTTTCCCTACCATTTTAAGGTAGTCTTGCACTAACATCCTCTCTTAATAGGTGTTTGTTGTCTTTGCAGGGATTATTAGAGTAGGCATTTGAAAGTTCAGGTTGACCTTATGTAGCCAGATAAAACACCAGATATGTTTTTCAGACCTTGAATAAAAGAGATTAGGGAGATTTTTTTGAGCCTCTTTGCTCTGGGAATTTGATGTATTGCATTTAGTCAGATTTCATATACGTCTGTATAAATGGATTTGTGGATATAGAGCTACAGAGTCCTTAGAAAATCTTCCCTTGCATTAGTACATGCTACTATTTTTATGTCAATACAAATATCACCTATGCAGTCACATAATGAAACAATGCTTGTGGATTTATGAATTGTCAAATTAAATTAAGTGCACTATTTCAACAGAAACTTGGGGCGTAATAAAATGTAGAAAGAAATCTTACCATATTTGTTAATGTGTTTACAAAACAAAAAATGCAGCTCGCTCTGTGGGTTAGAAAGCAGTAGCTTTCCATCTTTCATCTGAATTGTCCAATGCTAAAATTATACAGTCAAAGGATAGAACTGTAATTTTGATACAGAAAAGCATAAAATCTGTGAAGAACCACCCCATATGTATAATCCTATGCCCTATATCCTTAGTAATCCCTTAATATTAAATTAATAATTATGCAAAATTTCTTGGCATCAATGATTAAATCTTGGGTTAATTTTTAGAAAACAATTGAATATCAAAAAATATTAAAATGCTAGTTATGTAGGTTTTAGATTATTACTTAGAAAGAAATTCATCTCTTCCACTTATGTTCTGGCAAAGCGATGCCTTGGAATTAATGATACCTCTTGTTAACGTATAGAAGCTTTTTTCTTTTTTTTTTTTCTTAATCTCCTTTCCCCTTCCTCACCAAAGCAACATAGACATTCATTGCAGTGGGGAAAAAAAAAAAAAAAAATCTTCTGCCCAGAAGGAACAGGAAATAAATTTTCAGAGAAGTCTATCATGTCTTTTTGTTGTTGAAAATGTGAATTTAAAATTAGGTTGGTATGCTAGATGACAAAGTGCAGTTTTTTGAAGACAGATTTGTGCATGTATGTATGTATGTGTGCAGGAATTACAATATTTTAAATACTTAGAGTTTTTGTTGGGTGTCCTGACGAATACCTAGATCAAACAACACAACAAATTCTGGATACTGTAACTCGTTTTAATACATTTATTTAACTGGGATTAGCTATTGCTGAGGCTTTCCCTTGTGCATTAGAATTTAAGTGCTAAAAATAAATGGATTTATATAGAAGTGTCATTTTGAAATATTTCTAGCTATTATGGTAACATTTTAATAAAAAATTGAGCATGTGATCAGTTTATTTGATAGCTTGCTCAGAGTTTCGCTTCAAAATGCAAGTTAAGATTTCAGAGAAAAAGGTTTTTATACTCTACTGTGTGTGTGTATCTGTCAGCCAGATGCCTTTGGCTCTAGTAAAATCTTTTCATTTTACAAAAAAAAAAAAAAAAAAAAAAAAAAAGTTTGTATTAATATTATTAAACTGACCTGGAAAGCTAGCCTGGCTTTTATAGATCTGTTTCTCTGTATTTACATGGGGTTTGTAAAGCTGTCTGTCAGTTAAACAAGCTCTCAAAGCTCTCGGCACAGAGGTTATTAGAGGTGAATGATATGGATTTAGAGGATTTAGTTATTCATTTTAAATCCGTGCTATACTTTAAAATGCGTTTTTATTTTTTACTTTTTTTAAAGAAAGCATATTAAGCATTAGGATGCCTTCTGAATATAGTCCGTATTTTATTGAAATCACACGGATAATCTGGTTTGTCTGGATTACAGCTGCAGTGATCGGAAAAAGATTTGGAGCTTTTGGAATGATCACCAGTGGATGTTAGTCCATTCAGGCAGAAATGAATGTAAATCTCGTAATTGAGAGGTCAGATCTAGCAGGAAAATTAACCTTGTGGGATGCTGTCATTTTTTTTAATGCAATACTTTGATTTTTTTTTTTTTTTTTTTTTTTTCCCCTTAAGGTAGTTCTATTTTCCTATGTTGCTGTGCTCCCTTAATTCTTTAATCATGTTATTTTGCTCAAAAAAAGAGATTATTTTAGCGAGGAATATATTTGTCACCCAACTGAAAGTGCAAATAATGTTAGTTTTCTATCTAGAAATAGACAGAAGCATGGTTTATTCTGACACATTTTCAATTATTTTTCTGAATGTAATTTGAGGTAATTTTTTTATTACTACCATTTTGTTACATGACTTGTTGCAACTAGAGATTTTAGTATTTGATTTTTCCCATAAGTATTTTTTTTAATTGTTGCCCTGCATAGTTTTTGGTTTTGACTATAAATAGATTCAATAAATTTTGACGTTGCTTTGAATTTAAAAGTAGCAAATTATATGCCATAAAAGAATGGGTCATAAGAAAGCTTCCTATTGTCATTGAAATAGGAAATACCCCAGATCTACTTTGCAGCTGCTGTTTCATGCTAAGTATAAACTTGTTAATCTCCCACTAAGTAGCTGGAATATAGGTACTAGCAAAAAGTACTGTTTTGTTGGGTAGGATTTAGGATTACTTTTGGAAGATGTAATATTTTCTTACATCATTATTGTAATTAGTAGAATTTTAATGATGCCTACAAGTTATTTTTTAGAAAAATGAAAATCTGATTTTGGTATAAAAATCCCTATGAGTATTTATTCCACTGCCTGCTTTAGGATGTTACTCAGACAACTTGACTAGTGCAAAGCAGTAATAAACTTTCGGGTGGACCAGCATGTTCATTGCAGTAACCTGTCCCTGAAGCCATGAATGTAGCTGTTACTGATGTCCAGCAGGAAGGGCTGCAATTTTCAAATCTCTTAGGAAGAATGAGGTGTTACTGTGCATCACGTTATGTTTATAGCCGTATGATTAAAGGTTGAGAAGAAAAGATGACAGATTGAATTTTGTAAGTGTGCATTTGACACTGCTTACCAAAAGACTGTGCAGTCTCAACATCACCAAGGTCTTTCTAAATAAACAACAGATACTAAATATTATCTTCAGCTTTGTCCTGCCAACTGGGTTGTACCATGCAGAGACTCGTTCGAGAGGCTTTAACTGTGAGTGGAACATTCCCATGTCTGAATTGCACTGGTGCTGCTTTCCTTAGCTCCCTAGGTGACTTGAACCGAGGCTTAAGCAACACGGAAGATGTTTTCTGCAATATAAATAACTTGGTACTCAGAACTGAAATTTAAGTTGTCTCCCCAGTACCCCCTGGCTGGTATAATGTGCTGGAGAGATTGGCTTTCTGGACGAGAGACAAAACTGCTGCCCTTACTGATGTCCTTTCCATATTCCTTTGGATGCTGATGCTTTTGTGTGATGCATCACAGACTTCAAAATCACTAGGTGCTTCCTCTGGCCCCATGCTACATACGTTTTAGCAATGCATTTTAATATTGCTCATATCTTTTGGCTTTTGCATTAACAGAAGTTTTTGAACTTGGCTTAGCTTGTCTTATCCCGAAATGTCTATTGGATCTTGCCTATAACAAGGTGAATTACTATCTAGCTTTGATGTTGTAAAATGATTGTGATAATTGCATTACCCCCCCCCCCCAAAAAAAAAAAAAAAAAAAGGGGGGGGGGGAAAAAAAGGAAAAAAATTGAAATTTAAGTATATAATTAAATACTAAAGAAGGAATAACTTTTAATAAATAGCTTCAGTACATTAGACAGAACACTTGGCTGTTTATTGCATTAAGAAAACCTTTCTTGTCATCTTTGTTTACCTGTGATAAAAGTTTTTGCTGTTTTGTCTCTTACAACTCATTTTCAGATAATTTCAACTAAAATTCCACAGGACCTTAAGTAAAAATTTCTTAACAGTGAGGGGTGACAGAGCACTGGAACAGGCTGCCCAGAGAGGCTGTGGAGGCTCCTTCTCTGGAGATCTTCCAAACCCGCCTGGATGCCGCCCTGTGTCACGTGCCCTAGGTGTCCCTGCTTGAGCAGGGGGGTTGGACCAGATAATCTCTAAAGGTCCTTTCCAACCTTAAGAGTTCTATGATTCTATTTTGAGCATCTTCTTTGTGCTGCAGCCGCTCCTTTATTGAATGTATGGAATTAAATTTCTCATGCTTGAAGTAATCTCAAAGGTGTTTGAGTTGGTGTTAAGATGTTGGTTTTGTTTATTGCCTAACCTTTGGTTAGGTACTAAAATACCTAGTTGTGAGTGTGACAGATGATCACTTTTTGAAGCTTGATAGGCTGTATTCTGTTTCCCAGTAACTTGAATGCTTTTAATTTAAATACTTTTTTTTTTTGCATTGGAATATTTCATGAAGTAAACTTTTTAAGAGCTGCATTATGTGCCTGTTTTTCTTAGGCACAGTGTTGTCTTTAAATCAGAGTCCATCACCCAGTATTTCTAATTTCTGTTAACTTCATCGTTTATATGTCTCAATAGTTCTTGTTTAGCTCTGACTATAGTATAAGAATGATATGTGTCAGATAGACCCATTTGTATCTGCTGGGTATATCTGACATAAGCAGATTATACATGTTGTGCTGCTATTCACTACATATGTACTTAGGGTGTGGATTGGTTATTTCACTTAGAAAACATTCTGTATAAAGGGATGGAGGGAATGTTTCTCGGGCGTTACTGTCTGCGGCTTGACTTTTAATTGTGAGTGGAACTTATTGGAAGAGACTGCTGGCGACAGTAGTGAAGTTGTTTCATAATCTTAACAACTACCTTAAGGTAGTTTGCGTAGTAAAAATTTAATTTCCAAATGTGGTTACTATTATCTGTGTTTACTATTTTGGCAATGATAGCACCATCTGTTTTTTCAGCCGCTTCCCTCTGTAAATTCTCATCAGCTATGCAGAAGAGTTGCCAAATTCCACTGGAATATATTTTTTTAATGCTCAAAATACATGCTAATGTAGTTTTATTTCTGCAACCTACCTTTCCTACTTAATTTGTTACATATGAGTGAGTGTCAGAGATGTGTATGTAAACTACTCATTCTTTATTTTCACTGAATCTACTGTGGGGTCATTAAATAAGCTTTAAAAGTGTATATGATACACTTTTATTTAGTAGCATTCTCGCTATTGCTTTTCTTGAACACAAGTGTGTAGCTGTTTGGTAATGTAATGTGTGGTGTTGAATTACTCGAAATATAAAATAATGCATCAAAGGTATTAGGGATTTTCTATCCAGAAGAAAAGTGACTTGCTGTTTCCTTAAATCACCACTTATTTAAAAGTCTGCTAATATCTCTTGTATTGCATGAGACACTAGCCAGTATTTCAGCAAAATATCTCCACTGACTAAAAAGGCCTGTAATGTACGCTGAAAGGCTGTGTTGCCTATAAAACCCTATTGGTATCTTAATATTTGCGGCAAAAAATTTTCGTGGCAATTATAAGATTTCTTAGATGTATTATTTTTATTGAAAGTGTGTGTGTATATGTATATGTGCACACACATAATACTATATAATGAACATTGCTACTGCTACTACTGTAAATAAAGTTTTGTGGTAAAGTTGTAGTCATTGCATAGGTTTGCTTATGTTAAGTGAACTAATGTAAGAAAATGTTACTACTAAAAAGCATTTTCAGTGTAAGGTGGACTGAATTGTCCATTTTTCACGCTATTTTTATTCTTCTGTAAACTGCTGAGGATTCAATTTCTGATGATTAAAGTAATCTCAAAGCTATCTTTAGTGTTATGCTAGAGTCTTTTGCTTTATTAAACACTAAACTACATAACTGAAAGGATGACATTAACTACTCAGAATTTAATATATTTTGTTTTTCAGTACCTCAGCTGGTTTGATTCTCAAGTCATATGGCATGATTGTATTCTCTTTGTGAAAGCAAGTATTGATAATTTTTATGATTATCTAAAACTAGTTGAAAGAGTAATAAGTGCAGAACTATTTATGGAGAAAGAGGTGAATTAGGAGTACCATAAATAAATGTGCCCTTGAAAACAAGAGAAGAAAGGCTGCCAAACCTGCTAATTGTGGTGGGCTCAGAATATCATCTTCTGACTGGTACAAAGACCTCTTTCTTCTTCCATTTATAGTATTTCATCAGCATCATGTTGTCTATATCTTCTACTGCAGTGTTTGCAATTTAGATGTTTTATATATAAAGCGGTTTCAGTTAAGAAAAGCATGTATTTATGTATTTCATATATGAAAATAAATACTCCACAATACTTCAATTTTATCAATAGTTGGGAATAATGCTCATGTTGCTCATGAAAATGTGCTCACGTTTACCAAATAATACCTTAAGTGTCATACACACTCATCACACTTTCTTTTCTAATCTTGCTGCTGTTCACTTCTGCTTTTTGGTTCTTTCATTGCTGTGTTTAACGTTTTAACCTGTAATACTTGGTTACAGTAATTGGGAACATTTGGGAGATTAAGTGGTCTTCCAAATGTTCTTAAATTGAGGCTCTATCATCAAGACATAAGACTTCCTCCTTACTACCAGCATCGCTGCTTACTCATGATGAAATTACCAGGTGTTCTCAATTACAACATCACGCAATTTCAGTTGGTTTTCAATCTTGCCATATTTTAATCACTGCAAAATGCAAAGTCTTGATCTTCAGCTTTATTTATTTTGAGGGAGGAAAGGGGAAGAAGGTTTCAGAGAATGAGATGAGCAGGAAATGCAGCTGTCTCTTTATTTTCAAAGTGTGCTTGCCCCTTTTGAGCAAATTGTAGTTAATTCGTGGTTTTGTGCATAATCTAAAGAATGACTTGGGTATGGGAAGGGTGCCTGTGAGGTAGCTTTCTCTCCTGAGGAAAATGCTTTTAAAGCTGGAAGAATTATGTCTAACAATTGACTGGATGGGAGAAGAAAAAGATTGTAGCTGGAAAAAAATATAATTAAGGAGAGGGGTAAGCTACTTTTTAATGATATAGAAAATCTGAAGTTCTTTGTTTCCGCTTCTGCTTTCAATAAATCAGTAACTTATTGTATATAAAAGTTGCAATCTTTGAATAGTAAAGAGAATTCAGGATGACATAACTGTAGTGAAACTGATTCCTACAGGCAAATAAGAAAACACCTAATGATAAAACAAAATGTGGGAATTTGGCAAGACTTCCTTTTGGTAGGTAATGTTCTGTATTAGATGTTAAAGACCTTTTTTTTAAGAATTTTTTTTGTATTTATGTATTATTATTTCTTAAAGTATTTTGAGTTAAAGCCCAGGTAGAGCATCTTTTATTTTTGCTACCATGAAGAACTGCTGACATCTTCCTGATATTTTATTTTTTGTAATGTTTACTCTGTGAATCTGCATCCTCAAATATGCATTATGTCTGAGGAAGGTGCAAGGTTTCTGAGGCTCTTGTCACTTTATTTGAAATTGAAATAGATTTCTGAGAATAGCTCATTTGGGTTTCTTTCCAATGATTAGTAACTAGCTCTTCAAATTCAATGTATAGTAAATGACTGAAACATTTGCTAATAGGATAGAATGAATTAGTTTTTAATTGAACAAGATAACTTCTAACCAAATGCATGTGTTCATGCTCTCTCTTTTGCTAGGTTTGTATATTTTAATCAAATTAGATTTTTCAAAGTTATTCTCCAGCAATAAAGGTGAAGAAAAAAGAAAATTGTTGGATAGATTAGGCTTTCATATAATTAGGAAATTCCTATAATTCCTGTAACTTTCTATAACTAATTTTGCGTTTCAAGAGAAAGCACAAAATACAAGAGGAACAATAAGAGCGTGAAACATCTCTACTTTTCTCTAGTCCCTCATGGTTTTAACTTGAATGCAATTTCTTCAGTGCTGTGTTTCCTATACACATATATAAACAAAACAAATAGGCTTCTCTGCAGTCTTTTATGAAAAGTCAGTAACTTCGAGTGTTTAGCATGGTTCCTTCTTTTTTCCTTTCTTCCCTATGTTTGGGCTATAGGGGCTGGTGTGGTGTAGAAAGACTGCATAACGCCTGGTCTGCTTGGCAGATCACAGCTGTCAGTGGCGGAAATGCAAGCTGTTTTTATGGGGGATTTCTGACGTGGGGGGTGTTTTGGGCAGGATAGAAATTTCAGCTTTTAGAAGTGTCAATAAGGAAATGGGAATGAAGATGAAAAGAAACTGGCAAAAATGCAATAGCAACCTGTTATAGTTGGCTGGAAGTTTAGCAAATGGAACTTAAGAGTGATTGAGCTCTGCTGGATACTGGCTGGTTCTTGGCTTTTTGTGAATCAAATTTGTTTCTTCTGGAGATTGTTTCTTGAGTTCTAATTTTGAACTTGTGTAGGAACATCTAAGAACATAAAAATAAACTTAGTCCAACTCTTCTAATAAACAGGAAAATGATTATGAAAATTTGCAAATGAAAGGGTTAGTCATACAAACACCCATTAAGTACAGAGGTCCTTCCTCTGGGGAAGGAGAGGCTAACACAACCAGGCAAAACCCAGTATTTGGCTGTTGTGGTTTGCTTGCTGTTGGTGTAGAGAGTTGTTAATCTTAACATGGTTACAGGACTGCTTTATATTTTTTTAATATGTTCTCCCATTCTAATGGATCTGTATTGAGAACAATATAAGCACCTTAGGTTAAATTATAGATCATTCTTTCTGACTTTGATTCCTTAAAAGTGGTAGAACAAACAGTATTCCTAAGCATAGGTGTGTTATTTGTAGGGGAAGTCGTGGTGAGGAAGATCATAATTGGTGAGAATAGAGGACAGAGAGGGTGAGAAATGGATAAAAATGGTCTGTGAGCTTACCAGGTGTGTGGTGTTTCAGTAACCACCTTTGAGAAGCAGTTGGTGCTGCTGCAGTTGGTTTCTGGTACCTTTTTGGACTCTGGCCTCCTAGAAAGCCCAATCTACATGGTCTTTCCTGATTTGTGGCCTGCAGGGCGCTGGTCTGTGCATGGCCACTTCAGAAGAGAACTGCAAATGCTTCTCATGGAGTTTTCAGCTGGAACTCTGAGCTAGCAGCCTAGGAAATGTGATGTTGACAATGATTCATTGGTACAGAAAGTTTAGGAATCCCCATTGAAATAGCAGCAGTAACTGGCTCAAATGCTGGCTTAGTAATGGCACTGATGACTACAACCAGCTAGGACTGCACCTCAGGTGGGGTCCTGCAGAGGTCTCCCTTGGCTTGGGTCTCTTAGTAGATGCCAGAGGACTTGCTCAAGACAATCATGATTCAAAATGATCCTAATAGATTTCTGCCTGAAGTCAAAAATTGAAAGTCATTAGGCAAATGAGGACTATGTTCGTGAGGGGAGATGATAGTTGTATATAAATACAAAACTGGAGGAGTGGAGGGCATCAAGGTTCCATATGAATATAAAACTGGCAAAAGTGATTAGGCAGAGGCATGGGAGAAGAGTTCGTAGGGTTAATGAGCATTGAATAAAGTATAAGAACTGAAATTCTTTTAAGGGAGGAAAAAGCTGGGATGCCTTAATATAACCGTGTGATTTGTGAGATAATTGGTCTGAGTAACTTATCAGAAGAACTCACCAGGCCTTGCTGAAGTCTCAGTTGGAGTGCTGCCTTGTCTAGGCATCCTGCTATAAGAAACACAAGTTGGAGTGTCCAAGAGCAGTAACAAGAACAGTCCCAGAATTTAGGAAAGCATTGTAAGCAAGAAGACTGAAGCATTAGTATATACAACTCAAAAAGAATAGACTGTGAGGGATAAGAGTTATTTCAGAACAATTTAAAAGGGCTCTTTATAAGAAGAGATTCTTCTGGGAATTGCCTGAAAAAAAAAAAGGCTTAATTTTTAACAACGTAATGCAGTTACATCAGCAGATCCTCTACCACAATTCTAAGTACGACCCCAACAATATGAATAAAACTGCAAACCTGAGAGTAATAAAGACATGGAAAAATCTTTTCGTGAAATTGTGAGTTCTTTTATTTTCATCTCTGTCCAAATTTTCTTATGTCTTACAGTTTGAACTAATGTTCTTTTAATAATGATCCAGTACGAATAATGAAATGATGTCGCAGCTGGTAGTTAATAAAATATTTAAGGCTGCTGTCTTGGTATACAGAGAATGCAGTTGTAGGCATCTTGTATTGGTAAAACAAGAGCTTTCAAGGTGCACAGAATTCTCTTTTTGCCTTTTTGGTGAAATGGGATGTTACGCACAGAACGATTGAGTGGGAAGTGCAGGCGGGGAGAAAGGCCAGTTAGATACCGCATGCATGAGTCTACTCTGATTTTTGGTGTTATGCACAAAATGTGGAAGAAACACAGGGATTTGGTAGTGATTCAAGAGAGTAGTTATGTATTGCTTCTAGCTGCTTTGCAAGTCTTAGTGAATGTTGCTTAATTCTTAATTTTCTGTGATTCACAATTTATGTATTCATTCACAAGTAGCTTTAATTTTTAGCTTTTCTTCCCTGGGCTTTGATTCGGACTTCATGATGCATCTTTTTTGAGTTTGAAATACTGAATTAGTTTAGGAGTATGTCTTCAGAACAGCTTAGCCACTGTGAAAAATGAACATTTTTGTTAAAGAACTTTATCATGAGTTCTTAGTTTCTACTCACTTCTAAATTATCTCTTTTTTTTTGTAGTTTTATAAGATTTTCAAATATGTTGAGTTATAGCATTTGAAAGTAGTTTTGATTGGATGTAGAAATGAAAGCCAACAACTTTGTCATAATTCCAAAATAACCATACTTATATCTCTACTGTGCAATTTCTTTTCTTCTAATATGTATACTAGAATTCATATTTACCCTAAAATTTCTGGATTTATGTATATTTCAAACCCAGCATTTGCACTGTAGCTGTCAGAATACTGCTCTGTATTTTAAATGTCATCTCCTCTTAATGTGTGATTGAAAGTAATTAAAGGAGGAAAAGAAAAAAGAAAAAACAACTTTATTTTAAAGTTTCATATGCTAATGAAGCATAATGTTTGTATGTTAAACAGTTTAGTAATGGTTAAATGCCAGAATTAGGTCTGAAATAGTTACTTGACTCAGTTTTTCAGCTCAGGCATTTAGTGTAGTATTTTACATTGGTAAACACTTGGCAATGTTTTAGAGATGAAAATAAACCATGTTGGATTTAAAGTTAATTTTGTTTACTTTTGTTTTATAGAAGTTTTTTTTTTTTTTTTCTAGTTTAACTTTGTTGGAAGAATCCTTGGACCCAGAGGACTAACAGCTAAACAGCTTGAGGCAGAAACAGGATGCAAGATAATGGTCCGAGGGAAAGGCTCAATGAGGGACAAAAAGAAGGTAAGTGCTTGAAAGGTTTGAGATGTCTAGTTTCCTTTCCTAATGCAAAGGAAAAGGCAATATCCCCCACATCCCCCAAAGTAATGTTGTCATTATATGCTTCTTTAGCATTAGTATTTACAGGCTTAGTGGCCATTGTTTTTCTTAAAGAGCCTTTCTAAAAGAAAGTAAATTTTCATCCCCTATAATGGTGCGATTGGGAGTCTAACTAGCAATTGCAAAATATTTTGTAATAAAGTAACTTCTGATTATGTAAAATGTTTCACAACTGAAGGTGAAACTTAAGGTGTTCTTAAGAGCTTTCTTCTGCTGAAACACCAAAATAATGGCTTTTGCAAGTAATGCAGATTGTTGCATTTGTGGCAAAGAATTTTCTCTGTATGGAGTGAACAAAGAAGCATCACGTTTCTGCATTTACTTGGAGTTGGTGGAGAGTTGGAATGTAATTAAGACTGTTCCTTACTCTCTAATACACAGTTCCTTACTCTGTAATACACATGCCTTGTCTGTATAAATAGGGAAACTTTTGTTTTCAGGATAAGCCTACTGGAACATCAAGTTGGCATGATGGTATCTTCTGGAAGTCATTGCTATTTGGGTTTTGTTTTCTATGTGTGTGTGACTTTATTTTCTGCATTTTTTTTTTTCCCTCTGATTACTGCTTGCTGAACTTGTATCTGCATTTCCACCTCCATTTGAGATGTGTTACCATAATTATTTCTTCTTTTGGTTCTTCCTTGAGAATTCCCCCTTTTTTTTTTCTTACCTGATCTGCCACATAGTATGTTCTGTTAGTAGTTATGTAGCACATAGCAACTAAAATAGAAAGCCACGGCCTACTCAATTTAAAAAACAAACAAACAACAAAACATAGACTTCTCGATTGAATAACTGTTTCAAACTTCATGTTTAGTCATGTCCCTTTTTGTTATCTGTAGCTCTTTCGGTTGTTTAGATCGCTAACTTCTGCGTAAAGATCTATTCTGAACTGTGAGGAGTTTTTGATCTAGATTACACAGAAGTAATAGGCTGATGTTGTCTTCAAGGATGCTTATTTTATGAAGAGTTAGAATTTCTTTTTTAAATCAGTCTAATTTACGTCCCGAATTCCTTCTACCTCTTAGTTTGCATGAACGTTTAATGTGTAAACAAGCCTTGTTTTTATGGAGTTTTAAACTGTAAATTGGCAAGAAGAACTTCTGAAGTTGATATTTTTATAAAGGATTTTGAAATACAGGTTTCCTATAATTCGGGGTGGAATGAGACACTAAAAATATAGAGTATTAAAATTTCAGCATGCTGTAGTTGTCGTATCAAATTGTGTGGGGTGTTGATGTTGTATGTTGAAGCAAAGCATATGGCTGCCAGTATGTGAACAGTCTCAGTTCCATGATTTTGGTTATGGCTTTTAATAGTATTCTTTTTTTGTATACATTTTACTATGTTGTGGAAAAGAGGCTGTTCTGGAGCAAAAGATTTAGTGGAGATATTACCCCCCTTTTAAGGTTTGCAGGCCTACCTTAGTTTTCATTAGAGTATTCTAGACATTTTTGGAGTGATGGATTAAATAGAAGTTAAGAGTAGTGATTATACTGCATAATATCAAAAACAACAAATATTTTTTAAAATGTAGAAGATTCGAAATTTACAATAGAAAGGATGTATTATCAAACTACTAATCTGAAATAAGAAGTATTAATCCCTTAAAAATGATAATAAAGTTCATTCAGCTCTTTCCTACTTAACCATAACTTTTAAAGTACAGATTGCGTTTTTATATCTAGCACAGTTCTTCAGTTCTACCCATAAATGAATGTCTGCTTATCAACACCACCTCTTTCTTTTAGGAATTAAAATTCTGTGTCTGGGGTAGTTCATCAGGTTGTGTAACTTCTATTCTGAATAAAATTTTTAGTTTTGGTTCATTTAGGTTCATAGGTACTATAAGCTAAAACATGTCAGGCATCTATTCTTCAGCAAGTTTGTAAGTTAGGCTCCAAACTTAATGGTCTAGAAATAATGCCTTGCTATTAGTAGTAAACATATGTATATTTAAGAAAGACATTAACAGCCTTGCTCTGATATATCCTTAAAAGTTTTGCGAATTGGCTTTGCTATATGGAGAAACATCCAAACCATTTAGTTGTGTTAGCAATAGCTATGCTTGCAGGCAGTTATAGCTGTGAAAAAAAGAGAGAAGTTGCATCAGTTTTCCCATGGAAGGGCCCATTCCCCCATAAATGTGCCACTTGCAGATCCTGTTCTGAAAAGTACTGAGAAGAGAGGAGCTGGCTTCAGGCTTCTGGAAAGGGCTGCCTGTGTTTCCTGGGATCTCCGCTTGCCACATGTCCCACACAGGCCCTCCTCCTTTTCTCCTTCCTTCCACTCCCGTTCAGCCTGAGCAGACCCAGTGAATTTAGATGGACTGTGGGAAGAGCCAGTCTCCAAAACATAGTAACTGTGCGTTTTGTTAGAGCTACAGAGCCTTCAGTCTTTGGATACGTTTCCATTTAATAAGATCTCACTGAAGACACATCCAAGTAGTTGAGCCTGAAGGCGCTCTGTTTGGGTGCTATCTGTAGGGAGGCACCTGCAGCCTGTGTGCACTCTTCCCGCCCTGGGTTCCCATGAGAACTTTCTCCACTGTTGTTGGTGGTCATCTGCTTGTGTTAGGACTCCATCCATGCTCATCTCTCTCTTAGACTTTGTAATAAAGTTTCACTGCTTTTCAGAGTTCCTCCTTTCCTGTGAGGAGTCATTTGTCTAGTTAACATGGACAGGTTTTATGTATGGGAAAATGCCTTACCTTGTAGAAATGGCCTTTTTGCACTACCTCTTTTACCCTCCTTTTTTTATAAAGTGCTGCTCCAAAGAGAATATGCGATGCAAATTACCGGAGTTATGTCTTTGAGGAAAAGTTTGTAGACCTGGGACCTTGAGAATATGCATCTGCTACTTCTTACTTGAAATAAAAAAGAAAAATTGTTTGCAACAAAGTGTAGTTCTAAATGGCTTAGATAGAAGATAATACCTCCTGCATGCCCTGACTAGAGCAGTTAGTGGTGAGTCTTGTCTTAGCACAGTCTATGTTAAGACATTTTACGTTGGGTAGATCATTGAAGAGGTGTAAGGGTGTCTTAAAGCTCTTGTTTCAATATAGGGTAGGAAAAAAGGCAGAAATCTATTACCTCTGAGACATCCATTGTCTGATATTTTTGGAGCGTAGGGCATTTGACAGTTGATAATTTCATGAGATAATACTACAATTAGTGTGGAACTTCTACCAAACAAATTGTTTGATAGGAACTATTTGCGTGCCATACTTTTCTAGTCTTTAAGAGCCCTTTCACTGCTCTGAGGTGATTTGTATTACTCACTGGCCAGGTATATTCAGTCGGTGGACTTTGTGGTGCAGAGCATTCTCTGGTACCTTGTGTGAGCTGCCATTGCTACTGCAGTTACAAACGTCACTGAAGCACTGATTGCAATGCACTTTACAGTGCATCTTGTACCTCAACTAGAGTAGATCTTTTGGACAGTTTTTCTTCTAAAAATAAGAGCAATTGCAAGCCTTATTCTAGACACATTCACAAGCAGAATAAACTACCAAGCAGTGACATCTATCAGTTTCAAAAGTAAGTACACTGCTTGCTGTTGGCCTGTGCCCCTTTTCCTTATGAATTAATGCTTACAGATGAGCTCCTCAGGACAAGACAAACAGCTCCCTTCAGCAGTCAGAAGCAGAGTGTGGTCTTGTGGAGGATTAGGCTATGCTTTGTTTTGCAAAGCAGTGTCATCTCATCTCATTGCCTCTAGAGGAAATGCTCTACATAAGGAGGAGACTTTCGAGGGTTTTCCTATGTACTTGGATTGCTTTGAAAGAGATTGTAGGTAAAAGTTAATCGGTATGTCTGCCTCATAAGTATGTTTGATATCTGCAAACCAGTTGCCCAGTGCAAGTTATAAAAGAAGCTTTACTGGAAATAAGTAAACCAGTTGTTTCAGCAAAATAGTTGCAATGTAGTTGTGTTTCCAGTTAGTAAACCAGTTGTCAGTCGCTAAAGTGGCAGTTTCATGACACCAAATACCACTTCCTAGTGCTGTTAATTATCCATCTACTTTTCCCTTCCTTCCTTGCTAAGTAGTAGTAGCAGAATGCAAGGGAAAATACAAAAAGACTGAAAATGAAAACAAATTCAGGAAAATAAACCATCTCCGTTCACTGTGTAGAAAATGCTTGCCTGTGAACAGAAATAATGAATTAGAAGTCTTACAGCCAAATCTTCACACGGTCAAGTCACTTCAATCTAATAAAGGTACCTCTCACTAGGTAGAGTGGAAGATCACAACTTTTGCACCGAAGGATACTGTTTTATAAAAGGAAGGACTACCCTTTGATGGATAAACAAAAATGTTGGGTTTATATCTTTCATCTTATACTACTTTCTACTTTAAAGCATTGGCATGCTCATAGGAAACGGACTCTTATTTCTCTAGCGTGATCTCTCTTGATAGATTATGGGGCACCAACTCTTTTAAGCATGAACATTTTGCTGTCTTGTCTTTCCACCTAGATATATTAGATGACTTTCTGGTCGCTTTTTTTCCACTCACTAAAAGTTACATAAGTGACCTGTACTTGAAATTAGATTCATGTTATATGAGAGAGTATTTCTTAAAATAGCAGCCCAAATAAGGGTGGTGACTCATCTGCTTATTTCTTAAGGTTTTGACAGACCAGAGTGTCAAAGTTTTACATGTGAATGTTTGAAAGTTGTTTTGGGCTGGTAATTGGATGCATTAAATACAGTTTGGTCTTTTTGAAACTTAATACTCTTTTGCAAAAGAGAAGTTCTCTTTACTAAAGTATAAAGTTTTGCTACTAAGATCTTAAGCTCCTCAAGCACTGGAGAGGAAAAAAAGTAGGAAAATAGAACTGTGCTTTGGTCGGGTTGTTTACAACATTTACATATTACGTAGAAGTGCTGTATATTTGTAACATTTTATTTCTTTTGGGTCTCTGAAATACTATCTGACACACTCTGTCCAATAAAATGTCTTAATATACTTGTGATTTAATTTATAAAGTGAAGCAACTGTCATTAAATGACAGCTCATCATATTGCAGAGTGTGTTGTTAAGTCCTATTAACAGCAGTTCCAATTACAAAAGTGCTCAACATCTATATTCTGAGAATAATACATACGGACAAATTATAAAGCTATGATGCTGGCACATATATTGGAATTGTAAAGTTGTTTTGTATTTCAGAGTGAAATATGGTGTTGATCTGTTATTCATATTTTGTCTTCTGAGAGTGACTCTCATGGTTCAAGTCCTTTATCTGTAAAATCTACCTTGTGCACAAGTCTGCTGCTTCTGTCAGATGCTTTCACAGGTCTGTGTTGTGAAATCATGGCCATGGGGAGCTAATTTCTTAAAAATCTGTAACTGCTTGCAAAGATGGGCTTTTCACTACTTTTCAGTATGATAAGGAGTAAGGAGGGAAAAAAAAAGCCTGCTTTAAGTGCTTGGTAGCTGGCATAGGATTAAAGCAAAAAGCAAGCCTCTGTACATATAATACATGAGTAAAATTACTGTCCTTTTATGAAACTCCCTTTCTGACATTGTCAGGGGAGCTTCCAGAGGTCAGATGTTTATTTTTACTTTTATTATAAATAAATGTCCATCGTGAAGGTTACTGTTTGTGAAAATACCTTGAGTTCCGCTTACCAGAAACTCCCTATTTCAGGCAGTGTGAACTGGCAGCCCAGCATGTTGAATTTGACGGTCTGTGCTGTGTTTTGCTGCACACGGATGCTGCAATTTCTCTGTGCAAGAGAGTGCCAAACTGATGATTAGACTCACTTGTCATTAGTGCCAACTTTTGTGGCTAGACTTTAGTGTTGATTGTATGAACAGACTGTGCAGCAAAGACTGAGGTATTATCTATGCAATATATTGAATCTGCTAAGTTCAAATAAACATTTTTCATTTTTCAAAAGAGTTCAATTCTACTTAGTTATATAAATATAGTACAGAATTTTACGAATATTGTACTTTGTGTTTGATATACTTAGAACGTACTTTGGTCTACCACTGCCTTCCTAGAGGGTCAGTGTGAAACACAAGATGTACAAAAATAATCCTGATTGCTTGTCAGCTAGTATTTTTTTTCAATAATGAGTGCTGCATAAAATAAACTTTTCTATTCCAGTTTTCATGCCTTTGTTGTATTTGTAGGCTCTTATTTTGAATGCGGGAGTTGTTGTAAACTTGTTTTTATGATTTTTTTTTTTTTTTTCCTTAAAGAATTACCAAGTGTGGTCTCTCCCTTCCCACCCACAGAAATTGAATTATATCCATTTTAGTCGAAGGCTGATGACCCTCTATACTCTCGGCTCTCTTCAGAGTAGCTATTAATTAATGGTGTTGACTGGAGTGGAGGGAGTCATCACCAGGGGGGGAAAAAAAACAAACAAACAAAAAAAAAACGTTACTCCTCTTAGGAAGTTACTGATTTAATTACATGAGGTAATTGAATGCTAAAGGCAAAATAGTAGAAAACTTATTTCATAAAATTCAAAAGGAAATTGTTGAAAGTTTAAACATAGCCTGAGTTACTCCTAATGGAAGGCCAAGTTCCCTTAAGCCCCTTTGTAGGGGGACCCTTTATAGGTCCCTCCGTAGTCCTAGACTATATCATCTTTGTTTGCATATCTTTTTACTTTGAGAGCAATTTCTTTTCATTATCCAATTTATATTGAAAGTAGTCAAGTGTAGGCACAGTTAGCTTGCTTATTTATGGGACTCTGAATTTTACAAGAAGGGAATATTTTCCTTGAATGTTAGGTAAAGCTTGACAGATACTCCCTATTTGAAATAATTTATTGCACAAACCATTTTACTTAACAGACTGAGGAATGCTCTGTTTTTTCAAGGGCAGAATGATTTTGTTTTGAAGGATAGAAAAATTTAGGTGCCTGAGGGCCATAAGAATTACTGCAAACCAATATTAATCTTCGAGGAAATATCACTCACATGTCTGATGCAATGCAACTTTAAACAATTCAGATAAATTTTAGGTAATTTTTGTGTGCGCTGATATTTTTTTTTTTCCCTCTGCTTTGGTTGCTTCTGCAACACGCTGAATTTGAAGTTGCAGCTTTGAACAGTGTTTAACACAATTGATGTGTGCTGCCTTTAGTGATATGAAAAGCAGCATAAGCCTTTGACTTAGACATGAAAATAAGTGAGCTAATGACAATAAGGAAATACTTTGTGTGTGTGTGTGTGTGTGTGTTCACGGCATTGGAAGCTGTGGGCTACATGGAGGAGTGCCATACAGTCTAGTCTAGTACAGACCAGCGAGGAAGCTTCACTCTTTTTTTTTTTGTCAATTCCCTATGAGCAAAAAAAAAAAAAAAAAAAAAATTCCAAGAAGCAGCAGAACCAAGGTGACCCTGAAACTGGGAGGGAAAATACACTGCAGTGTAGTGGGAAAAATATATATCAAGGGAATTTTGCACTGTTGTCTAAAGATTTATGCATAAAAAAGCCTCTCTTTATAAGTTTAAATTATACATCTGTGCATTTAGTAGTTGGCTTACCTTCATCTGTATCATAGTGCAGGATTTGTCTTTTTGAGAAGATATTCATAAGATTTGTTATTGGGAAGTACAGAGCATGGTAATTATAAAAAGGTTGACTAAGCTACAGCTTGCCTATGTTGGTACTTGCCACTAGAAGTTTTAAAAGGCTTGTGGCACTGTTCCTACTGAATTCTTTTGAGATATTTGAAAAAAACCTCTACAACATACCTACATTTTCACTTCTGTCTATTTGAAAGGAGTAGGTAGTTTAAATAATGAGAAGCACTTATTGTATCCTGGAAGTTCTATCACAACACAAGACCAACAGAGAATATATTTAAGAGGATTACCTGTACACTTGTGAATTTACTTATTTTAAAATTAGACTAAATCTTATAGGTTGGTTAATGGTCAGGATATTTTAGTACTATCAATTAATTACCTATATCTAAGAAGTTGTTCCCTTTAACAAAAAAAAAAAAAAAAAGCCTAGATTATTCCTGGGTGTCGTTAATGAGCTTCTTTAAATTAAGACTTGATTAGATCTCAGTCAGTGTTGTTAAATAATATTGAACCATGTTGTACCTGCGTTGTCCTTTAATTGCAGTAGATTTTCTTATGAAAAAATAATCCTGTCAGCAGACTGATACAGTACATGTTTGTTTCTACACAGGAAGCTTTTTTAACCTCAAGTCAAGGATTTTTGATTTGAAAGAAACTTTTGTAAAATGATAGACTTCTAAAATATCTAACATGTAGGCAAGTCTGTGCAGTAGAACTACTTGGCATTTTCCTTTTTGTGATTCTAGCTGAACTGCACAAAAAATGAAAAGCTTGCTGCTTTTTAGTTTACAACAGTTATGGTTCACAATCTACTTTTTGCTTCAAGGGAAACATCATTGCAAGTTTAAAAATGGTAATACAAATTAGAGAAAAGCTTTTATACTTTTTCAAAATTCTCAGTTACATTAGTATTAAAGAATATCATCTTTATTGGGGCAAATTTAAACCTAGATATTCTATGAGAATTTAGCCTATAATATTTTATATTGAAAGGCATTTATAATTAAAATTCCACTTACGTGCTTTCTTACTTGTACAGTAGTGATGAATGTGAGGTGTTCTTGCCAAGGGTTATCTGTCCTCTGGAGACTGTCAAGCGAGAGGCAATGTGATGAACTGTGCGAGACTGTTCTAATCAAATACGGCCAATTTTATGTAGGGTCGTATGTTTCTTAAAACCTTAGTTCTCTGTGGCATAGACAAGTCAGTGAAGTGTTGCCTAATGATATAAGAACGGGAGGGGATTGATTTTTGTGAGGAACCCAAGTAGATCGACTTGGTGGTAGTTTCATTGCTTCTTCATGCTGTACTAGAAAAGGCTGAGGTAGAACTTTTGTGGAACTTTACCACCTGTCTCATTTATCAGCACCACTAAACTCTTCCTATGTCCTTGTCTGGACTGTGGCTTTTGCTGGATTGTAAAAGGCTGTGTGTGCTTTTTTTTTTTTTTTTTCTTGAACTTGTTTAAGTGCTAACAGTGCAACTTCATGAGATTGCTTACCAGAAATGATCTGTATTCAGGGCTGGATTTTGAGTAGTTTTGCTGAATAGCATGAAACAGTGCTCAAATTTTCATCTGGAAGAAACTCTTGCCTTTGCTTGAGGCTCATCTGAACTATACAAAGGCTAAATGTGCTCACATCCAAGAATGCAGGTTGGACTTTTTTGCTTCAAGGAGGTAAGCACCACATCTGGGTGCTTCCTGAAAGAGCTTTTTGGCTCTTGGGATGGATTTATTTTTGGGCTGTGGGCTGACAGAATAGAACACAGACAGTTGCTTGCGCTCCTGTGTGTGGCTCCTTAGGGTCAGATTTAGCAGTTTCATGGACACTGATAGGAAAGCATGAAATGAGATGCAACTATTGATGAGACTAAGTGGTTAAATTACTAACTGAGTATTTAGAAGGCAGAGATATTTGGCTTTCTGCTCCTTGATCGCTATCCAGAGGAACAAGGTCAACTGTTGTGTTTTATTGTGACAAGACACTAGAGTTCCTTTTCACCTTGGAAAATCGGAGTATGGTAACACAGATTATAAGTTGTACATTTCTGAATAGTTTGCCATTCAAGCTTGTTTATAGTTAGTAACAGTTTTCCCTTTTTCTCAGGTCATCTGGATCTGTGTTAGCCTTGCCTTACCTGGACTAGGATTAAAACTGTTGGTATTAGTCATTAATAATCATTACCATTTTGCTAGACACATCAAAAAATAGAGCATGTTAAGGATATGAATAAAGTTCAAATAGCTCTGCAGATGTTAATGGGTGTGCAGTGGGACAGTGCCCTTGACATTTTTTTTCCAACTATATTTGCAAATTTTTTTATAGGTGGTCTTTATACTTTTCAGATACAGAGAGGGATTTAGTTTTATTGATGGACAGTTGCATGCTTTTATTAGACTTTCCTGAGAATTGTCAACAGCTTGTTCCCACTAATTTTATATGTCCACTGCATCTGTTTTTGTTACATGTGTTAAAACAACTGAATATAAAGTATGTATTAAGTATCTCTATGAAAGGATTAAATTTACAGTTCTATACCCCTTCAAGACAACTGAGAATGTAGTTTTGTACGCCAACGTTTAAAAGCCTGAAGTGGATAAAACATTAAGCTGTTTTTGACTGTTGGAAGTGGAATCTGCAAAACGCTGCCTTCGTTCAGTGGGTTCTCAATAGCTTGCATGTGCACAGCAGGATGGAAAAAAATCAGCATCTGGAGTAACTGGAAGACTCTGACTCTAACAAAATGATGGGAATATTAAGTTCCTGGTTACTTCGTTAGAGCGTATTACAGAATAGAAACCTTGATGAGAATAGATTGAATCAGCACAGGTGTGAGGTGTCTACTTGGTACAAAAGTGTCATTGTTGATTTGTTGTAGTGTTTTTGGGAAGCACCACTATGCTTTTATGAGTGAAGCAGTAACATTCCCCAGAAATGAACCCACACACATATCAAGGTTGAGAGCAATAGAAAATAATTTTAGTGCAGTAGGGTTTTTGCAGCAAGAGTTAGTGGTTTTGTTTGTTTATTTCTGCTTAAATCTTGGTGGGATCATTAAGCAGGCTCTCTCTTCTTAAGCCTTCTGCTCCTTTTTTTTTTTTTTTAAATACACTAAGTCAGCATAAACTTTTTTTTTCTCCTCTTTCATAAATTCTCCCTTGCTTTGTAAGTTGTCTTTACTGTTTTTGCTTTGATACACAGTTCCTCTTGTTTTCTCTAGGGAGATCTTCTCTGACTGTCTTTCACTACTGTGGTAGTCTTGGTTCTGCTGATCTTACAATGTGTTTTATTGGCCATTATAGTAAAAATAGGGTTAATTTCCATGGAGCTTCATATATCTTCTGCAAAGATGAGAGGCCATGATAGCAACTATGCTGAATTTTAGCAATAATTCATGCTAAATACTGGATTTAAACTAGAATTGCAAGCTGGAAAATTGAGTAGTTTCAGCTGCATCTCATTTCTTTCTTGGTGGCAGTAGGTGTCTCTTGCTATTAACAAAGAGATACTTAAGAGACATCTAACATGCAGAAGAACATCTGAAATCATGGGAGGGGGGTTGGGAATGGGAAGACAACAAAAACATTCCCAAGTTTCCAAGACTCGGGGTGACTGGTGAATTTACTTGCATAGAGATTTATTGGAATGCTAGCTCTGAATGTAACTCTGAAGTTCTGTATGGAGTGCAAGTGAAAATGTTGCCCTCAGACTTAATTGCAGAGAAGAGGTTTCTGTAGGTAATTTATAGGTGTGATGTGAGGAATAGGTAAAATTAAAGGTTAAGACTAACTGTTGTCTCTGCTGCCTTGAAATGACTCTTGATTACTGAAAGAGGTGGCAGAGGCAATCTAATTATCAGACAGGCTGCGCTGGCCCTCATGCATCTGTTTGCCAACTATGTTCAGTATCATACAAACCAGTTTATTATTACTTTTATTAGTATAAAACAGTGTGCTTAAGTATTTCCATGCATAAATAGAACGAATTAAATATTACCAAAAAGAAGACAAGATCAGTGCGTTAGCCAAGCAACTTGATTTGGCGTATGGACAGCAAATGCATATGATCCAGATCATTGCATAGAATGTTCGACCTATTACTAAGCACGGAAAAACTTATAATAAAAGTCTGGCGTAGATGTTTTGTTGTTGCACTTCTCCCTGCCCTTGCCCCTATCTTCTTGTGTGTCGTGGCACGGTGCGATGAGCTCATTGTTGACAAATGAAGAACTCTAAGATAATGATTTTATAATGATTTTATAATTTTTTATATAGGGAAAAGTATAGACTATTCTGTGTTGAAAGTAAATTTTGTATTCACTGTCTTTCTGAGCTTCATATGACTATGAAGTCTCTGAAGTGGCTTTGTCAAAAAGACCTAGAACTCTAAATCCGTGGATTTATATTGACTGAATCAGCATTCAACGTAAGTCTCAAGATGAGCTGTGTTAGAAGCAAAACGAGGGGATAAATGTAATGTATGTTGTTAATACTGCTTGAAATACTCTAGCAGATCTGGAAAGGAGTCAGATGTGGTGGGCAGAGGAAGGTAATGTGAGGGCAGAGATTGTTGCAGCCTGAATAATGGAGTTGCTCAGCAACCAGGCTTTTATGTGGGGGGGAAAAAAATAAAAATTAGCTTGACACACCTTTTTTGGAAAAGTTAATTTGGTAGTAAAAATAACGTTATTCCAAGAAACCTCCTTCTTAGGAAGAATATTTTTTGAATTTTCCATATCTTTCCTATACATCTGAAGAAAAATGTTTTGAAGAGTAAACTACATTTCCTATTGATTGTGTTTCAATTCTCTTAGGGGGTAGTCTGATTCTATTTGGTTACTGGTAACTTCAGATCTGTTATTTGCTGTCGAAGTGTGTTTGTGTTTCCAGAGAGATTCTTCTATTATACAAGGCAGGTAGAATAAAACATAACAAGTTAGGATGAATCTTATTTGATTTATAAGTTGTGTTCCTATTAAACACATTTTCTTTTGTCTCTTTTTTTTTTTTTTTTTTTTTTTTTGAAGTGAAATAATGTTATTAGTTTGAATAGTAAATATTACTTAAATACAAATATAGCTTGGCTAGATAACATTGTATCGCCAGTCTTGCCAGGTGCATAAACTGTCAAAGTCTGGGTATTTTGAATTTTTCATGATGGTAAATATTGAACTCAGCCACTGCCGTGCACAGAAAGCAACCTTTGCAGGAGGATCTGCTAGGAAGGGAATATTCAACCTTCCTCTGTCCATAATCTAATTCTTGATGTCGGACTGTAGCCAGCAGGAGTTCAAACATTCAGATTGCATTTGCCACTCCAGAGTGGTTCGTGGTGGTCCGTAAGGAGGGAGTACTGGAAGGACTGTAAACATTGCGTGGGCAGCAGGGATCCCATGAACAGGGAGTTGTCCTGCTGGCTGCTTGAAAATGAAGCTCCCTTATGGTAAGAGGAGAAGGAAAATAAAATGAAGCTGAGGTAAAGGAAAAAAAAAAAATAAATAAAGGAGATGACGAAGACACACAAAATCCCAAATAAATCTGGTCATACATTTTCCAGTACTAACTCACAGTTACAAATGCTAGTTACTGTAAAAAGCCTTTGTGGTTTCTGTTTGGATTTGAGTTTCCAAAACACTTAGAGGCTTTACAGCATTTTTTCTACATTGAGCTTCAGAATTAATTGTTTAAATTTTAAGAAGACCTCTGAAATGGATGTCTGCCAATTTTAATCTTCTGATCTTGAAAAAGGGCCTGGGCTCCTGAATTAGTCATGTGAACAGTGATTGGCAATCACAGAATTAACTAGGAAAACATTTTATTTGCTTGTTTAATCTGATTTAAGGTAAGCCTTTAGGAAAAGGACTGTTTCAGCTTCCTTTCATAGTGTACACTTCCTTGCAGTGAGTCAGCTAAGGAAAGCATTACCTTGCTTAGGGGCTTTTTTCTCCCTATTAGCTTTGAGGTGGTTTGGACTTCATTAAAAGCAAACAAACAAGATGATTCCTTCCCACAAATCACTTCCTGGTGGTCTTGAACTGTTTTCAAGAGCAGCCCTTCAAGATCTCAGCGGCAAATCAGAGCTGTAGAGGGGGTATATGTGTAAATATATTTTTAATAGACCAGTCCATCTCCGTATAGTAATTCTGCTTTTTCCTACTCTTTAGAGTTATTGCCAAATACTCTTTCCTACTTTTTTTTTTTTTTTTTTTTAAAGTGTGGTCATTAAGCCTTTGCAACTGCATGTTACTTCTAAAGTAAACATGTCACAGAAAATAAAATTGTGATCTAGATGCATGAAATTCTTAGAATTTATGCTTCTAATGGAGGATAGCTGTGGGCCCACAAATTTAAAAAAAAAAAAAAAAAAAAAAAAAAAAAAAAGAACCAGCTGCTCTTACCAAAATGATGAATGATAAGCTAATGACAGTGTGGATTGGTAATGTTTTTTATATAATAACATGTTGAAAACAGTGAAATATAAATGATTTAAATGATTTTCAGTAATTTGGCATGTTTAGTTGTGTAATTTAACATGTATGATGAAAGCTGCAAACTAAAGGGCTTTTCTTATAAGGAGCTTAGGTATAAGGAGCTTTGGTAAGGGGTACAGTGTCCCAGTGAACATGGTATTTACTCCAAGCAAGTTAAACACCACATACATTTTATATATTTTTTTTCATATTCATATATGAAATTAATTACAAGATCGTTTTCATTCCCTGATGAGCTATGTTCTATGTAATGTGTGCTCACATATTTGTCTCTAAACCCCTGATAAATGCAATCTGTTGTAACGACTTAAAAGACAATAGCTATTTAACGAATGGCTTGTGTGTACAGGAGAAAAGAATAAGCTTGATTGCTTACAATCTGACATTTGAAAAAGCAGTTTTTTAGATCTCTGGTATTTGCATATCTAATTGCTATGTAATCAAAACTAAGTGAACTGTAGCTACTTGAAACCAAAAAAAAAAAAAAAAAAAAAGGCAATCATCTTTACAGGGGAAATATCCCACTCATATGCAAGCCTGTCTGAATATTAGAATTATATTCTTCTTGTGTTTAATTATAGGTGTCTGACTGAGCAGTAAATTTATGCCTGTGTATTAAAGGAGTGAATGTGACCCTGAAACATCAGCTCTCCTTTGTTGTAGCAAAGGATTGGCATTGAGAGAACTTAACAGTGTTGTGTATTTTGGTGATAAGGAATTGTGCCAGAGTAGCTGTTAATTACCTGCTTTGTTTGATATGGAAAATAGTGGTTCCGCACTTTTCTTCCCACTAGTGACAGTACTCAATTAAAACTTGTATTAAACAGTGATAATGCTCTCATTTATCTGGTGGAGGAGACGTGAGGTGAAGAAAATAAACAGGATGTTTTCAGCTGCTTGGAGGCTGCTTTTCTTCCTTTTTTCTTTTTTTTTCCTTCAATCTGACAGTAATAGGAAAAAAAAGCCAACTTTTTAAATCCAAGATAACTTTTTATTTTTATAACCCTTAAATGTTGCATCTTATGAATTCTAGCTACAGTGGAAGTTTCTAATACATCTTTAAAGTAATATGGAAGTTACAAATTTCAAGGAGGCTTATCCCATCCTGTTTCCTGCCATTCCTCTTTGTGAAGCATCTGTTGTCGTGGTTTCCTTATTTCACTGTGCTTTGAAATCTTGTTAATATGTCAGAAGAGCTCTAACATGGCTAATTAATGTAGCTGCTTTTCTTGGCTTTTGTTACTGTTTGCTCCTTTCTAGAGAAAGGAGGAGGGAAATTTCACATTTTTTTGTGAAATGCTCTTGGTTGTTTCTTGGGAATAGTGACCAAGCTGTGTTTTGGATGGAACCCTGTCAGTCACTTCGATCTTATCAGATGACTGAAGTCTATGAAAATTAATCTACTGTTTGAGTTTTTTTTTCTTTATATATAGTGTTTTGTTTATACTGGAGTTGAGATTATGCATTTGAATTATATTTTGGGGGTGTTTGTCTACTTCCTGTTTTCTTGGCTGAAATTTCCTCTCCTGATGTACAAAATTTCAAAATAATGTCACTCAGAAGAACTTAAAATAATTTATCTCTACTTGGATAGCTGTTAATCTGCTTTAGGGATGTAATTGTTGCACCCAGCTTTTCTCTCTACAAATAAGAAAATAGATAGCTTCTACATAATGAAAGTATTTGCAGTTTTAAAACTGCAAATAAAACTAAGTGAAGACCTTTCTTTGGATGAGGCCTTTCCCAGATGCTTTTGTCTGAGCATGATTTTCAGTTAAATTCTTTATCATTCTTTTAAGACTTGCAGACACCTTTTAAGGCATCTTTTTTAGAAGTCCTTTTGGAAAAAAAAAAAGCTAATTCACCGTATCTGATAGGATCCTTAAGTGGCTTCCCTTTCACCACTTCTTAACTCCACTATACACACTGGGGAGCTCCAAATTTTGCTTAGAATCCTAGAATGCTTAAGGTTGGAAGGGACTTCTAGAGATCATCTAGTCCAACGCCCCTGCACACGCAGGGTCACCTAGAGCAGGTGGCTCAGGACTGCGTCCAAGCGGGTTTGGAAGATCTCCAGAGAAGGAGACTCCACAACCTC
>VZSV01000055.1:335543-382204 GCA_013398735.1 Nothocercus julius | reverse complement strand
AAAAAAAAAAAAAAAAGAAAATCCTAATTCCAACCCTTCATGCCTCTTTCAAACATCTTAAAACACCTTAAAGAAGCAAAGTAGGGCACAAGCCCAATATTTTTTTTGCTTTTCAGGTCTCCTTTAAGAGCAGAGACAGCCATGATCCAGCAGTTTTGGAGGTAGAGGCAAGTAAATGTTTTACTTCTTGTAAACATTGCAGAAAGTTTTTGTGAGTCATCTACAATTTGAGGAGACCCTGGCTGAAAAAGAACCTCAACCCTCCCTTCCCAAACAGTGCATTTCCTTTGTATGTGAAGAAAAATATGTTTAGGCTTTTATTGTTGATTGACTGGCTTCACTTCAGTTACACATTGTGCAACATCTACTTGGTATAAAAATAGTTCGGCTTATTATTAGTCAAGGCTTTTGATAACAGTTGTTAAAGTCCTCTCATTGGAGCTTATCTTCAAAATGTAATTTGAGTGAATCATCATACTGATTTCCATTAAAAAAAAAAAAAAAAAAAAACAGTGGCTTGTATTTCTTACCTCCAGCTGCTGGTGTTTCGGATCAGTTCTTCAGCACTGCTACTTTGAGGAATTCAGCAAGCTCTTACGTATTGGATGTAAACCTGTAATTATTCCTATGCTGGGGACGTTTCTGAGAGCTTGTGTTGAGTGACCTCACTCCTAAAGGCACCACTTGAGTTCTTAAAAAAAAAAAAAAAAAAGCATTTGTTTGGCTCTTTTACTGGGGGACTGTATTAGAGATGGGGGGATGGGGGACTGGAGGACTGTATTAGAGATGCAGGAAAGAGCTGTGCATCTCTATTTTTGAAGTCTTAAACAGTCAGCCTCCGAGTGTTCCTGCTCCTCAGGGAATTTGACTTCTAGAAGTATTTCAGACTGCAGTTCCAGGACTATTCTCAAGACAATTTGGGTCACCGCTGCTGGTGCTGAGTAGAGCTTCCTTGGCTAGGCCAGGGCTTGGCTAGACATGCTTTCCTCCCATCCTCGGGCAAGTGAGTGGCGGTTTGAGTGTCCTTGTGAAAGGCATTGGTGACTTGCGTGACCTTCATGAACTGCTTCAGTGCTAAACCAGCAGAAAACTAAAGCTAGAACCTTTCTCTACTGTTCTTGAGTACCATGAAGTGGGTAAATCAAGGTGGGACCACTAGCCCTGACTCTAGAAGGGCTTAAACTGCTGTGGATCTACTGGCTGTAGGCAAAATATAGTAGTTATTCTTGAATTAGTTCAGCGGAGTGGCTGTGGCTTATTGGTATGCTCTGGGTATGATGCTGCTTACATCTCTGGACAATAAATTCTGTGGGTTTCCCAGCTCATTTATTAAACACATAAAATGTGGAATGTACAGGCTTGAAATAAGTGTTTACTCCACCACTAATAATTTTTTTTTGGCTGAGTTTAATTTTCTTAATTAAAAAAAGTAGACTTCTGAAAGAAATCAGAACTTTCTGACTACAAATGCTATGAGGTGAATGCTAATTGAGAAGTGGGAAGCAAAGTGGTAAAAACATAGATATGAGGCTTAGTTCTGTGAAATATCAGAGATACTTTGTGGAATGGGCTAGAATTTGTTAAGGTTTTGGGCCTCTTTTTCATGTTTGGAAGTAATTAAGTCAATTTGTAGCACATTTGGATGAATTCAGATGGCTGCAACATAGTGCGAAGATGAAAAATGTACTGGCTAATATGTAAAGCATGTATTTTGTTGGCTGTATACAATTGTAACATGAGGAATATTAATGACAAATAGCATGCTAATGCTCTTAATAATCATCCCTTTTCCTTGAGTGCTTTGCAAAGAACTTTCTTCAAACCTATCCAGTTAGGAAACTCGTTGTTTTTTGATCTTTCTACTTGCTAATAAAAATGTAAAATGTTACATTTTATGGTTTGAAAAAAATATGTAGGTCTTGGTCTTGAAGGATGCACTTCTAGATATATTATCCTAATTTCAAGTGTACATGTTAGTGTACACTACAAATGTTAGTGTGTATTTGACTTTGAACTTAAATTATGAATTGTTTTTACTTTTTCTTATGTTTATGCAAAAAATATTGATATTTTTTCATTTTATTTTCAAGTTTAAAAAAAAAATAGTGGTCTGAAATAATTTGTCACCATTTATTCCGTTATGGAAATGTCATATCAATAATACGTAGCACTTTGTTATTTTTACAAATAGTAAATAGTAATAGTAACAATAGTAAACAAAGGACTAAAAATACTTTAGTAGTTTTTCTAAACAAACTGAAAATTATGTGATCTTTGTCTCAGTAAGCATAGAAAACAAACAAACAAGTCCAATCTCAGAACTTAAGGACAGATCCAGTGATGGGCCAGAGTAATGGAAACAGCTAGGGAGCACTGACTGGTTATAATGTTTTTGTTCCTTTGAATCACTAACATAGTGTTGCTGAAGGGAACCATGAGCTGACTTACTGGTTTACGTTGTTTTGGTACTGAACTGGTTTTACCAGAGATATATGGGACTAAAATCCTCAAGAAAGATCATCTCTGTGCCATGAGCAGAGGCTTCTGCAGTACCTTGGCAGCAGTACAGTTGGGGACCTTTTAATACCAAGGCCAAGATGGCTTTTTAGCCACAATCTTTACAAGCATGACTGGCACTGCATTTTCATCTGGATTTAACAAAACTTCACGCATGTGTGATACCCCTCATTCTGCAGTCATGATCAATAAAGCTAGAGCATGAAATTGGCTGTAAAGGAGGAGTGATACAGTGGACACAATTTGAGGTGTCTAGGTAGTAATTTGCATGATGAATCCTGTACAACTATAGCAAGAATTAAAGGCAGCAACCGTTGTGAGATAGTATACAGACCATGTATATATTCCAATTGTAAGTATACGGCAAGTTTGTGTGTGTTTGTGTGTCGATATCGTTTTGATACTATTCCAAATTCTTCAAAGGACTTGGTTTTAATTTAATTCATGAGATTTACCGTTGGTGTTAATTCTGTGCTCAAGTAACGAATCCAGGGAGTGTTTTCTGCATTCTCTGTAATAAGTTGATTTTTTATTTTATTTTTAAAGTAGAAGTTAGTTGTGATTGATTTAGTTACACTGTATCAGTGTTCTGCCTCTACCTTTGTTTAATGATAGTCTGTGGAACTCAAGTTTATTGAAAATCAATGTTTGATTGTAGATATTCTTGAAGAGACTCTTACTAAGTCAAATCTCAGTAGAATCTCACTAAGGGGAAGCCCTTCTGTGGCAGACGGAGTTTTGTGGGCCGAACTCCCTGCAGAGTTATCTCTGAGCACTGGCTCTGCTAAGCCAAAATGCAAGCCGTCCGTCCTTCCTCTGTATAAGAAATCATTTACTATGTGAAGAAATGAGAGAGTGTGAATAACCACAAGTTAGAATTAACACTCCATTACTAGAAAGCACTCATAAGCGATTAGAAAAGAGTTATTTTCTAAAAAAGTTCTGCATAATAGGGTAGCTATTAATGTTGCCTGAGTGTAAGAAAAGAGGGACCACAAAACCCAACTGATGTCCTCAGTGAAGTTAAACATTTTTTTAAGAAGAATGTGGAAGTTGTAAACTTAAATTAGAAGATGCCATAATTAAGGCTGCCTGTGATGAAGAACATTTGTATAAATGTAATTTTCTCTGGAACTTACCACTATGCTATGGGTGGCCAATTTCATTTTCTTTGAGACACCCTTATTTAAATAAATGGGGTAATAGTATGCTGCTTTTCCAAATGAGCAACTGAAGTTCAACAGTTGAAGCTGAAAATGTTGATTGCCTAACTTGAGGTGGCTGGGAACAGAGCTCTCAGAATACTTAGCATTTATAAAACAGTTTATATGTTACTGTGGAATTAGGTTTGACTTCTGGGATACTCGTAAGTGCACAACATGTTTGCAGAGTTGGCCCTGGAGATGTAGTGAGGCTTCCCGAGGACAGGGCTCAGTCACCCTTGCCACCTGCTGTGTGTGCAGGAGACCAGTGTTCCTGTGCCCTGCTCTGCGCTTAGTCTGCTTCTTTGGGACGTGTCACGGAGCCCGTCCAGCGCGCTGAGCAGGCTGAAAGGGAGTCTTGATAGCAGGAGCCGTCAGCTCTGTTGAACTGGTTCTGTGAAGGGTGTAGTCAGAACTGTAGCTGGTGCAGAAACCCATTAGGAAGGAGGAAGAAATGAAACTGCTCCTCTTGGCTGTAGCGAGGCACTGATGGGCTGTACACTGAACTGTGTTCTCCAGAAGAAACCCTTCTCTAGGGGAGCACTTGCATGGTTTGGAATTGCGGATTGGAAGAGCTCCTTAGGTCGCTATAGGAGGCAGACGAGTAATCTTAAAAGCACAGAAACTCTTTAAGGCTGGCAGTGTTCAGTTAAGCAATCAGCTATGGAAAAGTTTGGTTTATGGTTTGCATGATATATTCTTGTTGCCATAAGAGGGAGTTGATTTTATTATTCAAGCGGGTGTTTACCTGCTTTGACGCTTTGAGGGTTTCTTCAAGGTATATAGATGCTAGGAGTTGAAATAAGAAATATGTAGGGTATAGTCACACTATACTGTTATCATGTTTTTTGTTTGTTTGTTTTTGTTTTTGTTTTTTAATTAAGGACTGTATTCTGCACATTATTTCAGCTTACTTCACAGGTCAACAGATTTCAAGCGTATCTCCCCCACTCCATTTTTTCCCCAATTTGACTGCTCATGTTCTTAATGTTAACTATTAGTTTTGACAACTTGCACATCTTGAGAATAACATTTATGCTCAGGATAAATGCATGCGATATTAGAACTTTAGCCCAAAAGCTGAATGACAGTCATGTCAACCTTGCCCTGCCAACAAAGAGACTTTGCTTTCTCAGGGATGGGCTGCTGTTCTTGTAGCCAGGCAGTGAAGTGTTACTGGCAAAGTGACACAAGTTAAAATAGTAAAGTCTTAGTGGCTCTCTTTTCTCTATACTTTCTCTATCCAACCCTCCTTCTCCTCCTACCCCACCCCATCTGATCTAAGGAAACATGGCTGATAACATCTATTTATTCTTTTCTGTAATTTTGTAACTTTATTGGGCAGAACAGTTTATTTGTAGTTTCAAGCACTGCAATAGGAACGTATGATATTTTGATAAACAGCAATAGGGAGTTATTGGAAGCTTAATTGCTATATAGGTATCTCTCTTTTGATTCCCACGTTGTCTTTGTGTGCTTTTGATATATTTAAATAGTGAAAACCTAAAAATTATAATGTCCTAAAGTAAAGCAAATCATATTTCTCTGAAATCGTTCATTGCGAAGTAGCAGTAGCAACTATTTATGTTCTTGGACAGGGATCACTTGAAACTTTGGTGTGCATAGCAGAGCTGCTAATCTGTTCTTTTTGGGCTTGACTTGTTTTTTGGGAAGAGCTTTCTTACTGATTTCCTAAGTCTAGCTGTGGCAGTTCTGAAGGTAATTCTGTGTAGAGTTTTATGACCATATCTGAGCCTTGGCTAATGCATGTTGAAAGGAAGTATTTTGCTTTTCAATTTGCTTGAAACGCTGATACTATGTTAACATGTCCAACTTGAGTTTCTGTTAAAAATCAGGATCTTCTATAATTGAATGTTTATATATTTTCTTGCAAATACTTGGAGTCAGTGCAATTTCACTTATTTTAACTGAATGTTAAGATGGTTCCTAAAGCCATTAAGGAAGTGAATAATCAGATAGTCAGCTCTTCATTGTAAATGGTGTGAGTATGTGTGAGAAACTGGGGAAAAAATAGTTCTCTTCAAAAAGCCTGTAATTTTTATGTCAACTCATCTTTTGCTTTTAATGACTATTGCTATTTTATAAAGCTGTCTTTGCACTGTATTTCCTTACGTCCTTTGCTGCAATTAATGCAGCATGTAGAGGAATGTCTGTTGATTCAAGAGACGTTGATTCAAGAGACTTCAGAAACTATCACATTGGTAGCTAAATAGTTTTTTTGTTGTTGTTTTTTGTTCTTTTTTTAATAGCTGCCTCTCTTCTTTCCGCAATGTCTATAAGGAAGCAGCAAAAGCAGAGTGGTTGGATTTTTAAAACTGAGGTTTGATAACTGATTGCTGGAAGTGATGGGCTTTAAACATAGATGTGTTAGGTTGGCATGAAGTGCAAGGTGGATGCATCTCCATTCTGACAGCTGCAAAAGGTTGTCTTGCAGTTTCGTTTTCTTTCCATGTTTCTCTCTCCTGCTTTTCTTCTTTAACAGTTTTGCAAATTTACCCTGAGGTAAAAATAGTCAGTGATTGACTTGTAAATTTAAAAAAAAAAAAAAAAAAAAAAAAAAAAAAAAAAAAAAGTGAATTAGTGTGATTAATATCAATTAGTCTATTTCTTAGAATTTTAATATGAATGAGTAAAAATTGCAGGAATTCATGCTTAGAGAGCATGAACAGCAGCTGAAAAATGCAGTTTTATGTTGTGTAGTTTGGAGGTTATTTGATCATCATCTTCATAGGAGAGTTGGAGCTAACTTGTTTGAGAATTAACTGAAGCAACTTGTCTATTTTGGACTGAGAATAAATCATTGAGGAGCAAAGCAATCATGCAGTGACCAGATTTGTTATGCAAACAGCCAAAGCAGCAACCAAATCCAAGGAGGACAAGGGGAGATGCAGCGTGGATTAGAGAAACACAAAGGGCCAAAGTTCAGTAGGGGCAAATGTCATCGTTATCTGGGGTAGTTGATAGTGAATGTTAGGTCATGATGCTTCAAAAGGAGGAGTGCTCCAAAAATTTATAAGAGCATACTTACGTTGTTAAAAGTTGATCATGTTGATTATTTTTACTTTTACAGCTACTAGGAAGCAGTTGATGATTGCAGCGTTCACCTCAATGTGCTGTAAATCACAGGGTCCGAATTGGAGTTGAGAGCAGACATTTCAAACTGTCCAAACGTCCCTAGAGAAGTACTCAGAAGACGGTATTGTGTGGGCTAGAGAACTGAGGAAGTAACTATCTGACTTGCTCTTTTCCTTTAAATTCATGTGGGGAATAGTAGTAGCACTTTTCTTTAAATAACGGAGCAGTTATTTAGAAACAAAGGAGAGCCCTCTCCTTGCTGCTCCACGCAACTTCTCTAAGCATTAAACCATAGGTGCTCATGGGAGACTCGTTTCCCCTCGACGTGTTCATTGCGCAGATGAAAGTACAGCTTCCATATGTGTGGATAAAGACAGCCTCAGTTTGGAGCTGGAAGTAAAGGTTCCATTCAAAGGGCTATTTGTATTTTACCCAATCAGTCAATATCGCAAAAAGCCCCAGAGTCCTAGATAAAAGAGCAGGACCCTCCTGGCATTTCCTTTAGTGCTCAGCAGCAGGTGCTTCCCGCAATCCCTGCGCAGCTGGGCTTGGTTTTTCTCACCTTTTGGCTGGGAATCTGCCCTCTCAATAGAAGGGGGAAGTGGCTGGTTATGTAGGTCTTTGGTCTGGTGTTAGGACACTCCTAACACACCAGGATGGCAACATTGATGCATTTGTGGCTAGGGAGGCACTAGGACATTGATTGTAATTTCCTGAACAAGCCTTCCTGGCACCTGGACCGGTTGTAGAGGATGTCTCTGTAGTTGCAACTTTTGCAGCTGTGCCTTGGGTTAGCTTTAGAAAGTGTATCAGATTAAGCCCTTTTAGATGTTACTACTTTTAACTCTCCTAGTTTGAGAATACAAGATGAAAAGTACGCGTCGGGTTTTCAGTTTAATGGAGACTGTTTTGCTTTTCGGGGTGCGCAGTTCTAGGCACCTTGGTAAGTTGACTGACAGCAGCATATTTAAAAGTTAAGCAGAGATTTTTATCAGTCATTTTGATAGCTTGGTGCTTAGAAGCATCAAAACAAAGCTTAACACTTTTTTTTTTTTCTTCTTTTTTAATTAATTTTGGTCTAGACTTTGTCATAAGCTTTTCCAGGAACATCGTGACAATAGTTCTCCAAATTAGATAGCTTCAAATGGAGACAGAGTAACTAAGAAACAGCCCCTTGCAGAACATCTCCTGCACCAAGGCTAGAAGCTTGGTGTACTCCAATCTTCCCCTTGAGCAGAAATACAAATGGGAAATTAAAATTTAGTATTACCTGAGTAATACTTTTAAAAAAAAAAAAAAAAAAAAAAAAAAAAAAAAAAAAAAAAAAAAAAAAAAAAAAAAAAAAAAGAGAGAGAGATAAAGTAAGAACTTATATATCCTTGAAGAGTAAATCTAGTATCTGCTGTTAATACCACCTTCCTTAGGGGGAGGAGGGCAAACCAGTATTATATTGCAAGTTCTGGATTTTTTTGTGTGTTTTAACATCCAGTTAATAATTAGTAAAATAAAACTTCTAAAATAAGACTTCATAAACTGTCTTATGTACATGTATAAAAGTACATGTACATAAGTACATGTACCTTAGTACGTGTATAAAAGTACATGTTATATCAGTGTTGCTTGGTATTAAAGTAAATGAAAGGTACTCATATTTGTTTGTGTTTGTGATCTAAAAGTTGAGTGGCAGCATTGGTTTCATGCTGGTCAATAACATGCATAAACTAGAGCTAGCTAGAGCTTGTGCAGAAGTGATGTTAGAGCAGACGCAGGTTATTTTAAAGAAAAGCTCCAAATACATGAACTGTTAGTCTCATTAGTGACTGCTAATGACTGGATTTCATTAGTAAATTCTAATAAAAGGATTATCTGTATTTCCTGATTTCAGGATGCTTGGAGGAATATGCTTTTCAAGGGAATTTGTTATTCCTTTATTGTCATCATTACATTAGTGGTAGTCAATATGTGAAAATAGTTATGGTATTATGAAGGTGTCTTGTACTGTTTATCTCCTTTTCTGTGTTGGAATAAAATTCCTTACTGTTGTAACTCTATCTGGAATTCCCCCTGTTGAGTTCACTGCTTTAAGAATATTAGTAAAGTTAAAATGTTAAAACCCTGACCTGTAATTCAGAGTTGAGGAAATGAATAGTCAGCTCCTCTGAGGGGATAGTTACACTTCAGGTAGTGACAATGGCACTCGCTTCTCTAACAGATACATTCCGCTCTTGTGTGATATTTGTACCTGCAAATGGTCAGCAAGTGCACAACTAAAACTAGCCACAGCTTCTGGGAAGCACCTGGATAGTTGCTGGATAAGGATGTTATTATCAGTAACCAGCCAAGTCCTAAATTAACTGTGGACGAGTGTCTACTTTTCCTGCCCGAAAATGTTGTTCAGATTCATCTGAAGCTTATCTCCAACTGTGCGGCATCTAAAAATACCTAGGAAAACTGCCTTTTCCCTGGCATGCTGTGCTCAAACCTTTCCATCCCTCCTTCCTGTGGACAGTGACTGGTGCCATGTGGCTAAGCCTGCAGGCCCTAAGGGGAGCCATCCCTGGCCGTGGCCTCTTCTCCCGTGAGTGGAGCAGCTGCTTTGGGTCACCCCCCTTGCAGTGCGAAGCCACAGCTTTGGAAAGATCCAGGGCAGCGCTTTGTGGAGGTGGGGATCCCCCCGAGCCAGGGGCAGCTCTGAACTTGGCCAGTGCACTGAGTTTGAAGGTTACTGAGCATGGTGCCTGCGGAGGCTCCAAGTGGCCTCGTATGGAGTCTCCTTCGGTGCATTTCTGCATGGGATTATTTCAGGCCATGTGTTTTTTCCAGGTCGCTCTTTCTAGGTACTTACAGAGCTGTGTGTATGGCACAAGATATGACAGCAACAGGCTAGTGTTTTGTGTAGTAGAAAACACAGCTTTTGCATCCAGAATCGTCTTGAAGGGGCTCTAGTAGACAATGATAAGGGGTAATTAAAGACACACTGAATCACATTAACGTACTTGACATGTACGTAAGGAGGAGGTACGTGTCTGCAATAATGTGAACAGCTGATTGTTGCTTTTGTAGAAGAAAACTTCAATTACATTTTAAAATGCGAGCTAAGCTACAGCGTTCTCCCTGACGAAGCGCTGCTCCTTCAGCCCCTCTTTTGCCATGTTGCTTTTTCCACAGCTCTCTGCCTGTGAACTGCCACCATTAGAAGCTCAGTAGGAGCAAAAGTCTATGCTAATTTGCCTGACTGTAACTGCACAATTAAAGCAGTTTATCAGCAGGGGTTCAGCACAATCAGTGTGTTCCAATGCTTCATGTTATAAAATTACTTCTGTTGTTCAAACAGATACTGTAATTAGTGCATCATTTTAAACTTTTTTTTTCAGGGCTGTCTTGGAGTTTCATCTGATAAAAACCTCTGTAATTTTGCTACTTAGATAAACATCTATTCTGTTTGCAGGCTACTTTTAAAGTAACAACTTTAATAGAAATATTAATGTCAGGACCATATCACATGAATACATGTGTAAATGCAGTGGTATGGAGTGGTGGGTAGCTTTTTGGATTGTTTTTTATCAGTGCTGTCAGCACTTAGTTTCACTGGCAAGAATCAAAAACTGTGTCTGATTACTACCAGTTTTGTATTCATAATTATTAGTAGTGCAGGCTAGTGTTTAGTACCTAGTTCTTGCAAGTATGAACAACTTTTCAAATCAACTAGTAAAAACCTTGCGTTCCATCCCTGATCCATACGTAGTTAGATTTCACTTAGAATACAGTTTCTTTCACAGGACATCGTAAGCCCATCTTTAAGTGGCTACTGCTAAAAGCTGGTCCTTAACCAAACTCTTCCCCTTGACCTTATGTTGGTACTGTTCCTCTTCCATGATCTTATTCAATTCACTTGCCCAGCAAGCGGGGTGCTGTGTGAAATGCCATGAGTGAGTTGACTCGGCTCTGTTCTGAGTCAACTTGAGTCTTTTGAAAATGATGCACTTCTATGCTGGAGGCAAAAAAACCTGCAGGGCTGAGGGAGCGGGAGCTTCTGGAGGCTGATAGCCTGGCCACAAACCCCGCAGCATTAAAGACAGGGGTGAAAAATGATGCAAGTAAAAACATAGGAATGATGTTCTGTAGGTTGGTCAGCAGAAGGAGCAGTCCCGGTGTTCAACAATGCAAGGCCCCTGGCAAGCTGGGCCCGGAGCCTCCCGAGGGTCTCGTGGCTTGCACTGGTCAGCTGAGCTGTGCTGACAAAAGGTTCTTAAATAAGGTGCAGTCCCTTCAGAGTGGCTGAGCAGAGTTTCTCCTTTAGATGACTCATTCAGCCTTACCAGTGCGGCATTGCTACAATATATTAACTCTTATTCAAAGGTATTTAAACTAGAGTAGGACAGCAGGTTGCCTGGAGTGATTTTTTTTTTGATTTAGTGCTTGTTAGTTACATTTAACATTCATTTCAAAGTTTCTCTAAATCAATATGTTAACATTTTTGTAAATTCAAACAGCTTTTTTTTTTTAATTGCTCCCACATTAAGCATTTTTAAAACTTTGAATCTGTTTGAATTGGGAAACGGAAGTCTTCCCCTAGAACTACTGCCAATTTTAATGTACCTACAGCACACTTTATTCGACAGAATATATTTTAGTAATTTTACTAAATAGCTCTATTTCCCACCCCCCCCCATTTTACATCCTCCATTTTGACTTTGAGAAGTGACTATGAATGATTATAGGGTTTCTTATATCTTAGGATAATCTTAATTTGTTTTAAAAAATATGAAGATCTCAAAGCCTTGTTGTGAGAATAAGTTTGAAGTTTTTAAGAAGTTCTTCATAAAAAGCTTCTGTAATCCTGACCCTCAAAATACATTTTCCTTTAGCCTTCTCAGGTTTGTGCCTTTTGTGCCTTGTGAGCCAATTTCCACTAAGCTTGACAGATGGGCACTTCTTTCCTTTAGGTTTGAAGTTCTTTGAAAATAAGTGGAAGGGTAGAGGAGAGGCATGAAATCATCCCTGTAGTTGAGGCAATAGCTCTTTGGAGTTTTCCATCACCTGTTGTATGTACTGATAGTGCCGTCTCATACAAGAGTTGGTAGTTCAGGCATTTTTTTGTAATAATACTTTATGCCGTTGAATTCCAAGTAGTTGTAGAAAGAATGAATTTTTACTACTTGATCTAATGACCTTAATGGTGGGGTAAAAGTGGAACAGTTTCATCAAGTTCTTTGCGCCCTGAGGATAGTTATTTTACATACACAGGGAACTGAATGAAAGCAAAATCTGTTTACAGAATTAGGCCATATTTAAGGATACTGAAATTTCTGCCAAACAAGAAGCAGAGTGAAATTTCATCTGCCAGTTATATTGCTCTTAATGTTCTTTAATTTAGCAGACAAGATAGTTTGGTTGTAATTAAGCTTTTCTAATACTGTTGTTCCCCAAGGTTGTGGCATAAATCATTTTACTCAGTAATTTCCTGAATCTTCACTGCATCCATTTTTCTTGTATAATTCTTGCATAAGCCATCTCTGGGATACAGCAAAACTTCATGTTGTAAACTACCACTTGTGTGTATTATATACTTTTGAATATAGGCAATTAAATTTATTTTTTCCCTGGGCTTTTTTCTTTCTGTTTTTTTTCTTTTTTTTCTTTTTTTTCTTTTTTTTCTTTTTTTCTTTTTTTCTTTTTTTCTTTTTTTCTTTTTTTCTTTTTTTCTTTTTTTCTTTTTTTCTTTTTTTCTTTTTTTCTTTTTTTNTTTTTTTCTTTTTTTCTTTTTTTCTTTTTTTCTTTTTTTCTTTTTTTCTTTTTTTCTTTTTTTCTTTTTTTCTTTTTTTCTTTTTTTCTTTTTTTTCTTTTTTTTCTTTTTTTTTCAGTTTTGTGGTCTGCTGCTTTGACCTGTGAGCCCTTCCTGCTCCGCTTGGCAGCACGTTCTGTCCAACAGCAACTAGCAGGGCAGTCGCTGCTGCTCCCCACAGATTTTTTTCTAGGTATACCTGGCAACCTGGCTGAGTTGCCAGCGGTGTAGCACCTCTTAAATAATGATTTCACTTGGAAGGAAATATGTTTCCCAAACCACGTTTTCAGAATTTAGGAGGAAAAGAAGCAGCATAAGTGATAGCAGTTCTTAACTGCGAGAGAGGGCAGGTTATTTTATCTTTCCTCCCATCAGCCTAGTCCCATAATGTGTTTTGTATCCAACTTCATGTTGAAATAAATGACCTAGTAGATATTTATTTTGCCTACTTTTGGTAAAAGTAAATATATTGGTATAACTTTTCACTAGCTTTTTTTCTTTCTTTTTTTTTTTTTTTAAATAAACCATATGAAGTTCCTTTCCAATGAAGGAAAAAAAAAAAAAAAAAAAAAGTTAACCCACAAAGAAAACAGCCTTATTCTATTCCTTATGGGAGTCAGTAGAGAAATTCTAAGCCCAAATACTAAGATAGAACAGAAGAAATTTGTGATTTCTCCTGTTTTTTGACCTTTTCCTTCTTCCCCAAAACGTGTTGTATGAACTTCCGTTCTTCTTACTTTTCTCTCAACTTTATCTGAGTTAAGAAATTGTAGCAGTAAGTCTTTCATTAAAATATTACAGCACTTCAAGATCATAGAGAAGAGAAGTACCTGTCATGATGTAGTTATCTTGCAGATAAATATTTGTGTGACTGTGGGGTCTGACCAGACGGTTCATGTGATTATTGACATTACATGCAATATTTGCCACCGAAAAATAAAGGAGTGTATATTTTTTCTGTGAACAAAAAATGTGTGGTATCCTCTGTGTGGTGATTGCATGCAGCTTTAAATAAAAATAAAATTAAATTAAAAAAAAAAAGAAAAATAAAAAAGGAAAAATAAAACCCAAAACGCGCAACAGAATGATTTGAATCTGCACTTGAGGTCAGGCTTTTAAAATTTTGAGATTAGCCTAATTACAGAGAGATAGACTACCTCAATTTAGATAACCAAAAAAATCTCACATAAATAGAGCGCATTGCTGCTGCTCAGTGAACCCTGTTTTCTGCAGACACTGCAGTGCGCTATTGCTATTGCGAGGGCACGGCAGGAATGGAGGCGGCTGGGGCCTTTCTGCCTGGCAGACCGGAAGCAGCGGGAGCTGCATTTAGACACCCCCTCCTTTTCAGGAGCACAACTGACCATTTTATTTGGAGACAGCTTTCCTTGTCATTTGTCCTTCTTGCTCTGGCAGATTTTCAGGGTGCTGTGGCGCAGGTTATCATGTATCTGGGGTTAGTTAACCAGTACCTTTCCTATTCACCTTTATATTGGCTTGCAAAACGGGTAAGGAATTGCAGCATGTTCTTTGCTCTACCGTCAGTTGGTTTAGGAACGTGATCTGATTTTTACATTTGAAATAATACTTTTACCACCTCATGTTAAAACAGTTGTCGTCATCATAAAAGAAAATCACTCACTCCTGCTTAGGATAAAAAAAAAAAAAAAAGAAAAAAAAAGAGGTTGAATTGTTTAAATAGTAATAGTACAGTTTTGATCGTGATTGAGTGAAATAAGCTGCAAATGCCTGTGGTAGGTACTTCTGTTGAAGCTTAAATTACAGAAGAGAGCACGTTATAACTCAGCTACACTTTCTGTGTCAGATTCTGTTTTATAAGTGAAAGTTATTTTTTCTTTTTTCCCTGAGCTTCTGAAATTCATAGCTATATTTTTTCAAGCCAGCATTGTTTAGAAAGTTACCTGAGATAACGTCTTCAGGACTAGTTTAAATGGTGCTGTTCCTAAAACTCATGTTTGCTGATAGTGTGTGTCAGAAGAAATAATTGCTTTCATTTTCAGGTTGTGCTCTTGGACTAGTGTGTGTGCACGCTCAACAGTAAAAAGAAATTTCTTTCCAAGTACTGATTCCTTCAGATAAATTTTCCATCTACCTTTCATGATTTCCTCTTTTTTTTTTTCTTCCCTTTTTTTTATCCTTACCTATCGCACAAAACATTTCAGACTTAAAAAGCTGAATTAGAGAACTTTATAAGAAACAGTGTTCCCTCTTGTATTTGCGAATATGAAGTACTTCATGTATTGGTTGCCATTAAATCTTTCAGTATTTCCTCTGTGTGTGTGATTTCCTGGAAGAAATTCTGAAATTCTGGGAAAAAGGCACAACGAAAATAAAATTAGCTTGTCTTAAACTGAAAATATGGGACATAACTAAGGAGCCTCCGATAAGTTAGGTGATTGGGTGGTTTGTGCTTACCACATTTCACATCTATAAAAATTAAGACAATGGTTTTAGAGGCATTTCTCTTTATGTGGGCCTTTACTTGAATTCAAAGGTTATAGTAATAAGCTTTTCCCTTTACTGAAGCTTTTATTTTTTCCAAAGCTTTTACCCTTAATTGTTTTTCAAATATGTTTATGGAAAACATATCCAGCTTTACTCACTGTTTAATATAAATGGAGGTAGCAAGTGTCTCCATCTCTTGTTTATCATCTCATTTTTGAAAGAATGAATACTGGAGTGTGCTACTTAAATATAACTTTATCTGTTCACTAAAACCAGAATTTTGGTCACTTTTAAAAAGGCTTTTTAATACTTGCTTTGCTTCTCTCTTGAGTAATATTAAGACCTGTCTTTGGGGTTATTAATGCCAATGCTGCAAGAGTGTAACTGTGTAATGGGGACATTTTTAAGTAGCATATTGTGACCTGTATGAAAACCTTGTCACCTCTCTTACTTTGAATCAGTGTATCTAGCTCCATTTTGAAAACTAGAACTAACATTCCTCTCTTGATGGTTAGCTTTGAAGATTTTTCCTTGATGTATTTGAAATGAGCAAACCCCAGTTATTTAACATGGAAGGGTTGTTGCTCTCCGTTGCTTTGGAGGAGTTCATGTGGGATTTCTGTTTTTGTGACTATTTCATTTCTCTTGAAAATATGACATTGCTTAGCCAACAGAGTTTAATCTCTTAAATCCCTGAATGACTCAAAAAAAATAGCAGTGTTTCTGTAGTACTTGGTAGTCTTGTCCTTGTTGCAGTGTTCTGTGGGAGAAGGTACTCTAAGAAAGCACACTGATTTAGCAGTTATTCTAAAACAGAATGAGACTTCAAAACACATTTACAAACCTCCAGAAACATTTTGTAAAAGATATTTTGAAACCTGAGTAATCATTAAATAACACAATAAAACAAAACACTCTATCTCCACAATATCAGGAAGACTTTTTCCATTTCCTGCTGAAAATGCAACTCATACTCTTCATATACTGGAGCTTGTCTACAGTTTTGTCCATCTGATACAGATTGTAGCAATGTCTCATCGTTTCCATCTTTATTCATTTCTTTATTTATTAGGAAGAACAGAACCGAGGCAAGCCCAACTGGGAACACCTGAACGAAGATTTACATGTACTTATCACTGTGGAGGATGCTCAAAACAGAGCAGAAATAAAGCTGAAGAGAGCTGTTGAAGAAGTTAAAAAGTTACTGATACCTGCAGTAAGTATTTGTGTGCAACCCTTTGATTTACACAATGCAGTAGTAAGAGTAAGCTTCCATGGCAACATTATAAAATTCAAGTTAATGTATTAACATATATTTTATATTTTTTCATTTAAAGTATTTTTGCTGTTAAACTATTTATCTTTAGTAGTATTATTTCTAAGAATGGAGGAATACTTTTTAAGAGATGTTGATTTTTTTTTTTTTCTGCCTCTCTTAGAGGTAGATACAGGACATACTCCTCCCCTTTAAAAGACAGTGCTGATCTGTTACAACCATGAGTTTTTTCACCTTCTTTCAGTAAAAGGGTGCTTCCCTTTAAGGCTAAGGAAAATTGACATACTTTTGTGTTTCTTTTTGAGATGATTCTGATGCTTGAAGGAATCAAGGCACATTTTCTTTGGTCCTCATACTAAGCTCCTTCTGAAAAGAACCAGTCCCCTTAGGAGGATGGTATCCTAGAAAGCATTGCTGTCACTCTTTTGGGAAAAAATAAACATAGTAAAACTTGTATTTTCAGTAGCAGTAAGTTGAATTTTATATATGCATATATATAATTATTTATATATGTGTGTGTATATATGCATGTGTATGTATGCGTTAGTATATATGTGTGTGTTTGAGGTTTTGGACCATGCTTTATCTTAGCTATATACTGATTATGTTCTTGTAAGATGTGAAAAAATCCTGAGTTGAAATTCTGGTCCTAGCTGGATGAGGTCTTAAGTGATGTTATTAAAGACTTATTTTATGGCTAGCATGTTTGATAAGATGAATTTTCTTCTTTTTCTCTCTCTCTTTTTTTTTTTTTTTTTGCCTGTCAATATAAAGTGAATTCAACTTAGGAGTCCCTTTCAGAGACCAAAATTTTGCTTGTCCCATGAAAGCCAGTCTCTTTCATCTACTGTATATTCTCACTCAAAGCAAAGTGACTCAGCGTGGTTTTGTGCTGCTTTCCATGCCATTAGTTTGTATCTTGTGGTGATTTTTACCGCTTTTGTTCCACTATAAGTGATAAAAATGCATTTACATCCTTCTCTGTGGAGGAAATGCTTTCTGTGTTCTGAGAAAAAATTAAATTTATCTCCTTGACGAAAGTAGCAGTTGGCTTTAAACCGAGCTAGTGATTTAGGGTGCTTCCTTAGCGTCTGCTAGCAGAGGCTGGCTACTGTGAAGCTTGTGGTGATGTACACTGCTGTCAACAAAGTAATTCAGAACCGTGGGAGCCAAAGAAGTGTTACAATATGCAGCATGTTTTCAGAAGGTACCAAGGGTGAGGAGAGGGACTTAATTTTTGAATTAACAAAATGTTGTAGAGTATTTTTTTTTTTATTGTTTCCAACTTAATGTATTCCTTTTCCTCTGCATGTTGTCTGTTAAAAGGAGAAGGTAGATATTCAAAATTATACACATAAAAGTGATTCTGAGCACATCAGGGTTATTTTATAATGAAGATTAGAAGTGACAAGAAGAAAAGAATGTTTTTCATGTGGGCAGAACTGAAACCCTTAGGTTCAGTTCTCTAGTCTCTGTGAAGTAAAGTAGGTATTTGAATATCTGCCCTGCAACACCCAACTAATTTCTTTCAAGCTTCTTTCAAGAATGAGAGGTAACTGAAGACAGTTGTTCTGGAGACAATCTGATAGATCATAAAAATGTTTGATGTCTATGCACTGTGTAAGTTTGTGTTATGTCTGGTTTCTGGAACTGGTGTGTGTTTGTGTGGTGAGATGGTTTGGGCCTCTTGAAAAGTAATAAAATAAACTAAAATATGGGAGTAGTTCTTGTGATGGGAAAAAATGGGGATATGAGAAGATTCCCAAGATACTCTACCATGTATAAATGGGAAGTTGGAAATTCTCTTTCATGTAATAGAATATTTGCAGCTATTACTGTTTTCCAAATATGAGAGGTTTAAAATTCATAAAATGTATTTATTTGTCATTTTTGCTGTTCTTTCCATCCAAATCAAAGAAAAAATTGGAATGTCAAGAGAGAAAATTCACTCTAATTCTTACCATATAGCAGCAATACACTTTTTTTCTCAGATGTACTTCAGAATAGCAAGTTTGTGCTAGAGATATAAATGAATTACTAATTGATTGGAGCAGACAGTTAGTTTTATGGTCAATATCTTAAAAGATGTAGCTGCATTTTATAATAGCAGTGCGCAAATAGACGTATTTCTAAAATAAATTTCCTTGTGGAGATAGGTGAAGAGACAATTTTAGTAGCACAGTGCGTTTCTTCTCATCGTCAATAATTAGGATCATTAGTATGTGGTTTATATGGGAGGTTTTTGTTTTGTTTTGGTGGATATGAATTTATTCATTTGGTCCAGGATTTTTACCAAGGTGGTGCTACAGTTGTACAGGTTATCCTTAGAGAGAAAAAGGACAGCTGGAGGTAGACTGGATGAGCATGACATTCTTCTCAAAGAAAAGGACTGAACTTCTAAATTTTTAATATTTCTTTCATATGAAGCTTGCTGTTTATTGTGGCTCTCTTTCAAGTTGTATGAAATTAGGTCTTTCCTCTTCCCATAGTTCAGTGAGGTGTTGGCCACTATCTGGACCTGCAAGATCGTATGATACTGCTTCTTTCGGTTTTTTTCTCTTAAGAAAAACAGGAAGATAAAAGCAGTCTGCAGGTATTGGGATCATATTGAACTATTCCTTCCTCAAGCTTCTTTCTCAAGTGAATCCTATGTGGTATTGATCTCTCCTCACTTAGAGTTTTAACATTTTCTTTGTTGTTCGCCAGAGTTCAGTAGAGGCAGGCAGTTCTCCTTCAAGACAAAACTGGTTCTGGATTGTACGCTGCAGAGTATAGAGCAGAGCTTGTGTGAGAGGACTTGCTCCTCACACAGGAGGAGTATTTGATATGTTATTACATATAACATCCTGAATTATACTCAAATGTTATTAAAAATTTGGAATTACTCTTCAAAGTATTGAGCAGAAGCACCGAGCTACTCTGCTGTAGAAATGTGAGTGTCTTCTACATGATGCTTCTACATGTTGCCCGAGGTACACTGGCTGAATATTTTCTAGGTAGTCCTTTTGTTACACAGATATTCAGCTCTCCAGTTACTATTGCACCTTTATACTGGCTTTGCACAAGGTGAGGGACCTATCATATAAGTAATTTGCATGCAACACTTCTTACTCCTTTTTCCTTTGGCTCCACATTATTCCTCTCTGAGGAAAGAGTTGTAATTGTGGCTTTACTTAAAAACACGCATTTGATCTGGTGTCAGTTTTCTCTGATCTTTTGTCTCGCTGTTTCTGGGTAAGGGCAGCTGTAATTGTAGCCAGTTGCTGCTTCTGTTTTGTTTGAAGACAGTAAAATAGTATTAGTGGATGATGTTTCCTCTTAAATTGTATACATCATTTGTTACTATGATAATGGTATCTTTAGATTATAATAGACAGGAAGAATGTTGTGGTAGAAGATTGTGTGATTTTAATAGTACATGTGTTTCTTGCCTCTAAAAGTGATACTAGACATTTTCAGTCTTAAATAGCTTTAAATTTAACTACATGCTATGGGGAAAAGTCTATCACTGTTGAAAGGAAATATTCATTTATCTAAATTAAAATACTGTGACAGTATCACTGGATATTTCTCATAATGTTATTGAGAGCATGAAAGCTTGTAGATGATGGTTTGCAATAACAAAACTTTACAGGTTTGTACTATTGATTCAATAATCCCCAAATCCTTAGAGGAGATGAATGTAAATGGCAAGGATTCATTTAAAAAAGAAGTCATTCAGACATAAAACCATGTGATGTGTAGGAGATGGTGATGATATTGTTGTTTGTAAAACATTAATTACGACTTGAAAAATAGATGGGAATCAACAAACAACTGATGTTGATGTTTTGTGTATCTTGTAGCCGTGCTAAGCATCAGACGACAATTGCTGTCAGACTTAGATAGTATTCCCAGGCATACCATCCTGCTCTAGTGATAGATGCTGCAGTGTTTTAGTTGAGTAATTTAATAGTGGGATAAGGAAAGGATGTCAAATTAAGCGGTTACTAGAACGCAGTTAACCACACAGAGAATGTCTGTAACAAACTCGTGCACAACTCCAACTTCTCAAAAACTAATAAACCATTTAATAGTAGAGGGAAAGCAGGATAATTTTTCTCATATGGAGGAGCTGAAGTTGCAAATGGCTTTAGCTTTGCCAATCCTAGGGTCAATTTTCAAGAAAAACAAACCTTGAAAAGCTACAAAGCCCCAATATAAAGCAGAAATATGGGGAAAATGGCAGTAGCAGGCAGAGTGCTGTGAAGAAATATTAACCAGGACAACATGATAAGAAATGCTGGCTGTTTTCAGAGAAAATTAACAACATGACATAGTAAAATTTTTCTATTTCAATTTTGATTGGGCTGCACTGAGAACAGGCTCAACTTTGCAACTCAAGTCTAGCTCATGGAAGGAAGGAGGAAGAACTTATGCTGATAGCGGGTGCCTTCTGTCTGAGTTGTGACCAAAGATAGGTCTGCAGAATCATTTAAGTCAGATGAGTAAAAGAAGTAATATATCCTATGTTTATAAATGGAGCAGTTTCCTATTCTGTGTAGTGGTAGGCAAAGGGATTAAGAATAAAGGAAGTGGTGGAAGGAAATCTGGAGAAAAAAATAGGATTGAATTTCCTCCTTGAGGATGTTGTCAGCCATCTTTTTGCTGAGAAGAAAAGCTGAATAAAAAAAAAAATCAAATGATCTTCACAGAATTTGAGAACATGTGGTGGTAGTCTTTATGATCATGAAGTGTCTTGAAATGTATGCCAACAGAACTATCAGCAAAGGTTTTTGTATGAAGATGTAATATAGACACAGCTAAAATGGTTTAACCTAATGGTTAAACATAAATATTGATGTTGAATGGGAAACAGTCTCTTCAGTGAATTCTTCTGCATGAGTTTTGTGAAGAGATGTTAGGGAAACACATTACAGGAATTTCATGGTTACACTGAACACTTTGTTTTTTCTAAAGTGGGTCCTTTCCATGGCAGCTCTGCCAACATGGAAGGATTTTCACTCTCGGACTTTGTTCTTGCCAGTGTTTGCCATACTCCTACAAAGGCAGCAGCAGAAAATGACAGTGTGTTTCATCGGGTTTAATGTGTTGTATACTGATCATGAGTGGCTTTTGTTTTACAATTTGGAATGTTCATTATAGTCAGGCTTAGTATGCAGGTAAGGCTAACTGAGCTCCCTCTATTCTGTGTTACTAAAAACACCATCTAAAGTAACATTTCTGTTTTTGGTCAGATAAAATGCATGTTTTATGTTATATGAGGATGAAATATTGGCAGGTTTTGCTTTGCAAGCATATAAGTTAAAAGCACCCTTTTTCCCCTCAAAGACTGCTTTTAAACAAATTTGATTAAAGATTAAAGAAAATTATAAAAATAGTAATTCCGTTACAAGTGTAAGTCTGAGTTGTGGCTTACTTTCAACTTTTACATTAAACTGAAAAGTGTCTTCTGTTTTTACCTTGGTTAAATTGCATTCAAATTTCTTCCCGAAGCTGATTGAACTGTTATAGCAGAAAGAATTTGGATTGTGCTTTAGCTTAAGAAAAAATGTGGATTTTTTGGTATTGCTTCACATGATTTGTTATCCTGCAGCTGTAACATGCAGCACCTTGAAATGCAAATCAAATTAGGAAAAGAAAAAGATACCATTTATGTTAGCTATTTAACCCCCACACCCCACCCCACCCCAATACATTCCACATGTAATTTTAACTTTCAGGAATAACTTTATCAAGTTGAATCTGGCGTGATGTGCTCAGTTTGGGGTTTGGGTTTTTAGGTTGTTCCCCCCTCCCCGAACAAATGAGTGTAGTGCAACCTTTTACAGTCTCCCTGTTGAAATATTGGTCATGCTGTGCAAATCATTGTTTGCTACTTATTCATTTTTGTAACGTTACTTGAACAAGTGATGTAGAGGCATAAAAAGGAGAGTGTTGTCTTTAAAAGTGTTTAAGAAAATGCTGCCTTGCATCTGTTTTATAAATTCAGATACAAGACTCCTATAGGAAATACCATGTAAATGATGAAAACAGAAGCTCTGTAGCTATGATAACGAAACAGCAAAATTTCCTGGGAGTGACTGGTGAATAATAGCATGTGGTAAACTTTTTGATGTGGGCAAGAGGTGATAATACATTTTTAGTAGCATAAGGAAGCTTAATATTACCATGACAGGTTGAACTAAGGGCTGCCACAATCCTGTTGTTCCTGAAGATTTGTTGCTTATGTTTCCTGTCTCGCATTAGTGAGTCCTGGCCATGGAGTGAGCTCATTTCGAGAGCCTAACCTTGGAGTAGCTGTCTTGCTATGGAGTCAGGTTTGTTTTAATGCTGGCACAGTCGATGGAGTGGGAGAATGGAAATAGGGAAGAATGGGGTTGCAGCAGGTCATCCTTAAATGCATTTATGCTATTGTAGACCTTCTTGTTGAGTGTGGCCAGCTCAAGATGAGAACAAAATAATCGGACACTTTATGCACGAGAATACGACAATGGAAAACAAGAGGACAGTCGAGTAGTCTCCAGTGGCAGTAATTTCAGTAGTTCACAAGATCAGGTAATAAGAAATGGGCTGTGTTGAGCAGCCATAAAGTAAATTTTAACAAGCATTTTAAGAAAATTTTCAGTGTTGTACAAGTCTTCAATTTAAAAGCCATGGGTAAGATTCTGTCATACGTAGGTTACGTATGAATTGTTCATGTATTGTACTTGATGTGCATGTTAGTGTGTTAAGCTTTTGAGTTTTGGCTAACATTGACCATTACAAGAATAAGTCAGCCCAGCTACAAGTGTGAAGCAGCTTTCAATGTGTTCGCACACCGTGGATCTGAGCCTTGCATAGATTTCAACAGACATTGCTCACAGGTTTGGACAGGTGGTGGTTGTTGACATGCAGTCAAATCAAAAAGTAGCAGTACAAGCTGAGGCACAGGTATCTTGTCTATGAAAACTTTTTTTTTATGTATATTAAAGGGAGAAAGAAGCTTCTCCAACAGTTACTTCTAAGTTCCTTAATCTGGCTGTTGCTCTGAGTTGACCTCCAGCCTTCTTTGTTGGCAGTTTCTCTAACTGAGGAAAATCTAGTTTATTGTGCTTAAATATGTTTACCTCAGAATACCCTCTTTTCTCCATTTTCCTCCTTCCCCCAAAATGTCTCTAAGAAATGTATGCCACCTTCTTGTATCTGTTTCTTTAAGGTGTTACAGATGGATAAATTGAAAGAAAAGGTAGAATGCAGTTTCTGAAAAAGATCTTGGGAAGCTTAGAATAAAATGGCCCTTCCCAAAAAGAAATGAGAGAGCTCCAGTGCTTGTTTAAGGAAATCACAGCCTCGTACGATGTGGAAGAAATGCTAAATATAGGGTTGTGGTTCTTGGGGAGGCATAGTATGCACAGTAGTCATTTTGTTGTTCTACGAGTTTTTCCTGTGTGCATTTTTTTTCTTTTTAATATATATTAGATGTATTAAGGAGGTGAAATCACTCCAAGTCTTGCAGCCAGTATTTTCTGAAGGGATTACAAAGATTCTTTAGTGTTAAGTAATAGTGAAGTAACCAGTGTGAGCATTTCACTTTCTGAACTACTTAAAGCATGCTGCGTTAGCAGTGTTAGTTTTAAAATTTAGATTTATACTAAAACAAAGCCTCTCATGCAGACATTTGTGGTTTAGTGTTGGCTAATGATTTTCTGTTCATGATATTTCTTTACCTTTCACTATTTTGACAGCAGAGCACTAAGAAAATTCTAACCTTGGGAAGACAGGCCAGAATCTTTACCACTAATATTCATTAGGAAACTTAAGTGATTCTTTTCTAAAGAGCACAGGAAGGTTGGAGTTTGCAGCAGAGAATTTGGGGCATTTCTCTTGCTTGGATAGGTCATTTGTAACTTACTCCTGGGTTACTTCTAGCTCCTGTGATCAGAAGCAAAATTGATGTGAAAGATAAGAGATGGAGCTAGCTATTTAAAATAACTTACAATTAGTATTAGTAAAACACTTCAAATTAAGCTTGAGATGGGCAAACTGTCATGGGAAGCAAAATATCAGGTGAAATGTTATTGAAAAGCTATATTGCTTAAAACAGTTATCAATAGTAAGTATTAAAATGTCAAAATAGTATTTTTCTTGTGTGCTTTTCAGTCTGGCAAACTTTCTGCTGTTTTTTTTCTTCCTTTTACGTATTTGAATAACTGTTTAAAAAAGTTTATTTCTGAAACATACTTTATTATAACATTGAGCTTCTATTTGACAGTGAAGCGCGCTTTAACTTCCAAATCACTCAGAATTGTTGGTAAGAAGAAATTTGATTACATTTACTTTTAAGAAAATGAAACAGCAGTTTTAGGTATCTGGCAGATCTCAATTTCTGTGTTCATCACCAGCAAATAATAATTTTTTTTTTTTTTTTTTTTTTTTTTTTTTTTTTTTAAAAAAAAAAAATAATAAAAAAAAAAAAAAAGGGGGGGGGGGGGGGGCTAGGATTGCTTCAGGCATGGTGTTTCCAGTCCTTTAGATACTGCAGTCACTTACTAATGTATTGGAAGGTGTAAAATATTTTTTGTCTGAACACAGATACTAAGAATTTTATGTTTTTTTATTGGTTTTATCCAGCCTCTTTGGAAGCAGGTAATGATGTGATTTGATGCAAATGCTCCAAAATTGCAAATTCATTTTTTTAGTGATTTTTTTTTTAAAAAAAGTGAAGCTGTCTTACCTCATTTGTAATTACATTTTTATTAAAAGTTGCATGATACATGAATACACCACTCATCTTCTAATGTTAGAAGTAGGTTTTTAGGGAGTTTCCTAGTCTTATTCTAACTTAAATGTTTTAGATTGAAAATAAAATTTAAACTTTGAGTAGACAGGATTTCCTAGGAACCAGACAAGTTATGTTGATTTAGTTGTAGTAGTGTACTTTTTGACTGAACAAGTGAAATGAAATTGGGAGAAGAAAGTTGTGCTATATGTTCTTACAGGCATTTGCATAACATCACTGTATTATTCAAGCTGGCCATTCAAGTTCTTTAAGATAAACTGGCTATTTTAGGCAGTTCCCCTGTTTTTCAGTAATTGTTTTGAGTAAATCTGTGGCTCTTAAGTCTTCAAGAGAAGTTTCACAGTCAAGAAAAGTTTCTAAGTGACAACTTATTTATTTTTCTAGAATTTGAATTTGTAATCTGAATCAGTGCTATTAATGCAGAAGTGTTTGTTTAATAATAAAATCCTGATGGCTTGCAGTATACGTGAGTTGTTGGTGAGAGTATAACCATTTATTTTGTCTTGGGAAAATAAAGTAGGAGAGACAAATGAAGCACGAAGAGGAACATCTGAATCTCACCCAGGTTTTTAACCTGGTGTAGCATGTACGTAGTAGCGTACTCATCTGATGTTTCAGTTAATGCATCTCTTGTCAGTTGGAGCAGATAGACTGGACTGTAGTAATTAGCAGAATACTGTTTCTTTGTAAGCTGGTGTAACGTGGTATATTTGCCTTTCAGTTGTCACCTTGAAACAGCAGGTTGACTTCCAAACAGGCAGTTGGGCTAAAGAGGGTGACTCGTCTCTAGTGGTCCTTAGCGACCCTGCCTTTGAGTTTTGCAGCATCTACTAAGACAGGTTTTACAGCACAGTGATAGGAAAAGTCCCACTGAAATCAATTCCTTAGATTGAAAGGTCAATCAGTTTCAAGAAATGGATGCCTGAGAAGACAAGCTTTGAAAATTCCTCTGGTCATAGACACACCTGTGTGTTCCTCTGTGCTAGCGAAGAGACTCGTCTGAACAAATGTTGAGTTTCTCATCTTTTAAAATGTGCTGGTTGTTCACTAGTGTGTACAGTGCTCCAAGGGGTAAACGTTAATTTAAAGAATATACTCTGTAGAAAGATCATAACTGGAGCACTAACTGTAGCTATCTGTAGTTTTGCATATGGTCTTGAAAACACAAGGAACAAAGTTTATATATATGTTTTTAAGCGTAGACTGTGGGGGGAATTTAGAACTGTTCACTTCATGAAGAAAGCTATGTTAATAAGTAGCTTAATTGATCTCAGCTTGTTGCGTAGGTCTTCATTATAAGTGATATTTATTACTGAAATGTTCTTGTGAAGGAACTTTTTAAACAATGAATCTATAAATACAGCTATGTAGTTTTTTTGCTCTAAGGATTTAGTAAGCTAGTAGTTAAGTGGTGTCTTTTCTTCCCAAGAAAGGAAATTGGAGGCTTAGCAATTGTGCACACGGTCACCTAGGAGCCCTGCAGAACAGGGCAGCCTTACAGGGACTCTCTAACAGCCCCTTCTGCAAAAATGTCACCTGCTGTTCCTGTATAAATCAGACAGACTGCACTGCTTGGTAAATAAAATGTACCATGTAAGACAGTAAAGCTGATAAATGGTGTAATTTCTTCTTACAGTACCATGCTTTACATTCTATATATTTTGCAGCTGTTAGAAATAATCTGTTAGTAGCAGTCCCAGTACACAAATGTAATTCATCATGAAATAATATTTTTTTGCTACTTTTGTGGTTTTTTTTAAACTAAATGAGTCTAGTATCCAGGTACCATTTAAAATTAAAATTATACATTTGAAGTTTACTGACTCTTCTGAAAATATTAATCCAAATTACTTTCATGAGCTTGAGTAAACTTGAAAGATTGTGTAGAAGTGACTGTAACAAGCAATTTTTGATTCAGAATACAGAAAAATTTTTATTAAAATGTTGAAATGAATTTCAAAACTAATCTTTGTTATGTCAAACAACTTCTCATGAGATGAAGTCTCAACTATTAGTACATCGTCAAGTTGCTCTAGGTGCTTTTTATTATTATTTATTAATCATATCCATTTTTATTATCAAGGAAACTACATAGTAAAATGATAATAAACTAGATTAAATGGCATTTAGTGAAAAGTACCTGGAATTTAAAGCATGGTGTCTCTTACTACCTATAGTAAACAGTCTTTCCAATGCAGGTGGCTCTAGTAGCTCATAGTTTTTGGGTTTTTTTGTTTGTTTGTTTGTTTGTTTTTAAAAAAAAAAAAAAAAAAAGAGAGAGAGAAAGAAAAAAAAGAAAACTTCCCTCCATATCCATAGAGAGAAAGGCCATTGTTGCCTGTTGTTTGCTTTCTCATTGTGAAATTTGTATCCCAAGTATTCCAAGGCTTGATAGCTACTTAAAACTTAGGAGCTGTTGGTGCCTGCCCTGTCAACATACTGGTTGTATGATACCCCTAGTGTTATAATGTGTGTCATCTTAATTCCTCATGGAAAAGAAAGGGGCTTTCCTGAAAATAATTAACAAGTTGTGGTTTAGAGAAAATCTATTTTCAGATCAATATTTATCTTCCAGAAGAGGATTATGAGATAATTTTGCATCAGTGGCCATAATGTTTTGTGATTCTTTAAATTGATGTTCTGGTTAACCACACACCTTTTTTTCTTTTCCTTTTCTTTTTATTTTTTTTTTCTTCACTCATGAATGGTCATGAGCATTGATGCTGTCCTTGAAGTTGAGGCCTGAGCAGTCCTCAAATTCCATGGCAAAAATGTTCTGCCAGTGCAAGTTGTTGAGAGTGTCTCATAACTCGAGGGCGTTGTAGGCTACTTGTAAAGCAACTGTGGAAGATGGTGACAAAAAATGTGGCCAGAACCCCTGGTAGCAGGGACTTTGCCCTCACTGAAGCAGTATCTATGGGTTCATAAGTAAGTTGGTAACCACTGTAATCCAAGGCACTTGCTCTCCCCCTTGGGTTCCTAGCTTTATTTTGCTTAACATTGCATTTTGAGTGCTTATGCCAGAGGGTTGTAGTAGTAAGTTAGTTTTGCCTCATTTAAGGGGGAAGAGACTTGCACGTGTATCTCAGCTTACCAAATGTTATCTGAAGATTCAGTGTTTGTCTTAATGATTATGTATAAAATTCCAGCAGATTCAAGTTGTGTTTTTTCCTGAGTGTATTTCATAAATGAGATTGAAGTTGCTCAGGGCCTGTCTCTGAGGATTTTGTTCTTTGATTTGTCTCATGGAGGAGGTTTCTTTCATTCTTTTTTTCCAGGCACTGTCCTCTGTGCACACTTGCAATATCAGCACTTTCAGTTTGCCATTCTCTTTCAAAACCAAAACCCTTCCTCTTTTCCAGAACACTTGAGCAAATAGGAAATGTGATGGGGGAGGAAGAGACCCTTTTCCTCGTTCTTTCTAGAAGATGGAATCAAGCCGGGACTTGGGCTTCCTGTCCTGGACTAGGACAGTGAGTGTCTCTTCTCTTCAGCACTGGAGCTGCTCTTTGCATTTCAATGGAAGCGGGGACAGAAGAGCAAGGGAGCAGTCATTAGTTTCCTTTGCATCTTCTGTCTTGATGAAAAGTGACAGGGGAAAGGGGGAAAAAAAAAAAAAAACAAAAAAAAAACTTTCTTAAAAAAAAATGCCTGTCTCAAAATAACTATTGCTGTAAAGTAAGGTGGTTGGTTTTTAAGAAGTTAGGACATTCTGGTCACTGCGAGACAGTGGGCACTTGCACATTCAGTGTAATGACACAACACAGTGATATTCAGTAGCATTTTATGGGGTGCTTTAGATTGTTACACACAGTATGTAGAGGAGGAAGTAACAAAAGATTCATTCTGCTCGAAAGTGAGAGCTGCCTATATCTCCTCCAGAGTCAAAATACTTAATTGTTAAATTGTCTGCTATGCTGTTGCACTTTTTTTTTATTTGTATGTGTGTGTGCCCTTATTTTAAGTCCTGCAGAACTTAGTTGATTGAAAGATTCTTTTGTCTTTGCAGTCGTGTCACCTCTGCTGTACCGTGGGAATACACCCAGTACCCCTGTGCCTGCACACAAAGGTGTTGCTACTGTTTTCCACTGGGCACAGCCATTTTAATCTGACTGGGGAATCTGTCTAGGGAGCAGAGTACAGTAATTAGCAGTCTCTTCAGAGTGTCAGAGCTGAATTACCATTGTAATGGTTTAGCTGGAGGATAAAAGGATTGAATTTGGGTCTGCCTTCCTGCCAAACTAAATGAGTTGCCATGGGAATTTTCAAATATAAGAGGCGTTTACTTAAAGCAATTTGGCGGGTTTGAATAAACTCATAAATTATGGGTTTTAGAGGAGAGATCCCTGCTTTCTCTGGCATAGGCTGAACAGCAAAGAAGGCTGTTAGAAAGCTGCTTACATTCTTAATGAGAATAAGTTGATCCGTGCTCCTGTGCAGACTATCAGCTTATTAAGGCTAAACTGTTTCTGCTAAATACAGTACAGTAAGCACATTTTGAGCGACAGAGTTTGCAACAAATCCCTGGAGTAAAAAACAAAATCTGATTGCTCTAAACATAAATTGAATTTCCTTTGCTAGATTAGATCTATTTTCAAGTAATGCTATTAAAAATGGTTCTCTGTATTGTTTCAATAAACATTAACCTGCTATTGATTTTAACTTTCCTCTGTGCATGTAATATTTATTAAAACACTTGTCAAAGCTGCCCAAGAGAGGGGAGGAGGGCAGTGAAAGTTGCTTTTGAAAACAAATAAGGTGCTGTGGCCCTTGGAACTGCTTTTTGCAGGTCACATGTAAATGCTTTCCCAGCTCAGACTCGCATTCTCTCTGAAGGGAGCTGGGCTCTGACCTGCTGACTTCTTTGTCAGCACCATGCTATTGAAATGTGAGAAGATGGACTTGGTGCTTTCACAAATGCCTAAAGTGATGAACATCACTTATGCTTGTTTAACCTTCAGCTGTGCTGAAGAAATCAGCTGTGGTAGTAAGAGCTGGTGACCAGTGTTTTGAGCTATTCTTTTAGAAGCAGGTGGATAGCGTTTTGGACCTGAGGGCTTGAAGAAAGGGGGGAGTCTGTTTCATTTGTGCTGTGATAGCTTGATGTTAGCTCTAAAGTAGGTGTTCTAGCACATGTCATAACTGGACTAGTATGTAATTTCCTGAAATATCTTAGATATCGTATCTGGATCAATGTTTATATCTCCTATCATTCTCGTTATGAACCTCAAATCTAAAGTCATCATAACCATTGAGATATTGTGGATGAACTAATTAAAAAGAGAGCAGTACTGCCTTAATGGTAGCAATTTAGATTTTTGTTTTAAAAAGTGAAAATAAACTTAAAACTCTTGATTTTTTTTTTTTTTTTTTAATTTGATATAGGAAAATAATGCAAGTAACTCTTCATGATACAGGAATGAACCAAGTGTTTTGCTTGGTGCAAATAGCTTATAGCAGCTCCCCAAACTGATTCTGTGAAACAAACCAAATAGTCAAAAAAAGTGGGCTTTGTGGTGGTGGGTTTTTTGATTTTTGTTTTTGTTTGTTTGTTTTTGTTTTTGTTTTTTATTCCAGCATTCCAATTTTCTAATTTCCTCTTCTGTGTCTGATTTTTCCCGCATTTCAGGTTTTGGTTCCATAGGCTTGGGGAGCTTGTTAGAGTCCTGCCTTAGTTCAGCTTTACTGATCTCTTCCCATCCTCCCCTCCACTCTACTGTGTGGGTGAGATGGAAATAAGTGGCAAACAGGAGCATGGGAAGAGCTTAGGCTTTTCTGCTGAGACAGGTGTTGGGATAATTGCTGACAATTGAAACCATTTGGGCTTCATTGGATGATCTTAGCTTTGCAGTACCAGCATGGAAAGTGAGGGGAAAAAGTGGAATTTATGTGATATTTCACTTACCAAGGGATTTTGTAGCCAGTAAATTATTAATCAGTTGCATGAGAAACGTATCCTTCTCCAGGGTGAATGAAGACATGCAACAGTCAGGTTTCTTGCTAGAAGATGGTTATTTTCTTTGAAGGATATTCTGTTTTAACTCACGAGCAGTACAAAGAGAAATCTTTTCTGTTAAAATATTGCCATAACCTCTTTAGTAACTGTGGTGTAGCCATCCAAAAGTAACACAAAAACCTGCATAGAACTCAGGATGTCTATTATGTTGTCTTAGATGGACCTGCTGAGACTTGACTCTGTGCTGCTGCTTGCAGTGAAGCAAGCTCCTCTGATGAACCCAACTGCTGACTTCTACTTATTTTGTGGGCAGATATCACAAAATACCCAAGCACTTGTCTGGCCTTTGTAGGACCTGATTTTATTTGTAAATGTTAGAAAAGTAACCCTTAAACTTTTGTGATGATTTTTGAGAGGTTGGTCACCTTGCTGAAGTCTGACAAGCACCAGAGCATGCGAAGGAGTATCAGAGACATACAGAAAAGATGAGAGTAACATAGTGGGAAAGTGGGAAGCTCTGCAAAGTGCTTGTTCTCTGTGTTTAATATATTAACTCTCTAGTGTTTTGGGCTCCTGCTGGCCCAGGAATCTAGGGAATCGGAGAAATGTGCTTTCTACTAGAATAGTAGGGTAGCAGCTGTTTCTTCTCAATGCTGTCTCCCTTCTGCTTCAGTGCTGTGTTCTTTTAAAGTATTTTTAGCTATTCTCCATTTTTTTTTCTTCTACTAGGCATTGTTATATTGGCCTCTGATCTCTAGATCCCACCAACTTGTTTTTCTCTGTTGTCCTTTTCGCTTGGTCATTAACCCATAAACTTTTGGGAGTAGAGGTTGTGCATACATATTGCTGGTATCTGAATTCCAGATTAGAATCTAGAAATGCTGTTAAACAAAATTAATTTTTCATGTAGAAGCATGGAAATGAAATGCATACTCCCAAGTCTTGGCTAAAGAAAATCAACAGTTCTCACTAAGGATAGTTCAGCAGAAGAATATAATGCAAATAAATATATATATATATATATACACACACACATATATATATATATACACACACACACATATATATATATATACACACACACACATATATGTATATACACACACACACATATATATGTATATACACACACACATATATATGTATATACACACACACACACATATATATATATACACACACATACATTTTTATATATACATAAATATACATATATATAATTTTATATATATATATAAAAATACGTGTGCTGGGTTTTTTTTTCTTTTTTTTGTAGGGCCCTCAAAATATCAAATGGTACATAATCTTTTGTTTATTAACATATAGATTAATACTGGATATTGATAGCTGGTGTGGAATTTAACATGTCGATTAGGTTTAGGTTTAAAAAGTTACCCATTTAAGGTGATGATGTTTCAAAAGAAACTTAAAATAGTGGTTTTTTGGTGTTTCTAGAACAAGATATGCTCAAAGAACCTTTGAATAGCAGTGAAGCTGAAAGATGTCAGCAATACCTGGATGAATTTGGATAATTACTAAGTAGATAGCTGACACTATGATGGTCTTTTCTTTTGATGAACAATTCTGCAAACGTGGAGAGAGTAGTTTGCACAGTTTAAGGTTGTGATTGGTAAAGCTGGTGTAAGCAAGGATATAATACTGTTCCTTCATTGCCTACCATAATGAAGAGAAGCAAAGGAAAAAGATGGCAAGGGAAATGGGCAGGAATCGGGTAGAATCAAATGTGAGACTGTAAGAGAAAGGGAAAGGAATAAGAGTGATGACTTGAAATATTTTAATATGAAAATAAGTCAGTTGTTTGTCAGGTGATAGTTTCCAACTTCATCTGCAGTTGGTAAAGAAAATTTCAGGCTCCCAGTTCGGAAGCTAGGCTGCTGCTGCCCAGAACTAACAAAATGAAGTCTCTTCACATGCGGCTGAGGGAATGAGCAGCTCCACCCCATCTCTCCTGCGTCGTGCTGGCGCTGGGGTGAGCCTGCAGCGAGCTTCCCGGCACGGTCACCTACCAAAGGCACTCGGCAAGAGCCCTGATGGGTGAGCGTGTTCTCAGAGCACAGCATGGGGCTAGCAAAGTGCCCAGGGAACTTCTGCACGGGGAAGTAAAAGTGAGGGAAGAGTAGGACTGTGACAGAAGCAGTAAAGCTTGCTTTCAGATATTAGAGAGGTGCCAGCTGAGAGGCTGAATTTTGCATCTTTTAAACTATTTTTGACTTCTTTGAAAACAATGGAACACTGTGCCTAAACGCCTACAACTATCTGCTAGACTGGGAAAAAACAACATAGCTCTTTTTTTTTTTTTTTTTTTTTTCTCCTACCTGTCTACTGTCATCTCTGGTATCCATGTATTTGTTGTACTTTAAGGGTAAAGTTGTCTGAATGTACTTCCCCTGCGTTTTTCTCTGTACCTTTTCTATTTGGTTGATTTCTGGTTTTGTTTTGTTGTTTGTTTTTTCTTCAAGGGCCTCAGCTTTCTGAATGCAAGCATGTGCGGATGCACTGCAGCTCATTTTTACGCATTCCAGAGAAAAAGTTACATTTGGTTTTCCATTTACTCGAATCACTACATAATTGCTCAAGTCCTTCAGTCCTTTTGGACCTTTGCTGTGTCTATTTTAGCTGGTTTAGTGTCCTCTGTCTCTTCCCACTGCTAATGGTGAAAGAAATATTCTGCACATCCTGTCAAATCATAGAATCATAGAATGCTTAAGGTTGGAAAGGACCTCTAGAGATCTAGTCCAACCCCCCTACACACGCAGGGTCACCTACAGCATGTAGCTCAGGACCACATCCAAGCGGGTCTTGAAGGTCTCCAGAGAATAGTGTCCAAAACTTGCATGCCTTTTTAGCTTTGTTTCTTAATTTTTGTGCCACATCTTGTAACTGAAAGCTTTAATTGCACTTCTTCCAACTTTGAGGTTTTTTTTTTTTTTGGTAAGTATCTTTCACATGCATTAAAGGAGAATTTTTAATACAGCATAGTATATATAAGTATATAATCCATAAAGTTAAAGAGAATATATGAATTTAGGTATTATTTTGAAATATTCATGAGATTCCAGAATTCAGGAGATTAAGAGGAGCTCAAGTGATTTATCCTGTTGAACAGAACATGTTGTAAGCCACTCTTATTGCTAGGTATGCACCTTGTCTACTGGTATATGAAATGGTAATTCTGCAGTTCTTGAAAGACAGTTAAACTGTTCTTATTTCAGATTTCTAAATAGTAAGTTGATTTCTCTGATTGGATTGTACCAAGTGTTTAGAGAAGTGGAGTCTCTGAACAACATTAAAGTGTCTATGGGGAAAGATTTGGAGGAGAAAAAATCAAGGATGAAACCTAGAAGTGCAAAAATGGGAGAACGTTGAAATGTATGACAGGAATGCACGGATCACTTTGAAAAATGGGGGAAATGGCATGTTGGAAATGAGCATGAGGAAGTCTTGTTAGCAGGAGAAAGTTGATGGTACAATTTAGACCAAGTGTCATATGCAGTGTGCTGGTTGTGAATGTATGGGATAAAAAAGAAACCACCGTTGAATACATTCTGGGGTTGTTAAGATGGATTTTCTTTTCATGTGAAAATTTTGCTTGTCTTTCTCTGCAAAGTTGGTACAATATGCGTTTGGCATTTAAGAGTAGTCAAAAGGTTACAAGGGATATCTCACTTAGAAATATCATAGGATTGTCTTATCAAAAATAGTTTCCTGAGCATGACATGACAACATTGATCCAGGGTGTGATTGTAGCTTGTTTCAGCAGGAGTCCAGGTACGTGGCTGCTTAAAAACAGAAAAGGAAAGCTCTTAAATGAAATCTTGGTGTGAAATCTGATCCAGAGTGCTTTAGCAAGCTGGTCAAGTGGAACAGTGTAAAATATGCAAAGTTCAGCAGCAAATAGAAATTCAGAAGTCTTGATTATCATTTATTTCTGTCCTGGGGTGATGGGCTTTCAACTTGCAGTGAAATTTGATCACATTTATAATGCGAAACCTGCTAAATGGCTGCTTAAGTGTTGTGTCTATATTCCTACTGAGGGAGGTTTTGAAATTAGTGTGTAGAACTTGGAGGGAAGGAGAGTGGGAAATCAATTATTTAAGTTAGGCCTGATCAGTATGTCTCATATTTTAAGGCAGAAAGTTAGTTTTAAAGAAGGTTCTTAGACTGCAGAAGACAGTTTTTATGGGAACTTCTGCATTATCAAAAAAAAAAAAAAAAACACTTTCATGAAAGCTTTTCTAACTCTGCTGTGTGCAAATTGCTCAGGCATATTTTCTTGTGCAATTTGGTCTTGTGCAATTAGTAAATAATGGAAAGGTATTTTTAGTGATTTGAGTAGTAACGTTTTTCGTTTCTTTTGAATGTGTGTTTTAAATCTCTAATAATAATTGCAGAAATAAGCAATTGTTAGTTTTAAGGATTTATAAACTTTCTTTGAAAAATGCAACAAAGAATGTACTTTCATATACAAAGCTGGATGTTAAAAAAAAAATCTTTTTTGTCTGTACTAGATTATGGAAAAAATGATTTTCTTGTATATCAAAATCTATATGTTAAATATTGACTTCTAAGTATGTGATAAATGTCTGACCCCACAGAGGTATTTGGAAAGAAGTTGGTTTTAAACTCTTTGTCACGGTCAACAAGTTTCATTCAATTTCAAGTTCCAGATCTCTTCTGGAAGTATAATACATTATTTAAACAAAAATTATTGTATGTGATGGAAATAATTTTGTCTAAGTGGTGTACGTTGGCAATATATTCATTTTTCTTCCTGGCAGAAGTCAAATAATTATCACTTGTACTATTGTGGAGGAGCTGTAAGAGACTGAAATACATGATGTTGTGAGAATGGCTGCTGCTTGGTGTCTTGCGCTCCGCTCTTGACAGCATGAAGAAATGTTCAGGGTTAGCTGGGTTTTGAACAACCTCTTTTCCGTTTTTAAGTGTTTTGGCTGCTAACACGTTTAACGGCACAAAACTCCCGGGGCGTTTCTGTCCTCAGCAGTGAGGCTGCTGCAGCAGCGCCATCCCCTTGCCCAGCACCCAGGAGAGCCCTCTCCGCGAGGCCCAGAGGGCCCTGCGGCCCGAGCAACCCGAGCCTTCCCGGGGCGCCCGCAGCACGGGCCTGTCTGCGTCCCGAGGAGAGGCCGCGGGCCGTGCCCGTCCTCTGCCACCCCGAGCTGTGCAGGAGCGGGCCCCGCGCAGCCCTCAGCGTGCCTGCAGTGGCCTTGCTCGGTGCAGCGCGGCGGAGATGCACGCGCCGCGTCACGGTCAGCACGTCTGTGCGCTGCGCGTGAGCTCGGCAGCAGCTCGAAGCAGTTGTGAACTTGGCGCGCTCACGTTTTAGCAGGTATTGAGAGTTATTTGAACTATATGCTGAGAGCAGGGGTCCTTTTAAGCTTTCAAAGTTGTTTCCTCAAGTGGCCTAGAAATTTAAGACTGGCGTCAGTTGTGGTTTTGTGCATTTTATTTGTTTTATTTTCTGATAGTGTCAAATAGTTCTAGATCATACTAGCCTTTGTTGTTAGACTGCTCCTCCTTATATTTGCAGGGTGTGGGAGTGAGGCAGTCTCAAGAGAACTTTGCCATTGCACTGCCTGTTATTTTGGAAATTAAACAGTTTAGTTGAATGTTTTACAAAAGGGAGGGTAGATAAAATCCAGGTAGTGGCATGTGTGTATTTTTCTTCTTTTTTACTTCAAGAATGTTTGTTGAAAATGTTCCTACAGGGGCACCGTGATAGAAGCTGCTCTGCGGCAGCTGCTCCCTAAATATTAACATTTTGTAATTGGATAAGCCTAAACACTCAGGTTTTTACTCTGTGTTGTAATAGATGAGTTTATTTTAATTAGTCAGTGTATCTTTTCAGGACACCTGTACCTTTAAATTAAAATACCTTCAGTTACCTCCACAGTTTGCTTTCCCATGCGCTAGTGCTCAACCTGGAATGAAGCCCCTAAGAGAAGGCACTTGAAAGCTTTATACTAATTCACAGCAACAATCTTTCCACTCTTCATCACAAGCAGTTACTTTTCTCTTGCTTCTGAAAGGAGACAGACTTGTCACTTTCTTTCCATGTTAGTAAATCTGCTCTGAAATAAAGTGTCGTTTTCTTCTTTTTTGTATTTCTGTGTGAGAACAGAGATTTGAAAAAAAAAAAAAATATATATATATATATAGATAGATTTTACATATGAAAACATGATTATATTACAGTACCATTTTGAGTTTTAAAGGCTTTTTTATTTACTAAAATATTAGCATAGCTGGGAAAAAAATATATTGGAATCTCTAGGAATTGAAAAAAAATGTATTTTTTTGGTTGATATGTGTGTTCAGTGCCTTTGCTTCAGCCCAGGGATTTTTGTAGCCATTCATAATGTATGAATGTTACCCTTCGATAGAAAACTAGAAGGGAAAAGGAGGAGAAGATAAATGCGGAGACCTATCTGCACATATTTTAATTAGATAATTGTTAAATTGTTGTTTTTGTAATAGTTGCCTCATTGTGTGGTTGTTACACAGTGCGAATTGATGACATCTTGATAGTTAAATCATTTCCATATTATATCGTTTACTTAATTCAGGAAGCGTTAAAACATTTGTCCTAATATAACCAGAGCTTGTCAATGCAATCTGAGTGGTTTGGCATGATTTAGTCTGCTGCAAAGGCTACAGCTGGAATTAAGACCTGCATAATACAGGTCATGCTTGATTGCTGTCCTCTTCAGGTCTGTGGGATGTTCACAATACTCGCAGTGTGCGGGCAGTGCCCTGTTGGGAAATCTATACCGTACGTTTGCATGTAACCTGGTAGCCTCCCAAAACTAGAAATACCAAAAAGTGTTTGGCTCTGAAAGTTTTAAATTGGGCTTGCACATTGCTAAAGGTAGATCTAATGCTGAGATTGTATCATTGGTAGCTCTTTCATCTGAATCTTAAGCATTTCTTAATAAATATTAATAATTTTATTTAAGAGTTTAATTATGTCAGAAGACTTTTCAGAAGATACTGTATTCATGTTTTCTTCTAGGAATGTTTTTGTTGCTGCTGTTTTCCCTCGTATGTATGTTGTGAAAGATGTGTGAATGGCTGAAGCTATTGCGTGGCTCATGGAGGTTCCTGTCACTGACTTTATTAGCGCTGTTAAAAGGTTGAGGTGGAAGGGAGAAATGAATGGAAGGTCAAAAAATGTTAAAGCATAAATTTTAGAAGTAAGTATGTTGAATGTCTGTTATAACTCATCTGAAGGACTTCACAGCCCAAAACCTTGTGATATAAAGATGAGCCCTCTATGTCCATTTGAAAGAAACATCAGGATGAGCATGACAGTCACTTAAGGTCAAACGGTGATGTTTTTTTTCCCAATGCATTAACAACTTGTTCTTAGAGAGTTTATGGTGAAACAGTTCCACGAGCTTCCACTGATACTGTATTTCAAGCTAGCTTATAAAAATGTGCTTTGTGATGGGTTTTTTTTGTGCCTTATCTGTATTTTCTTGTTGCTTAAGTGGAAGGGGACTGAGGGGGCACAAGGACTCTCAAAAATATTGCTGGTAAGCCAGGTATCGTGTTTGAACAGGGATATGTCAGATAAGGTGATGGGAAGCGTAAGGAGATATGCTGCCTCTTCCCCCCGGTGTATCTTTAGCATTCTGACCTGTGCATTTGTCAAGTGAAACAGCACAGACTTCTTTGCATATCACTTGAACTGAGAGCTTGCTTTCAAAAAGATAAGCAGACCGTGTTGCCCAGAAGGAATAGCGATGCTAATTTATCTTTGCTTGTCCACCTAGACATAGCAGCGTGCATCAATGTTGAAAAGCAAATAGAGAAATAACGGAGCCGTTGCTTGCCACCTATTCAATGCCACAGTACCATTAATGGTATATGGGATTCTTAGAAATATGGCCAGTTTTTATATAGTGATGTATTTCTTTTCATAGCGTATTGGTGACGCTTCCTTTGGTGTAAGAGCAAGTGCTAAATTATGTCAGAATGGAGCTCTTTGGTAAATTCTTGTTAATACAAAACTGTGCTGCACACTTTGTGCTCCATCACCATGATGCCAGTCAGCACATCAAGGAAAGGAAGCTTTATATGAAGTTGTTCATAAATATTTTAACTCTCAATATTTATGTTCTGGGCATGGAAAAGAAAATGAAATGTTTTGCTAGTTTTTTTGAGGGACCAGAGTGACAGTGTTTATCCTTTAGCACCAGAAGTTAGCCTTTTCAAAAGAGAAATCTAGTGCCTTGCAATGAGTAATTGACTAATAGTTTGGTTATTCAAATTCAAATTCTTCAAAAAGGCTCTTTATTTATTTATGGTTATTGTCATCTTGTCTTTGGTTGTTGTCATATTGTCATCTTAAGATTTTATTGCCTTCATTACTTTAGGTAGTATAATGATAAGCTGGATATATGAAAAGACTTTCCAAGCAGAATAGATTTCAAGCGTGTATAACTTAGTTTCAAGGACTTCGGTTTGTATTAGCTTATGATCTTTTACTATATATTTTACTTTTGGTATCCCTTTTTTTTTTTTTTTTTTTTCTTTTAATACGTGCATGTCTAGGAATCTGTAGTATATTGTGTGCAAGGTTTTTTTTCCTTTATAAATTATGAATGGAAGGTTTTTGTCACTGAATGGAGACATTCATGTGTAAAGGATGTTCTCCTGGCACGCAGTGCGGTTGGAAAACTTAGTGCTGTGCGAGTGCCCGGCGGTGCCGCGTTGCTGCTCTGTGTCCGCAGCAAAAAAGCACATGGGAAGCCGCAGCCAAGGGGCTTCATGGCACAGAGGAGGGCAGGGGTGGCAGTGCCCGCTGCACAGGGCTGATAAGATCAGGGAAACGCTTCCATGACACTATGATCTTTTAGCAAGCTTCTTATTAAACTACTAAGTTGCAGATGTTTTCTGCAAGGCAGATAAGCCATTTGAAGAATAATGAACGTCTTCCTGTTTGGTGTATGTGTACTGCTAGAGATATGGTTGTAGAAAAGTTGTTTATTTCTGTGCAAATTGTAAGTGATTTTTCCATTTGAGGAAAGCTTTTAAGTATCCTTGTTCATTAGCATACTGTTTTTTTGAGTAATTGCCAAATTTTCTGCCATTCTGTTTGGAGTGCGTTGAAAATAATGTCCTGTGTACTTAAAAATGCATTGTGTTATTGGCTAAACTCTCAACCTGAAGCAGATGTAGAAAAAAAAGCGTATGATCTTCAACAAAATGTGTGTAATAGAACAGGTAGCTCCTGCTCTCTGAGGGTGGCAGGAAAGGCCCCAAACTGCTGCAAAGTATCCCTGTGGAAGCAGAGGTGGGACAGGAATCTGCATGAGAAATTGCTGAAAAGAAAGAGCTGCTTCTTGGTGCTTTGGGTTGCTCTTTCCCGTGTGCCTGGTACAACAGGCCTGCTACAGCTGCCGGGGAAGGATCAAGACTGAGTTTGGCCTCTGCTCACAGCTGGTTTGTGCCTGACTTCACTCCCCAGTGCTTCCTCTTCCTTCCTGCTGCTACTCCGAGGGCAGCCTGGAAAGAGCTACTCCTAACTCCTAACCTCTGTCTGAACTGAAGCCACAACGGCTGTGCTTGGTGGGGCTGAGAACCCAGCCCAAGGGCAGGAATGTGTGACAGGGTTGCAAAAATGCTGTGCAGAATGGTCAGCATTTGGAAGCTTGATTGTCAGTCAAAGTCACTCGCATCATCTAAATAAGCACTTCTGCGTTGTTATGAATGTAGGAAAAATTACATTTGCCACTTTTCAAAGTGGTTACTGTAAAGTGAAAATGAGCATCTCATGGGGAAAGCAGGTGTGTATGCAAATACTGAAAAGAACTTTTTTTTCACGGACTGGGCAGTAATGAGAATTACAATACATTTTTGGAGACTTAACTGGATAAGAATCATGAGATTAAGGGAATTTTATCAGGATAAGGTAGCCATGCTACTAGTGCGTGATTGTTTGGCTTGTGAATAAACTGCTTCCCAGGAGGTCAATATGGGTCCCACAACAGCGTGTGCTCGCTCTTGGAGCTCTGTGCTGCAGTAGGCATTGCTGCCTGCTCCCTTGCCTTCTTTTGCTCCACAATGGTATCTCACTCGCCTTCTCTGCTATAATTCACTATATGCTTCTGATCCTGTTATTGCCCTGGCTTCAGAGCTAACTGTATAGAGAATCTAACTTGAAAACACGCAGTGAACAGCATGTAAATATGTGTGCATATATTAAAAAATGATTAGTTTATGTTAGCAGATACTTAAGTCTGAAACTTGATTTCCTCATTAAATTCCTTTTTTTTTTTTTTTTTTTTTCCTCCCTTCAGGAAACAATTAAAAAAAAAAAAAAAAACTGTGCTTTCTAAAAAGCTGTACATTATCTTTAAAATAATGTAATAAGAAAGAATTTTTTGTTAATTTTCACTCACTGCCTTCCTGAGGGTTAGTTCTGTCCTTTAGCTGATTGTTTTGAAAAGCATCATTTTGCAAGAACCAAGAAAGGGTAGATGATAAAGCTCTTTCAAGAGCTTATATACAATGTATTTGAAGTAGATATATGTTGAAAAAGCCGCTTACACACTGGATGTGTAAGTAGTTTTCTTGACACAATTTTAACAGTGGGATGGTTTAATTTAGATAACTGTGGTTGTCCTCCTTACGTCCTTCAGTGAATCAGAAACTTAATGTACTTCTGTTTGGAATCTCTGTGCTTGATGCTTTCTTTCACTATATATTATATTTAAGAACGTTTATCTTACAAAGTCTCTTCTGTCTTTTCTTCTGCAATTGTGAAGAATAAATACACATTGCAAAACAACATGATAAAATACAGAGTAGAGCTCTGTGGAGGATGTAGTTTGATTACTGCTGTTTGCACTTTTTGATAAAATAAGCAAGTGACAGTTTTTGTAACTAGCAGTGAAGATATAAAATGGTAAATTCAGTGAACTACCTGTGTAGCAAAGTGTAATTAATAGCACAACTGAAAATCTGAGGCATTTAGATGGCTTCTGTATAATGATTTCAGAACTATTATTTAATGCAAGTGTACCTCTGAGGCTCTGGGGGTATCTGAAGTTTAGCAGGATTCAAGAAAAGCTTCGACATTGATACTGAAAAGAACTCATTAGGGGGGAAAAAAAAAGACAAAATGGAGTGTTTTATCCAAGCTCTTACTATTAGCATTTATTGCATAACTTTTAAGAGTTCCAACTTTCTTTGAAACGACTGGTATTACCCAATATAGGAGAAAATCACATTTTATTTTGTTTCATTTTGGAGGGTGAGGGGAGTCAGCATAGACCATTTTTATTTTGAACCCTGTTATTTTGGGAAGTGTTTTCTAGGTCTCATGTTGTTCTTTCCTGCATGCCTCAAACCTGCTTTCAGATGCAGAGACAGGGCTTTTGGTTTGGGTTTGGTTTTCTTTCCTCAGTGTGTTTCCAGTAGAAGATGGCAAAGTTGGACACCTGGCACTTCTGTGAAATGGGATGATTTAAAACATTGTGGCATCTGTTTCTTGCAGAAATACGGTAAATGCCACGAAATAATGACAACAAGAGATTCTCCATCAGTTCTAATACCAACAAGTAAATATAAAAATGTGCAGATCTACTAAAAAACACCAAGAGAGTTAGTGCTACCGCTTGCTGCTAGCATCATAACCCTTGTGGCCGTTAATCCTGCACTGCCAGTGATTAAAAAAGTGGGCAGTGAAGGCAGCAGTGCTCGCTGGCCTCGGGGGCCCTTGGGGTCTCCCTTGCTGGGGAGGGCGCAGCTGAGCTAGGGCAGCAGGCAGCTCTCCTGCAGCTGCTTACGGAGCAGTTTCTCCTTGCAGCTCCCCTCTGCTTGGGATCAGGGAGCAGCTGCGAGTGATCACGCTTACAGATCTGCTTCAAGATACCCGTTTAAGGGTATTTTTTTTTCCCCTTGATCTGCATGCTAGGTTGTGGATAAGAAATCTAAGGGAAAGCACTGAAGAATTAAGGGATTGATAGGTTTGAGTCAATCACCTAAGCTTTGACTAAGCAATGCAAATCTGCCTCTAAGTGACCTTACTGATGTCTGCTTCAAGTAGCTTCTCCTCGGTGCAAATGAGTGAGCTTTGCTGTGGATGCAGTGCAGGTGCTGTGCTGCTCCTGGAGAGCCTGCCCCGGCACCCCCGTGCAACCTCTCTTTGCCATAGCAGAGCGCCTGCAGGAGTGCCTGAAGCTAGAATTGCTTGCGTCCGCGCGCCGCCTTTGATGGTCACTCAGTCAGGAGGAGAGCGGCTCGGCTGCACTGGAGCGCGGGCCTGTGCCCGCTGCGGCGCCACTCAGCCCCGGCTCTGTCTACATGGTGCTCAAGCAGGGGACGTGCTCAGGGCGTGCAGGAGGCTCCTGGCCGCCACCACGGGCACTGCCCACAATGAAGTGCACTAAGGTATTCAAGAGTATTAGGGACTGTTTTTAACAATAAACAGTTATCAGCTCCTGAGACATACTCCAATGGGCGAAAAAAAAACACCAGAATAATAGTTAAGGGCTTAGGATATTGAAGTGAATATTGCTATTTTTTGTAAATGTGCTTTGTGAAATCTGGGTAATTGCCTCAGCTTTTCTCATAGGAAGCGTAGTGACCTATAGGAAAATGTTCAAGAGAGTAGGGGTGATGACTTTGACTTCCATTGCTTTTAAGTTTATATAACTCTTTCTTTGGAGGATGTCAGAAGAGAAAAATCGTTTCTATCTTAAAATTATTATCCTATAAATAGTTCCGTTTGCAAATTATTCACTGTGGTCCCAAATCTGGGATTACAGAGTTGCTAAAATTACTGCAGCAAATGGAATGTAAGATTCAGCATTTACTGAGCCTCATTAATGGCTGTCAGATCAGTCATCTGAACCCCTTCTGGGAGATACCGAACAAGTTTAGTAACATTAATGGAGCTTTATGGGAGCTGCAGCTGACACTGTGGGTTTTTTGTTTCATTGTTTCATTTAGAAGAGAGAGGAGGGGAAGGGGGTCAAAAAGCCAGTAGCAAAAGTATGACCCTTATGAAGAGATGTAGGGAAGAGAAATCTATGCTCTTTGGTGTTGTTTTTTAAGAAAAGAAAATGACAGGAATTTCTGAACTCTGGATAGAAAGATAGATTTGGGATTTTTTTAATTGCATCGTGATTGACTTCATATTCTAGATAACTTGCCCGCAGTGATGCTATTTAGAAACAGTCATTTCTAAAATGAAGCAACTTTTGCATGTGGGCTGCAAGTCTGTTCTGAGCACACCACATTAAGCAGGCTATAATCAGTCCCTTTTGTATTCCAGAGAGTCTGATATTAAGGGCTATAGAGTTTGAGGTCTGTGAATAATGCAGTACTTAATTGTACAATTAATTTATAGTTAAAATGGTAATATGTATTTACATTTTAAATATTTATGCTAGTCGTTGTGTGGTATGAGTCAACTACGTAGCGCTTAAGAGTAGCCTAAATTATTTCAGGGTTTAATCTTTGTTGTATAACTTTTTGGTATGACAGTTGGGGCTTTCATCTCCCACATTTGAAAGTAATTCAGCCTTTATCCATCTTATGTGTTGTTTCCAAGCTGATGAATTAAAAAAAAAAAAAAAAAAAAAAGGCATTTCCATCAATTTGTGTTGGGCGTGTGAGTAATTGAGTATACCTCATGCTAAGGATTGTATTTGCTTAGATATGACTTTGATTGGATTAAAACTATTTTTGTGTGTTTTGTACCTTCCGAAATTTCCAAACTGTAAATTCCCAGATTTGGGGAATAAAGTTTGTGTAACAGTTTTTTGCCTTAAGCTAACCTGGAAATTTTTGGAACAACTTCCCTTAAAGTTTTGGAATGAGTAAATGTGACAAGTGAAGTCCTGACAACTGAAGTGATTTATGAGATAACTTTCACTGCTGCAGTGTTGTAACAAAAGCAAACTTGCGTATTTATTTGATATTAGTAGTGATTGCTGTTCTTTAGGGGGGTTTAACTTTTTTTTTTTTTTTTTTTTTTTTTTCATTATTACCTGTATTAATTCAAACTATCCATGGGAGTTAAAGGTAGATGAGCAGCCCTCCCTCATGTCATACTTTCTAAGATTTTTCACACTCCTTATTACCCAGATTCACTCATTAGCTTGGAAATTCTACTCTAAATATCTGAAAAATAGTGTAATAACAGACTAGATAAGCTGGATTTTTTAAATTTTTAATTAAGAAAGGAAAGAGAGTGCAAATAAGCTGACACTTAAACCGCTTCGTTTTCCATCTAAATTTTCAGTAATAGCATAGAATCTGAGAGTGCAAGATGGTAATTTAGCATTAAAGTAGACAGGGATGACCTTGCATGGAATGATAGGTACATCTTTATTGAATCTCCTATGTCACTGTCTTATCTTGTTCGCAGAATGCAGACTAAACAACTTAGCAGTGTTTCTGGGAAGGCAGAAAAGATAGAACATCAGAAAATGTCTAGTCTTAATACTGTAAAGTTATGCAAAGTAAATTTATTTTTGATCAGTAATTGAGAAGGTGAGGAGGAGTTTTTTTTTTGCTGAATATTGCATAATATTTGTGCAAGCTGCAGAATAGAGAAAGAGCGGATAGCTTCAGGGAAGTCATTTTTATTGAATCAAAATTATTAATAATATATAATATGTAAATAATAGTTGTATCCTAACTGGAACACATGTACATGTATCAAAATTATGAATTTTGCCTTAAAGCAACTTTTAATGTCATGTGTGGAAAGCCGCTCAAATATATATGTATACACACACACACACACACACACACACACACACATACACACACTTTTTTTTTTTTCCTGAAGTAGTCAGTATCCACAGCAGTAGATCATGTTACCATAAATTGTAATGATATGAAATCCATGGTGTGTGTTCTTCTAATCTGCTTATAACCCCATAACTAAAAAAGGCCCCTTAGGAATGTTTATGTATTTATTTTACTAAGACTTAAGAAAAAGTTTCCTTAAAGAGCTTTTATCAAGCATAATTTAAATTTAACCCTATTTTTATAACTTAGGGCATGTGTCTTTTCCCCCTCTAAGATGTTTATTAATACTGGTTTGTGATAAACAACAGACAACTTGGAATTAACTTAGAAAACTTTTACAAGCCCTACTACTTCTGTGACTAATGGTACACAGGTGTTTTCTGTGATTAAATCTTGAAGACACTTATTCTAGGTCCTTCAGATCTTGTGCACCAGTGAAATAGTAAGTCTAACTTTCTTCCCTGTGTTTTCATATGCAGGCAGAAGGAGAAGACAGCCTTAAAAAGATGCAGCTGATGGAACTTGCAATTCTGAATGGCACCTACAGAGATGCCAACATCAAATCACGTAAGCATATCATAATCTTGAGGGTCAGTGCAACACGAGTATTTGCAGGTTTTGTTTCCCAAAGCTACTTTTTGGCAGATGTATAATAGTAACTTTGTTGAAGAGTGGAAGGCAGTAAAAAAAAAAAAAAAAATCACAACAGTAGCTTACAGAGACTCTCTTGGAAATGTTTTAACTATTTCCCTTCCCTCTGCCCCCAC
>VZSV01000055.1:261839-335037 GCA_013398735.1 Nothocercus julius | reverse complement strand
TTGTAGCTGTGATACAGATGTCAAATGGAAGCACAGTTAAATCACTTTTTTTCTCTAAGGGCCTCCTGATAATTTGCGGAATTGTTGCTCTGTATAGTTACTGTTTCAATGTTGGATAAGTTTAAAGAGTGGAATGCAGTTATATCAATTTTGAGAGTGCTTACACCAGTGTAATTATTCTGATTTGAAAAGAGAAATAAGCAAGGGCTTTTATCAATACAATGGTGGATTTTATCTTTCACCCCCTAATCAACACCATAGTGTTTAAAATTGAATCAGTTGTAAACCTATTGTAGTCCCCAGTTTAGTACAAATTTATGAGCAAAATAGTTTTCAAATTAGCTTAAATAGATGCAAATTGTTGCATAGAAATTTCTATACTAATTTGAGCAGTTTCTTTGTCTGATCTATTGCCCTTGTTCTATTGCATCAGGATAAGTAGGGGGGATGGGATTTTTTTTCTAATTATGACCAGTGGTTTTCACACTAATACTTTCTGATGAAGAAGACTTTTTCATTTTTGTGTGTTTTGATACTATTAAGGTGTAGAAGCTATGGTGATTTATTTCACTTCTAAAATAGGAAAGAAAAAAATAAGTCTTTTATTTATACATTAGATCTGAACTTAAAAAAAATCCATTTCTGAATGGCTTCCCCCCCATATCTGAAAGGCTTCCCTGCTTTCCTGTTTTCTGAGAACTGTTAAGTCAATGAACAACAGCATTAATGCACAGAAATTTGTAAATTTTAAATTTTAACCCTGTAAGATTACCAGTTGATCTATGTTAGCTTTTAAAAGGTTGTTCATATTGCGCACCCACAGGCTTCAAATAGCACTTAATTAAATGTGATACCCAAAGTGCAAAAATAGACAGAATGAAAGAACAAAAGAGAATTAAAGCACTTTTTCACATAAGCAAGGCCACAGTGAATTTCTAATATTCAAGGAAATGTTTTCCGTTGGGGAAATTTGCATGGAGATTGTTTTCGAGTCTCTTTTATTCATCCTGTAGTGAGCAAGGAGAGTCAGTCTGTTTCCAGGTTATCTTGAACTGATCCTGGAAATTGGATTTATCCATATGTTTAAATGCAGTTTTAAGGTACATAGAAACCGTGGAACTTAATATGGCAGCTCTGCATAACTGAGTATCTGTGGACTCTGTAGTTGCACTGCGTTTTGTATCCTGTATTTGATTATGATAGTATTTTCCGTGTATCTCCTGCATGCATCTCAGTCTCATGCAGTCTTGATAGCATAAGTGAAGAAATGTGGTCTAAATGGAGCTTTTGTGCTATGTAACCTGTTTGAGAAGTCTACCTCACTGTTTTACAATGGCTTTTTTATTTTGCATGTTCATACTTAATCACACTGGAAAATGGAAAGCTGTTTGCATTTGAATGGTGTGCTTTGGCACTGTGTGATCAGCGCATGTACTAATGATTTCCTTTTATTTTTCTTCTTTCCTACTTTTCCGCTTCTTTTCCCATCCTTTCCACGTTTTGTACTGCTATCTCTACACTTTCTTCTGAATTTCTTTGCTTACTGTAGCAGCCCTTGCCTTTTCTCTTGCAGCAACAGCCCAGGCTCCAAGGATTATTACTGGGCCTGCGCCTGTTCTCCCACCAGCTGCCCTGCGTACCCCTACGCCAGCTGGCCCTACCATAATGCCTTTGATCAGACAAATACAAACCGCTGTCATGCCAAACGGAACTCCTCACCCGACCGCCGCGATAGTTCCGCCAGGACCCGAGGCTGGTTTAATTTACACACCCTACGAATACCCCTACACACTGGCACCAGCTACGTCAATCCTTGAGTATCCTATTGAACCTAGTGGTGTATTAGGTAAGACTTTCATAAGCAGATGACTGGCTCTGTGTGGTACCTGTTTTTGTGCTGTTTGAAAGGTGGAGCTCATGGGGCTCAAGAAAACCTTTGAGACGACAATCTTTCCTTGGCTATATCATAAAATTACCTAGGAAGATTGCTCAAATGCTGCAGTTTTTAAGCACTGTTAATATGTTTGCGTTGTTAAATATGTGCATGTAATATATTAGTAAGTTTACTAAAAAGAACGCCTTTGTGTGGCACTAGGTAGCAAATGCAAAAAGAGAAACAAATAGAAACTGACTTCTACTTATAGCATACATAATTTGTATTCTCATAAATACCACATTGGGTTTTGCTCTCTTAAACATAAATTAATTTCCAGCAGTGTTTAAAGAGAGAACTTTTGATTTTGCTCACTATTTTGGTAGCAAAAAGGTAGAAAATTGAAGGGTTTTTTTTCCCCCCCCCAGCTTGTTTTTTGCTGCTTTATGTGGTACATGAATAGATAAATCTCCCTAATGTCACAAAGCTGTAAATCAATTTGTAAATAGAAAATAAATAATAAAGCAAATAAATAGATAGGAAAGTAAGTTCTCACCGAAGGATGATACACTCATCAACTTTACTGATGACTTCTTTTATATACAGTGCACTGAAATGTCCATTATTCCTTATATTTCAGACCACTGACTTGATCATCATACAGCTTCTGGTACAATTCAGTTAGCTGGTCAATGTGGAACAAGCTGATAAACAAGCATATAAATAATCTTTTCTTTTTAGCTTGCTCTGAATTGTATATGACCTTGGTCCTGCATAATGTTGTTGATTTTATGGGACTTTGTTCTTAGTTTGTTTAGTGGCAGACCGATTTACATAAATACTAAACATCTCTGATCATGGGACAATAAGGTTCAAAGTCGGTATTTGGATGAAAGTAGTGTAAAACATGCAGTAATCCACTTCAGCTGTTTTTGTTTGTGTCATTTGTATGTGTGCATGTTTCCATGTTACATTAATACAATAAAACAGAACAAGTACTTCAGACCTCTCCCTTTCAGCATTAGTGAGAATCACTAATAAAAATTTAGTAGGGATAGTAGGGATGAACTGTCTTTGAGCTACTTGAGGTTGTTGTCCATTGTCCCATAGCCAGAATTCAGTGGCAGTATCATGATGGTCTCATCCTTTGTGAAATCTCCCACAAACTTGTATGGTCTCTTCCCAGCTTCCCTGTCGGCCAGATTTGGGCACCTGCAGCACCTCCTGACAGGAGGTTACAGTTGCAAGTGCACGTTGCTGATCAGTGGCAACCCACTAAATTAAGTTGATTATCTAGTAGAGAAATACATCATTGCATAGTAATACTCAGTACAGTGTAGGGAGCTTCCTCTGATCTCTTGCAGAATGTTACAGAAAAGGAGAAGAGGAAGAATTGCTCTTAAAATGGCCAGTATGTACATGAGGGCACAGCTGAGAGCAGAGGTGAATTGCACAAAGTAGGCATCTTATTTAAAACAATGAAAAAGAAAAAAAAAAAAAAAGAACAGAAAGAAAAAGTAAACCACCACTTAGGTAGTACAGAAACATTTATTCTAATACCACTGCTCTATTATGTGAGCAGTTGTATGCAGTTAATTAAATGAGTTTAAATTTGTAATGTACCCGTTGTCATTAATATTCTTAGGTCTGTCCGCTTTGCAGTGGACTATTACAATGTCTTGATTTAAATTCCATGAAAAATAATGGAGTAATGCATCCCTGTTAGCATTTTTGGGGTATTGATGTTGGGATCAAATTTTAGTTGGTGACTAACTTTTAATTCCCTTCCTTTTATCTTTAGGTATGGCTTTCCCAACGAAAGGCTAAGAATTCAAGAATGGTCTTAACCGATCCTTCATCAGATCTGAATTTTAATAAATGCTTAGTTTCAGCAGCCTTGAAAAAAGCTTGGCCTAGCAGTCAGTGACTCACTTGCACTTTTTTGCACATAGATATGAAATAAAATAGTGCTATTAATTTGGATTAGCCCCTATTATTACAGAGTAGCTGTAATTTATGAGTGTATAGTAGTATACTGACTGCTAAGTGTTTTATATAGTGTTTGCTTTACTAATCACCTAATTCATTGCAGTTCATACTTATTGACTTAAAATTTAAAATCACAATCTGTAGGCTTGAAGAATTGCTTTAAAACTTTATTTGTGGTAGAACTGGAAGTGATCTTAAGGTTAGGAAATAATTGTCAGTGTTAAAAAATGGCATTATTTAAAATAGTCCTGCTGCAAGAAAGGCACTTCAGTGAATATGTGACTAGTAAAGCTTAAATGTGCTTGGGTCTAATAGATTTCATGAAATACTGTAATTTTGGGATTGTAAATGAATGGATTGAACAGGTTAAGGCCAGGATGTTTAAAATAAATGCAATATTAATCTGCACAGACAAACTTCTTTTTAAGGTTAAGATTTGAAACTACTGTGCCTTAACTTGTTGCTTTTCTTAAAATGAACTTTTGTAGTTAATGATCATTTAAATCCATTTTGATAAACCTGCTGTTAATGTTTTCTTTGAATGTTTTCTAACTTTGTCTTGGTAATTGCAATTTAACTAGGTGCGGTGGCTACTAAAGTTCGAAGGCACGATATGCGTGTCCATCCTTACCAAAGGATTGTGACCGCAGACCGAGGTTAGTTTAGTTCTGCAGTTCTTGTTTGTAAGAAATGCTTTGAGTGTACATGAGATTTGCAACACCACAGCTGGTTAACCAAATACCATATCTGACCCATTCATTATTTTAACTTAGAGCTTGGGGAATGCTTGCAGTTTTAAAAAGATTTTGTAAACGTAGCTTTCCCAGCTAAATAAATTATGTAAACTTTGTGATTATATTTAATATAAATGCTATAACCAGTCCCTTTTAAAAAACCATTTAAAGATCCATCTGCTGCAGGAAAACACTGAATTCAGTACTGCAATAGTTAATTTGTTCCCTCCCCCTTTCCTCCCAAATTTGTTCTTTTAATGGTGTGGAAATATCAGATTGGTGTTGCAAAATAAAATGAATGGGTGATTGTTTAATGAGAAAGAAGTAAAGGAATAGATGCCTCCTGTCTATGTGTGGAGAAATCTGAAGATTTAGATTTTCCTTTTTTCCAGTAAACTTTTGAGCCACTGTACTGTATATTTTGAGGAGGATGCATGTTCTCAGATACCTAACTGAATTCAGAAAGGTAAGGGCTGTGAAGATAATACTTCAAAAGTTGTTTGGGCTTGAATTCATAAGGGCAGGAGTAAGGGGTGTTTTGGTTTTTTGCCAAAATGGGTTTCTTGGTATTTGTCTTTTGCTGCTAAAATGTGTAACCTGAAGGAGAAGCAACTTTTGAAGTCCTGTTGGTGAGATGACATCCAATATTTGGGCATCTCTCTCTAACTGTTGAATGGAAACTAAATCTTCATTTTTCTCCTGTTCCTCAGATGTAATGTCTTTGGACCCCTGAATGAAGTATTTAAGCTTACTCAGAAAAGTAATATTTTCGGTTTATTGACATTGACTAGGAAGCAGTGGGGGCTAAGCACAGGAACTCCTGAATTCTTACCCCAGCTCTGCTCTTGACTCTGTGTGGGTTTTGGCAAGTCATTTAATCTCTCTGTGTATGTTTTCCCATCTGTAAAATAAGGATAATAATACTTCCCTACCTCACAGGGGTGTTGTGGGGGTTCTTGTTTGTACAGGGCTTTAAGGATGCAAACTATTATGCAAGTGCCAAGTATTATTATTCTGCTCTCATCAAACCCAGTATTGTGCAGGCTTCCATGGTATTGTAATAGCCAAAACACACGTTCAGGTTTGTTCATCTGACATCGCTTAACTAGACTAGACTTCACTAGTGCCAGCCTTCTGTAAATTAACTAAGATGAGCAATACAGATTTTAGTCAGTACAGTAAAAAAAGGCCCTCCTGGAGTAGTATTTATATAACGCTTTTACCCCTTATATGTAAGGATCTCATTCCTGTGTAAAGCTCATGTACAGACACTACTTATGTTTCCTAGAAAACTGCATCTTGTTTTATATTGCCTTATGCTATTACAGCCTGCAGGCATGTTCCCATTTCTTGAAAACTCTTTAATGGGCAGCAGGGCATAATCAGAAAGAGTTCATACCCAATATTTGGGAGGGAAAAAAAAAAAAACATTTCTGTAAACAGCAGTGGATATTGAGGATTTGCTTATCTTTAAAAGCTTGAACTCATGCTTCCAAATTCAGTTTTTGCAAGTGATCTTTCTTGATCTGCCTGTGGTAGGCTTCAGAGGGCAGGTAAAAACACCTGTAACGCCTATTTGCTTGGTTAGATATTTGCCCGAGTCTAGTAAATACTGTGATGAAGCACAGGGGTTTTCTTACATGTTGTTTCATTTCATCATTGTGATGTTTACTTACTTAATGCATGTTTTATTTCTTTTTGTGAAGGGCCTAGATGTTTCATCTGAGGTTGTCACAAGTCGCTGAAAATAATTATGGGTCCCATTTCACATTCTTTTAAAACATCCCCATTTTCTGATGATGCAGTGTTCGTACTTAGTGTTATTAGAAGACCACTGTATTTAAAAAAAGATGCACACAGTTTATTTCCTATGGAATGAGTCATACATTCCACTCTATCTCTTTGCATGAAAACCGTGCCAGTTATTTCAGATGAACATTATTTTAAAGTATCATCTAAATTATACCAGACTGTATTAAGAAACTTGCACAGAGTTAATCTTAAGATTTATTTCATTCTATTTTGAATTTTGAAAGCCTAGATTATCACTGCACATATTTAACAGTTTTATAAAAGGCTTTAAAGAGAATATTGTTCAGCATTAAAATAGATTTTTTTTTTTAATATGTTAAAATTTTGTTGTAGAATTAAAATATGATCAATATTTACCATATTCACTATAGAGTTATTCGGTCAATTATACTTCTATAATTATAGCCATGAAAACAATGTCAGCAAACCGAAATACTTTTTTTTTTTTGAATGTGGAAAAGGATTTTAAATAGTATATCATAAAAAATATATATACATTCATTGGGTCTAAAGTTTAAAAAAAAAAAAATCTAAGTCAACTTTCAGATGACTTTGTAGTACTACTGCATTCATTTTTTATGTAGGTTTTTATTCTTTGCATAGTTTTTTTTTTTTTTTTTAAAGAGATAAGCACTGCATTTAAAGCAAGAATCCCCAAATGTGTAAATGTTTTACTCTTACAACTAAGCATTTAGAATTGGTGAAGGGCTGACAAATATAGCTCATTTTAACTAAGAATAAAACCCCAGTTTATAAATAATACAAAATTGAATTTGATTGATATAACAGAGAGACTGACTGATTTACTTGTAATAAACTGTAAATGGTGTTGCACAGTTGACAAACCTGTGTGTACTGTAGAAGGCCAGCGACTTGGCAGAGGATGTATCACAGGTGTACTGGTATTTTTAAAAGGTAGCTTGCTTTGATTATAAACTCCACAAGAAATATTAATACTGAGGATTTTCTTGAATGTTTTATCAAAACCAACTGTCACATAATTTATGTAAAAAAAAATTTAATACCATTTAATCAAAATTATAATCACTATCAAAATGCTTTAAGAGTCTGTGTTTCTAGTATACCTGTAAAGTGGTGAGATTGTGCCACAATAAATATTTATTTTTATTTTTGCTTATTTTTGAAACAGCGTTTTAACTTAAATCCCACTTTAGCACAAGTTTGGAGAAATTCAGGGAACATGTGGTCTCATTTAGGCTACAGTAGTAATTTTTTTTTTTAAAGTGTTTATAAACTGTATCCTAAATGACAGGCCAGTGTTGTTATGTGAAAGTAAATCAACCCATATGAAAGATTGCTAAATCAATCTGTGAATATTGTAGCTACTGGACTTCATTTTATGAAATGGCACAAACCTGACTTTGCACTGAATACCTTTCTCACTTTCATCTCCTCTGCCTTAGTCAAAATGGCAACAGTACAAAAACTTTATCAACCTCAGAATTTATTAGCTATAATTAAGCTGTTGAATGAGTCTTAAAAAAAAAAAAAAATACTACTGTTAAGTGGACCAAGTTTGGTGAAGGAGAATGTGAGAGAATGATTAAAGAAGGAACAGCTCAAGAACATTGGGAATGATAACTTTCCACTTGAGAACTTTTTTTTTTTATGTTTTACTGTAATTTGTTTGTGTTTTTGGGTTTTTTGTTTTGTTTTTGCAAAAGAAAATAGTATTTACAGGTGGCTTCTTTTAAAATATAAAAAATATAAAGCAGGAATGTATATGAAATGTCAGATTTTATTGTATTTGCAGAGTATTAGCTTTGAAAATGAATAAAGAGAGCTGTTTGTAGTTTTAAAATGCCTTATTAGTATCAATTAGATATTTTCTCTATTTTTTGATGTACTTAGAGCTTTTTAAGTATAGAATTTAAAATGGCAGGACTTTTACAGTGTTTACATGCAAGTGCATTTTATAAGTGTCCTATACGTGTAAAATAGTATTTTGAACAGGAAAATGCTGGCTCGAGTAGTAGGCTCAAGCGTTTTCCTGGTTCCCATGATGATGCCTACACTGCTAGACTACAGTTTAGTATTGCTTTGTATCATGAGGCCAAGAAATTCCATGTTGTTTGTAAATAGAATAAATGAAAGGCAATAAAAAGTTTATTGAACAAAAAAAAACCTTGTTTGGCCCCTAGTTTGTTGAACCAAATTGTCTCTGCAAGTGGAGAATTTCTTAGGATCATTTCTTTTAACAACCAGTTATTAATAATCACATCCATCATTAATAGTTGCTTTAATGCTTGCACCTGGGAAAGTACTAATGCTTAATAGCAGTCAGATACTGATACCGTGCACTGACTGTTGTTTCCAAAAATCTTTTTTTACCGAGTTCCAAAACTGTTCATCGTTTTCGTTTTCCAATTTCCTTCATCGACTGCTACTAACCATTAGTCGTTAGTCGTATTTTATCTCTATTTCTCCTGTTAACCGGTTTTGTGGGAGTGGGCTTCTCCTTCACGTGTTCAAATCATGATAGAGGGCTGTCATGATTTTATTGCATTCCGTAGATGGTGTCGATCAGTATGTCAGAATTAAACATGCTTGTTTTTTATTAGTTGTGATTAGTTTTCATGTTGTCATTAAGCCGTCACTAGCTGGAACTAATCTCTTCTCTATCTTTTCTTTCTTTTTTTTGTTTTGTTTTTTTTTTTGTTTCTAACCACCCAGCCGCCACCGGCAACTAACCTATGACCTTCTGACCTCTGAACTCTTCACCCAATGATGACCTGACCATGCCTGCCTGCTGATCAGTTAACTGGTAAACGCCTTTGCTTGCCTGTCTTCAGTGCAGCGAGCTGGGGCACTTGTCCGTTCGTCTTACCATCTAACAAAAAGACAAAGAAATTGTTGTCCTCCAACTCCGCTTTTTTTTCCTCCTGTTTGGGTGAAAGTGGTTCTAGAACCTGCACTGAATAGTAGTAAAGCAATAAGGTCCAATGCATCCCTCAGCACTGAGCATCCTCTAGTGTCCCACCCCAAGCGAACGGTAAGAAGGCCTCGCGAGAGACGGAGACAGATGTCCCATAGCCACCCGATGACAGAGGCAGTTACTGTGAGAGACTTCTAGGAATACTTTTCTTCTCAAAACGAAGTCAAAGCTCTCTCTGAATGTACTGTGTGATGATGCATCATGCATGAACCTTTGGTCAGGGATGTCATTGGTGAAGGGATTCCAAAAAGTATTCAAAATTTGATAAGCTGTTTAGTCACTACCAGTGCCCTCAAAGGGCAGAAGTTGCAGCCTTTTTTTTCTATCGCCTGCCAAATTGGATGTTTTAAAAGAGTGTGTGCCATGAAATATAGATTGCAATGACTTTTCAGAACTATGTTGATGCCGAGAACAAAACAGCAACACTATTGAAGCAAAATCTGAGCTTAAATTATTTTAACCATACTTTAATCTCCTTGGAAGATTACATGAGAACAAGGTACATGCATTATGTGTCACATTACTGGGCAAACTGTTCAAATATTTTTTTTAAACCTCCCTGTATAGAAAAATTTCATTAAGGATGTAAAAGCCATGCTTGCCTATTTGCTGTATACATGTAATGAAATTGTAGATAAAGTGTAGTGCATTGAAACAAAATGAACAAAAAAGTAGATACTTTTACTATACAAGGGTGCTGGTGCAGAAAAAAATATATTTTTGGAAATGTAGCATTTTATACTTTCAAGTGTTATAAAAAAAAAAAGAAAAAAAGAACAAAGAAACCCTTTATTTCATTAAATGATTTTTTCTGGTGGTTGTCAAGAAACAAAAGACCAAAAGAGCCTTTTAGTCTTTCTTTTTTTATTTTTTAAGTATTGGAATAAGTCTAAAGAAAAGGAAGTGCCTTATTTTCTTCATGGTCATTTAGTCAAATGTCTTGTATAATCAGCTTCTCCCTCAGACAAGTTACTGCATGCCACTCAGTCGCCCAGTATGTGAAAAGAAGCTGTGAGGAAAGACAAATGATGAGTTGACCATAGTGATTACCTGATTTTTGCCATATTAGTGTGATGTGACTTTGCCAAAATCTCATTATGTAAAATGTTTTATAAATTGTGTCAAAACCAGCCCATCGTTAGGTCAGCAATTCTACTTTTACGCCCTAGCTAATACAGTGCTCGTGTAACGTAAACCAAAGGGTTCTGTGGTACAGACGGTCTCATTCTAACGTAGAGTATTAGCTGGGAAACGTTTGTAGAGATGGGGACATATGTCATTATTGTTCAGGGATGGAGGGGAATTTTCTTGCCTTTGGTTGGAATCATTATACATCAAGTATAGTAGGCTTCAGAGTCACCCATAAAAATAATGTTCTGTGGATAATGAAACTGAAAGCACTTAACTGGTTTTCAGTGACAGGTCTGAGCATGTCCTCAGTTTTCATAAGCAGCTCCTGCAGCGTCAAACAGTTTGCAGGTTATTTGTTTTTCAGCAGCTCCTGTTTGATTAATGTTAGATCTGCCTACTGCCTACCTTTTTTTTTCATAATTATTTAAGCAGGAGAGGCACATCAGTTGATTGAAGTCCAGCTATACGGAGTTTTTAACCTTCATTTCCGCATGATGTTCATACACATGGGTAGTTGCAAGGGTTGAAGCTGTTGAACGCACAGTGCTTAATTCTAAAAACATTAAATATTAGTTTTTGTGGAGCTCTACTAAACTTGGCAAATATCAGGTGATAATTTTATTCCCCTTCTTGTCAACTTATTCTCCTCCTGCATATCTTCACAGCTTCCAAATGAAAGGTCAACAGTAAGCTAAGAAGGCTTACGTTTTAAGCACCTGCATGGTGACCTCATCTAACATCTTGTCTCACTTGGAAATAATTATCAGTTTATTTACTATGCAATAGACATTCATCCTTGCATATTCAGCTAGCTTTTTGTTTATTGTGCCACCAGCTTTGTCTTCCTGTTACACATACAGCTGTGTTGGTTTTACTTACAGTATATGCTGTGCCATTTTGAATTTTTTTTTTTTTGGTTGGTTGGTTTAATAGACTTGCGACACTCAAACATTTGAGGAGAGATTTGCTAAAACAATACCAGTATTTGATCCAGTTTCATCTCAACTATGATAAAACCTGGACATTTTAGATGTTTATCAAAGGTCTTTTATGGGGGGGAGGGAAGTGTATGAAATAGATGTGTGACATGTGAAAGTAATGTTTGCTCTGAACAAACTTCTGAAAACTTAGTTGACAAAATTTTGGATCAACTGAAAAAAAAAAAAAGCATGACTTTTGAAATCTCTGAATGCCTTGGTTCTCAGTATTATCATTCTTTAATGACTTTTTCTTTATTAAAATAAGTAGTTTTAAGACTTCTTTCTGACAGTATTATGTAATTTTTTTAGAGTGGGTAGATGGGAGTGTCGCTTGTATGTAACCGTACAGATGACATGTATTTGTCTATTCTTTATTATCTTAGTAGTTTCATGCTATGTATGTACCATAACCAACCTATTGCCTATGAGAAACATGTAAGATAATGTATTTACAGCCATTGTTACAAGTTTATAATGTATTTTTCTATCTTGTTTTATATGTATGTTATATAACATTCAAAAGAATTTTTTTCCTGATTGAGAAAAAAAAAGGATACAAAAAAGCAAAACCCACAATTTTGATAACTGAAAAATTGCCAATTGTTTTGCAGTACTTTATTATATTGGGAGTGTTGTCTTTCTTGGGCTTTTAGTTAGCTACTGGATGAATACATTAGACATATTTGGGTTTTAGTTGGGTTTTTACATAGCTTGCATTTTAATTCTTTGGTTCTTTGCTGTTTCTATTAACCCATAGCATTATTTTAATAAATGTTATAATACCAACCTACTAACTCTGGACTATGTCTGTTTATTAACCATTACATGTTTAATTAAAACAAACAAATAAAGACGGAAGAATGTAGTCTTGAGTTACTGGACTAACCCTGAAGAACGTGACCACAGATAACACAACGTGACTTGTTTTTATGTTGTTTGTCGGCTGACATTCTGCACACTACTATTAGGATGGCTTTGGTCATTCTGGCCTTTTACCTTGGGGGATAGGTGCCAGTAGAAATGGGAACAAAATAGCATTTTTTTGAGGCATTCTTCTTGTAGAGTCTTGCCACTTGCCTTTCAGCATCTGCATTACTAATTCCACACTTTCTTTTTCTCTCTCTAAAATAATTACTGTCGGCTCACAGCAAAAGAGCAGAGATGCCAGTGTATTGGTAAACCATGTGGTGGTGTACAGAAAAACCAGTTTGATTCTTTGTTGAGCCATTCAGAGGTTGTACTTAATGTCACAGCAGTTTGTGATTTGTTGTTTTTGGCACCTGATTCACTGTTGCATCATGTGACATTTCTAAACATGAAATATTTCTAGATATAATGACACTATATTTGAGATAGGTGTTTTTTTTTTTTTTTTTTTTTTTTTTCTCTCCATGCTGAATGCCTTATTTCCTTCATGCCATGCTATTTTTATGTACTTTTTTGTACTTCTGCTTAGTCTACCAGTATTGCCTGGCTCAGGAGGTTAAAGTGCCTGAAAGCCGAAGGTGAAACTGGATCATTTTCTAACGACTGGAGAAAGTACTTAAAGTAGAGTTTTCACTGAATTACTGAGCAATAGCCATTTCAAAATCCAGCACTACCTTTTGTATGCCCTCTGGATGACTATAGCAACATGAATACAGGGAACTGAAATGGTGAAAATGCTGGAATAAATTATGTATGTTTTGAATGATTTATTTTTTTGGAAACATTTCCATTTCTTAAAGATTTTTCCTTTTGGAGGCTTCTTTACGTCGCCTGGTTTGCCCTCCTAAATTTATCAGAAGTGGACAATAGTTACAGCTGATATCTAGGGAGATCCATGATGTACATGGCTTTTTCAGGTATCAATGGTTTACTTTTTGTGAAAACCAATTTTTTTCCCTAGACATTAAAAATTGAGATGAGGAGACTAGGCATTCTTTCTTTTATGTTGCTTCAAAATACATATCTTGAAATAACTTACATAAAATTTTAATTTAAAAATTCTTATTATACTGATATTAATTACAATAAAGCACATCCTTATTTGATGGAGGAAAAATAAGCTAGCACTGAAAATATTTGTTAGTTTTTTGATAGCATTTAAATATTTGTTTTACAAAAATATATAAGTACAGTTGAAGTACCATTTATAATAGCTTCACTTGTAAAGAAATACATTTTTTTAATTTAACATATAAATACATTATTCTAAAAGTCACTAGTAGGTTAGTAATGAAAAAACTACATATCAGTTCAAGAGATCTTGATGTTATCCATTTTACTAGACTAAGGCACAATCATGATTTTATAGCTAATAATTTATATGCTTAAAATATTTTTTGAAGAGGCACGCGTTTAAACTCTTTGAGGTACTTTCCAGTTTAAGTGAGACTTTCTAGATTGGACAGAAGCTCTTAGTGTTTTTATATTAATAAATACTTCTATTCCAAAATCTACTATTTTTCTGTAATATTTTTATTTTTTACATTTTTATTAACTACTGTCATACTTTGTCCACAGTGCATTTTCATCTCATCCTTCATCATCTGAAGTAGCGAAAGTTGCCCTGAACTTTGAACTACTTTTAAGCTAAAGGAAAGCAAAAAAACCTGCAAAATCTAAAAAACTTATACTGATCACTAATAACTAAATGCGTTTTTCTTACTTTACGTAAGCAGCTACCTGAATATTTGACTATATCCTAGTGTGCTTATAGGAAAGAAACAGCCTATTTTTAGAACTTCGTTTTATGGTAGCTGAATTGATGCCTCATTGAAGATAGGTTGTTGTTTATTAAAATTCTGGCCGTTAATTTTCTTAACTTTTGAAAGATCATGCGTTCAAGTCAGTCAGAGGGTTGCTGCTTCAGGCAGTAACACGGAATTACCTTAGGTAGGCCTGTTTTTTGGTTCTTTTTGTTTGTTTTTGGTTTGGTTTTATTTTCAGTAAGTCATAATATAAACAAAAACAACACAGAGCCTTCTAAATAAAACCTGATCAATGCCATTTTCTTCTTAAAAGTGAATGGTTTTACCAAAATACGGTGAATTTGGTTTCTCTGAAAGCATTTTCTCTGTGTATCAATCTTGGGTATATCTCAGTGAGTCTTCCCTTTATGAGGGACAGCTTCCAATTTTCTTTTTAATGAACATATGTTTAGTGTGTACTTACTATATATTAATATTCTATTTGAACAGATATTTAAAATGTAAAAATTTGCATACAATTATAATAGTTTATTCCCAGGTTGTACTCTGTAATTGATGGGGACCACTAAAAGGTTTTCTGCATTGAAAATGCAGGGATACACTGAAGTGTGTTGCTATCCACTAAGTAATTATTTTAACTTGAAGGAAAGATGCAAATATTTGAAGTTTCTTTGGTATCTGGATAACAGAATAACATAATATATTGTACAAAATCAAATCCAAGGAACACATTCCTAGGGTGTAAGTACATAATTAATGGAATTTGTATTTTGTTTTTAAGGTATTGAATATATTTTTTTAAAAACACTGTTAATGGAGTACTCTTCAAATAACATATGTATGCCATAACATTAACACATGGTAATCAATGTTGAATCAAACTGGTTAACAAAAGTACAGTGCTCTTCTTTCTATGTGCCTACTCACTAATTGCAGGTGGTATGGGTCTGTACTGGAGGTGGGTGTTAGGCACAGCATGTCATTACTTGCTCTAGTAGCATCTTGACGCCAGCAGCTCTCACGTCCATCTTTGACAACAGACTAACTGGGAGGAGTGTGACTCCCAAAGCAGTTTAACAGATTTGAAACTCTTAGAAGAAATAATAGAAGGAAAAAAATACACACACACATACATGCATATATATATATATTTATATATATATCTTCTTTGACTTGTATTATGGCAGTTTGTGTGAAACGTTTAAGGTTTTGTTTGTGCAAAATAATGTATTCTGAGGGGAAAAAAACATGGACATTGCCAAAACACATGTAAATAAAACACCAATTATGACTGTACATTATGTGCAATAAAATAACTGGAAAAAGTGCATGTACTTTATCCTCAAAAGCCAATTGACAGCTCTCAATGCTGCAGCTATAGTTTTATTTTCTGAAAAGTTAAATTTTATTCTGTATCTAAACAACAGAATAAAGGATGTACATTTTTCACACCTCAACTTTCATTAATGCTTTTAGCACTGTTATGAAGGATTTTACGTGTTGAAGAAATTCAGATTTACGTAGTCATTTGATTGCCAAGATATTTTTTCATTTAGCGATTGCTTATTGCGTATGCTGGGTTGTGTATAGTTAGAAATGGAGAAATTACACATTACACACCATAAGAGGCGATACATATTTTGTATTTTATAAACTTCTGAGAGATGGCCAAGTAATTACAGTGATGTTAGAGTTCTATAAGCATCACTCTTACTATTGGAAGAGCAAAAATATAGTATAACTACCATGCTTTATTTTTTCCACTTACTAAAGAAAATGAAGATAATTTTCCACCTTAGCTGATCTAATGAGAGTCTAGTGAGACACACACTTCAGAGAGGAAAGAGATTACTGTGTTTTTAACACTTCCATTGATTTAATATGTGTTATGATACCTGTTAGAGCTTAAGGAAGTTTATATAGAGAAGTTATATTTTTGTTTAAAAAAAAAAATGAAAATTTGTGTGCTTCAAAAGAAAAAATGCAGTAGATAAGGTTGAATGAGGTATCTGTAGGAACCTGAGAAAATATGAGGGGGGAGGTGATTCTGGGGTGCATGTCTTTTGTTCTAGGAAGGAAATAGCAATCTGGTGTAACTAGTATTGAAAGTTTGTTCCAGTATGAATCTCTGCAAAGTGGGCTGTATAGCCGTATCTGAGCTCGCGCTAACCGTGCTGGTTCATGGCAGTAAGAGCGGTCCCCGGGCGCCGGCGGCTGGAGGAAGCGAAGCGCCTCGGCGTCCCCGTCGTTGCTCTGGACGCAAACCCCGGTGGGGCCGCACGCTGCGCTCAGGCCCAGGAGAGGCGCGGGCACATCCTGCCCCACCGCACTTCAGGGGGCTGTCTAGAAAACGTGCGCTGTGCCGACCCGCCCCTTGCTCTGTGCTGACCCTCAGCAAACACAATTGTGACCCTCTTCTCTTGCACCAAGACATATTCAAGCGATCGTTGTATTTTTTGTTCCACAAATTAAAGGCAGACCTGGAAGTTAATGACTGGAAAATTTCTATCATCGGACTTTGCTATTGCTTATACCAATGCTTTCTGGATAAGTGGTTTTGGTGTGTTTATATCTGATGGCCTAATTCACTCTATTTCTCCCGCATGCCTTTATTACAGTCACTGTACTTCCCCTGGAGAAATGCACCAAACTTAGCCATTGTCTGTCTAGGTAAGGAGAAACGTTAATTATCAGCTTGTGACATGCAGTGTTTGAAATAAATGTCTTCCACTTTGCTGTTCGGGTCTGCCATCAAAAGTATGAAGAAATATCATCTATTTTTTCCTCAGTATCCCTATCAAGATCTCAGACAGTCAAAAATATTGACAGCCAATACCTGTTGAGTTTATTTCTGCTAAAAATTATCAATCACAATAAGTCACTATTTCCCCAAGTTTCCCCCATCTTTCTTTAAGTCTTTGATGCAATATAGATTAGAAAAAAATGTTATAAAACAACAGGGCTTAATTTGCCTTGATTTTGTGTCGTATTTTCAGTGTTTTATCTTCAGTGGCAAACTATGTTGACTACTGTGAGCAGCAAGCTGGATAGCTCGGAGGTGACGCTCAAGGCAAAAGAATAAAGATTATGGCACGTTTCTCAACATTGTGTCACTTGAGCAGCTCATCAAAAACTGAAGATGCTTCCTCTAAATTTTATATATACGTAAATTCCATATGCATAAAAGAAACTAAGCAGAGCAAAGGCTTTTGCTGCTGGGACCTTTTTAGAACAAATTATGTTGATTTTTTTTTCAGTGCACTGAGAGTGGCCTTTTTGAAATAGGTGATACTTCCTCTGCCTGAGGCTAAGAAGATCCCACTTCCTTTTACCATAGGGCAGTCATTGAACAAGCAACTGACTCCATCCTATGTCTTCTGATTTGTTTTCATAGTCTCTTAAATTATGAAAAATGAAAGCCTTTTGTCTTCTATATGCAAGAATTTTTGTACCATGAAAGATGCTTCAGTGCCCGCCTTGAAAGGCAGTGTTTTAAAGGGGTATATTTTAGTTTAAATTATTGCAATAAAAAGGCAGGTTGAATGAACAATGTTATGGGAAATGCGTTACAGTGCAATAAAGATACTAGGATCACCTGATTTCTGAGCCTCATTGTTGCGTTAGGAGTATACAGTAATAGTGTAATGTACACCCTGTTCACTGTTACCTTTGAACTATGATTTCCAAAATCTCTGTTGTTCAAGAATTTCTAATAATGGACAAGGAAGAATTTTGGGGCAGAAGAATGCACCCTAGTTCTGAGCCAGTTAGAGAACGAGATATTGCAAATCACAATTATATGCAGTTTTTTCAAAGAGCACAGCCTTTCTCAAAGGAAGCCGAAGTGCATGTGTTATGGTCTTGGGCTTGGATGTTAGCTAATATATGGTAAAACCCTGATGAAGGGAAGCCTAACCTGTTAGTCTCCAAAAATTAAAACATGCTTAACCAATGCTGAGGTGGCCACCAGTGTGGCAAAATCTAACATGGGTTTAATCTGAAGACCTTTCTATCCCTTCTACACTTGTAACTTCCTGGATCGTTTCTTAGGATGGATCTAGTACTACAGCACAGAGGAGGCTACTCCTTGCATGCTCTTACATGACTTTCACCATGTAACTTTATTCTCACTAATGAGGCAACTTTGATTCTTTCCCCAAAAGCCGATGAATGAGACAAGTCTTCTGTGGCAATGAACTTTGCTTTTGAGAAAAAGGGAAATGTGTTTTTATGTGGATTAAAGGAAGATAAAGAATAATAATGTCAGCACTTTGAATCGGTTTGTGCTGAACTAGTAAATAACTTTGATTTGAGCTTTATATTTGCGAAAAGGAGGAGACAAATCTAAACATCATTGTCAAGAAGCTGTGTTGGAAAGTTGAGAATTTAAGTGAAGAAGATTTAAATGTATCAGTAGAGTTGGTTTGTAATATATCCCTGTTACCTTACTCAATTTTGGTAATGATTACTGTGCATCTTTCCTTTTTCGGTCTAATTTGACTATCATGTTCTCTTCTTCTAAGGTTCTGCCCTGCTCTCTTCTGTAGGGTCTTAGGCTTCTTCAGCAAAGTTTACCTTCGTCTGGATCGTCAGGCAGTACCGCTCCTTGTTGGTATAGAAAGACTTCAGGTCTAAATCAGAATACCATATGTGAGGCTATTTAGAAAGCCCATTTTAAGAATACATGACTGTCCAAGCGAATGGAAGAGGAACGTCTCAATGATAAGGACACCTATCTAACACTTCAGACACCTGGGTTTGAAATGCTTCTTGTGTCACTGCTGATCTGTGCAGTTTTGGATACGTCTCTTAGAGACAAAGCCACAAAAACACACAGTGGGAATTAGGCATTATTCAGGTATCTCAATAAGGGGAGCGTGATTATCCACATTTTCAAAAGCAACGTTCCTTAATGTTATTCCATAAAACAAAGCACCATCACCTTATTTTCTTTTGCCTGTATGTTTAAAAAAAAAAAAAAAAAATCCTTGATCCACAAAAAGACAACCTGTTTTAACTAGTTTAGCAGCTCAGCTCGCTCCCTATTTTATCCGTGCTGTTTGAACAATCCTGACGTAGCCTTGTCAGTTGCCTTCCACAGTTACCCGTAGGGAATCTCAGTACTCTTTCGCTTGAGGACCTTTGTGGGTCTTGCTCTGAATCCCTGTACGTCAGTTACCCATCTGTGATAGGAGGAATGGAGGAATGCCCAGCAGGGTGGCGGGGTGGATAACGGCACACAGGACAGAAGGGCTCCCATGCTGCGGGCACCAGTGCTCTCTAGCATCAGCTGATGCCACCAAGTATATTATGATCTTGAATGTATTTTAAAAAAGCTCATAAGCAAAGCAAAATACCTTTGAGTTCTTGAACAGTCAAATCCACAGTACTTTTTCCTCGGCCAGCTGTGTCCTTGTCTCAGATCCAGCGATCCCAGTGGGTGTCAGCAATGCCAGGGATGACTCTCTTGCTTTAGCTGCGTTTATGCTTAGAACCTCCATAGCGCAGATTCTTGGACTGAGGTGCATTCCAGGTTTGCACAGTCAGCATCCTTGGGGAGAGGTGAAGGGACAGAGGAAATGCAGCTGCGGTGAGCAGCACTTTGTGTCTCTCAACCCAGGGAACACAAACGCAGCGAGAAGCGGCTGCGCGTGTGAGTATCGCGTGAGATACCAGCAAGCTTGGGTTGTATTGCAACCTTACTGGTGGAAGCCAGAGTTTCCTAGTACAACAGCAGTGACCGGCATGATAAATTAGGGTAGATAATGCACTGCTTTTTGCCTGAGGAACTGTCAATCTCATCAAAGAGAATTCCTTAAATATTCCTTACACTTTCTATGGCTTTTCAGGAAAATGTATGGCTGCTCCAAAAACTGTTCTTCACTCTGTACTTGAAGAATCTAGCACACAGATGTTCCCACTGACGTGCGTGCTGAGATTGAATGGCTTTTGATTAACTATAGCTAGCCCAATATAGTAATAATACAGGATGGCTTGATGCACTTTATAAACATATAGATTTTTTATAATATATAATAAATGTAAGAGGCAAATAAAAGATGAGGCAGCATCCTATGTTAATTTTAACAGAAGTGTGCAAGTATTGTGTAGGAGATGACATTCATTATGTACACCACCTCCTTCCGAGATTAGAAATTTAAAAAATGACTTTTTAAAATTCGCATTTGGATGCCAAATATTGTTTTGTATTTTGTTAGTATCGCTCTTCCTTGTCTGTGTTTGGGGACAAGTTAGCATGAAAATACCAGTTCTCCTGTACAATTGTGAGAGGTCCTGATCAACTCTGACTACTATATAAAACTTAAAACTGAAATGCTTTAAAATGATTAACTTTGATGCAAGAACAACAAGGCTTGTAGCCTCAGGCATGTAGCTGTGAACAGTTACATTCGGGATGGCAATTTTGCAGAGAGATTGTTTCTAAAGTAAAAAATATATTGTTTATGATGGACGGAGCTTCAGATTCTTCGAAGAAGAGCCAGCATTAGCAAGTAGGTTTAAAGCAAAATCATTTGAGCTTTAGCACTCAGGTCTACCCAGCAAAGCTCTATGCTAGCTGCTTTATCACTGCTCACCGTCCCCAGCGAGGCAGCTAGTGACCAACACTCTTCCTCTTGGCCAGGCCCAACATGGTGAGGATTCATTTCCTCAGCCAAGTCTTTTTTCTACTTAAAATTTCACCTTTTAAAGCCAAGTATCTGGTTTTTGTTAGTTGACAGGTTCCTCAGTAAAAATAGTGAATGGGATTAGGACTTTTACCTGCTTTAGAGGCATTTCGTGACTTTCCTGTGTCAGGGAACCTTGAAATAAAGGATTTCTCCATCACATATCCGTGACGGGCTGATATAAAACAAAAGTGAAACCAGTGAATTAAATAAAGTCAAATATCTAACTCCTCTTAAGAGAGAGGAAGGGAAAGATGAAATAAGGTTGCCTTAGATCTATTTCTCCCTTATCATCCCTTTCCCCCTTGCAGTTTGCTGTGACTACTGACCACAGGCTGGACTGTGCCCTTCCAAGAATCCTTCAGATGGGGTCCATGGGGCGGCTCACGTGAGTAATTCCCAATGCACACAGATATTCAGGCAGTCGAACCTGGTGCTGTGAAACTCTTTCAGGCTGTAACTTCTGCGGGCAAGAGCTTATTTTCCTTGTCAGTAAAATGCTATGTGCACTTACGGCGCTGTACTATTTTCTCTGCCTTTCTATAGCTCCTTCCCCTTCTCATTTTCTTTCACCTTTTCCCTTATGCACTTGCTAGTACAAGAATAATCCTAGCGGCAGCTTCTGAGCAACATTACTGAGACACTTTGGTCATGTAATGGACTCCTTTTGACCATTTAGCAGTGTCATTTTGGTTCTCAAGTTTTTTTGAGTCAAGAGTCTCTTTGCTTGATAGCAGGCTTGGCAAGGAGAGCGCGCTTGCACAGGCGGCCACAAAGTTGCATCAGTGACTGGCAGCAGCAGCAGAGCCGGGTTGCTAGCGAGCCAGCCCTACCACATGCTGCGTTTGCTTATTCTAGCCATATGGAAGCATGTACAGGCAAAGAAAATTCCTAGCTTTGTGTTTTGACTTGTTTTTTTTTTTTTTTTAATGGGGAAAGGACTTGCTTATGCTATAACAGCAAACTCCTTTTGCTTGAAATAAAATCTTGCTTAGCATAATTGCCAAAATGCTGGGACAAAAAAAAAAAAAGCTTTTATTTAATTTCCAAGATGTCTTGCTCTTTTCACTGAGCGAAAAGTCATTGTTTACATTTGTTTCAAATTTAAGTACCAGCTTTGTGTTTGTAATGGGCTGAGAACACAAGGTTTTCTGTCTGTACGGTTTCCTATACACTTACCCATAATTAGCATTCTCCTTTCTTGGACTGGAATAACGACTGAATAGACGTACCAATACTGTGGTAGCTCTTTTCCCTTGTACCGGTTCTAATGTATCTGCAGTAAGAAAAATGCCACTTATGCTTTGCCTTTAGGCTGAAATATACCCCGGGCAGAGTCTCAGCACAAGACAGAGGCACCTCTTAAATCCTGCTAAGCCCTTGCACAGGCCTTCCAGATTCCCTTCTGATAGATATAAGCATCCAAGGATTTTTGCATTCTATTCATGGGTAAAGACATATGAATAATACTTTTATGATGCAGGCTTGTATTTAAATATGCAACTTGATGGCAGGCAATTCTACTGCATTGTGCGCATACTTGTTCCTAACCACATGGCTGGTAAGTCATGAAATATTAATGGCCATGCAAATCTTTTCTTCTTTATCGTCAGCTTTGCTGTGTTCCTGACCCCTGACTTCCTTTAATCATCTCCAAGGTGTGTGGTCTGCTACTATTCTGAGTTATCTTGTGAATAGGGGCAAAGTAATTACTTGATCCCTGCCTGCTGCAAGAATCTTTTTGAAAAGAAAATGGATTAACTTGAGAGACACTTCCTCCCTGCGTTGAAATCAAGCCCCTTTACTTGCTTCACACAATTTCCCTTTTTTTTTTTTTTTTGGTGGCCTGAACATAGATCTACTCTGTTTTTCCTTGCTGTTACTTTGATGACTTTAAAACAAGCATTCTTAGATCTCTTAAGCCATCGCCTGCCCCTCCATAGATATGATTTCTGTTCAGATATTTTCTCCCTCTCTTCTCCCTCCTCCACTAATTTTGCTTAGGACATCCTTATAAATAAGTTACAGCTCCATTTGTCGGAATTTTGATTGCAGTTTGCTGCAGGAAGTTCCAGAAAGCTTCCAACAAGTAATTGGCTCTATCTTCTTCTCATTAACTAGAAACTGAATTAATGCCTTAAACATGAAGTTCTTGAAGAAGTAAGGCATATTTTTGTTTACATAAACGTCCCTTTATTTTGTCTGTCTAATCTCTGACATTACAAATACTAAATATGATGGTGTTGCCTTTGTGGGGAAGAAGCAAATGCTTCCCATGCCCCTGCCAAACATAGGAGAGGTCAGAGAGATGACGCCACGTAGATCTAACAACCAGAGAAGAAAGAGCTGTCTAGGCAACATGGCTAGAGAGAGGCAACTATGGAAGAGTATTTGCCATACAGGAGCTATTTTAGTAAGTCAGCATGATGACAGTGTAGTCACGAGTAGGTATTTTTAAAAGTGAGTGTTCGGTGACTGACAAAAGTAGATTGTAACATAAGGGCAAGAGTGACTGGACAGTTTAATACAAGGTTATGAAATATTGACCTACAAATGATTTCTGATTTTTTGGAGCAGTTTTTCCCACGCATGGAAATCAGCAGTGTGGCACCAAAGTCAATGCTTTTTAAAATGATAGTTCCATATAGGTAGAGAGGTGAGGGAGACTAGTAACGGTTATAACATTTATTATTAAAGCAGAGAAAAAAGAACTTGAAAATTTCAGGCACGTGCTCTGTGGTATCTAAGTTGATACGTAAGCACCTATCTCTGCCGCTGCCTTTCATTTGCTCAATATAAGAATCAGGTGTCAAGTTGGGAGGAATCCTCACCCTGAATTTTAAAGGTGTAAAGGTGTCTACCTATCCTTGATTTCAGTCTGGTGTTAGATGCCCACATGTTTTTAGGGATATATGTGTCTGCCAGCAACCACTTTTCCAGCCTCTGGTATTATATTTTCCAGTCCTTGCCTCTTGTTTCCTTTCTACCTGCTTTCTACCGTTCTACCTTTCTCTTTATTTCTTTCTTTCTGTCTGTCTGTCTGTCTGAATTCAGTGATCTCCAGGCCTCTGCTTTCTGGTCTGGGAGAAAGGCTGGCTACGATTGCCTCACACAAATGACGGCTGTGAAGCTCCTCAGTGATTAAAAACTGAACAGCCTGTGACCCCTGGGGACAACCTGGGCCTTGATTGTGCCCCTAGCAGAGAACAGGAAACCCCTAGCTCCGTGCCATGGGAAGCTGACACAATATGGCTGAATTAATGCTATATGAGCTACAGGCAAAATAAATAAACAAATAAATAAATAAATAAGGAATCCTTCTAGAAAAAGCTGGTGCTGTCCCTCTTGGTGTTATCTCGCAGCAATGTCATTTTGGGGTGTCTCACTGAGTGGATTGATTTATATATGTCTAAACAATGTTATTGAGTCTGTCCACAGGAGCAGCCCTCGCTTGGCTTACAGAGGTGACGTGTACCAGCTCTGCTTTGATCCGGGACAAGCTGAACAGGAGCAGTGAGTAATCCCTGTCTACCTGGCTTTGTAACTCTGAGTCATGAGTCATTTCTAATGAGCAGGACCAAAAGAGCCGACCTGCCCATGTCCTGCTTTCTTGAGACTCCAGGTTAACCTTTATGTGCCTCAGTGCGAAGTCTTGGGTGGAGGAGACACTGGGACAGTGTCAAGGCAACAGCCCCATGTTCTAGGGGGAGAGCACAAAACGGGCCAGCCTCCTCTGTCCTCCCTGCTCTCAACTATGCCCGTATAGCAGGGACCGATGTAGCAGCAGACGTAGATGCAGCAGGTAGCAGAGCAGCCTATAGACCGTTCTGCCCCCTTTCACCTCCTCTGACCCCTGTGTCCTCCCTTGGGTTTAAGCTCTACCTGTGGTCTTTCAGGACTTACAGAAGCTCGCTGGCTCTGGCTGAATGCAAGGCACAGGCAAGGGTGGCTGCATGCAGAAAACTGCACGAGTGCATCTTTTCAGCAGTTGCCCTGTGTGCATGGTACTCTGCTTAAAGTGGAAGCACTTGCTTTGGAAGTTAAAAGCGTGAAAATGAAGGCCAGCAATGGAAGTTTATAAATGTAGCTGGCATTCTAATACTTGGTGTCTTTCATGCCATCCTTCATTTACTCTCCTTGTACCTTCTTCTTCTCTTTCAATTCTTTCCAGCTCTTATTCCTCTGTAAAGCATGGAGCATGCTGAGAATAATGGGGATAGCCCAGTTTGCTTAGTTTACTTGTCTATGGGTACAATGTGGGCTGCTGCCTTGACCCTGCAAATGCAATGATCCTTGGAGCCTCCACAGTGAACTCTGCTAAGGGAGAACTCTTCATAATCTATGGATTTTATTGAAAATGATTTCTGTGACTTTTATAAAGCCTTGCAACCCTGATCCATAGGGATCCATACACATGGCACTCTTATGCGGATGGGTATTTTAGGCACTCAGCTACCAGCTCTAGTTCTGGTCAGGGCCTCTCATCTAGGCTTCCTCTCTTGTCAACTGAGAGACATGGGCAGCTCTAAGTGCAATTCATCCTAGATTAGGAGAAATACTTAATAAGGACAGAAGGAATTGTCCTCTAGAGGTTCCTGTCTCTGTTACCCACGCAGGCTCCCTTTAGTTAGCTTAGCTGGAAGCAAACCTTTCAGATAATGATATCTATGTGAGTCCTCAGGACCTAATGCGAAGTCCATGGTGGGCCAGTCTATTGGTCCAAATACCGATTCTGTGCCTCAGTCTTGAAACAAGACCATCCTCCTCCGTTTTACTTGTTTCTATCTCTCTTTTGCATATTTTGAAGAACAGAACCCAATCTGGATGATATGCAATGGTGCCCCCACAAAGTTAGCTGGTTTCCACTGAAACCTCTGGGACCCACTGCACTTCCCTCATTACCCCTCAGAGCCTTGGGGTTTCCTGTTCTTGCAAGAACAGAGGGAACCCCTCTGTCCTGAGATCCCCATCTAAAAGCAGTTGTGCAGAAGTAGCAGGAGAAAAACACTTTGAGGTGGAACACATCAGTGGAATTATTTCAAGCAATCTGTATATTTTTATAATGTATTTTAACAGTCAGAAATAGAAAAAAAATCATTAAACAACTAGTAAGACCTTCATAAGTCATTGTTGTGACCAAGTCTGAGGGAAACACACGAGGCTTCACAAATGTATTAGATTTATCTACCCCAGTTAAGTTGTTTTACATGGGAAAATAATGAAATTTAATCTGACTGATCTGTCTCCGCAGCAGCTCAAGAAGAAACAAATTCAGATCCACCATAATCTGCATAATAGGTTCAACACCAGTTTCCTCTTATCTGAAGGAAAAGAGCAGTTTCATCTCATAGTTTCTTCAGTCTGCCCCATGCTTATCTACTCCCTGGTGACCAGATATCAGACTCAAACAATTAGTGGAGTCCCTCTTCCAGGGGCTGGAAAGCAAAGCATCTCACCATGATACCCCTCTCCCTTCCCACGCCCTGAGGGAGACTAGCTGGTATTTCCTCTCCCCAGCATGGGAGCTGCCCATGCAAAAACTGAGGAAGAAGTTTGAAAAGTGGAACTTCTCCCTTGACACAAATCTCCATTCATTCTCTAGTTAGTTTCAAGGCTGTAAGACACTGCTCTGTCAAACTCGCAGCGAGACGGGACAGCTGGCAGCCTTGCCTCCTAACCACTCTACTTAGTGGGATATTTTAGTTTTGTTTAGAAGCCAAAGCTCACTAGCAGTCCCTCTTCTTGCCCCCATACTTTGTTGCTCTGCTGTTTGTTCGTACTATGCAGTACAAATCCTGTAGGGGATGTTCTTTAAGAAGCTTCCTAAAGATGTTTCTGGGAGTAGTGAAGTCCTCAAAGGAAAATTCTTAGGAAGTTGGAAACCTTGTGGGAGGGAAGATGTAATCTTTTTTCTCATTTCAGATGAACTTCTGCCTTCCTACATGTGAACTTCAAAGCCTTTGATAGTTGTGAAGCATCAGAGGAGCCTTTATGCTAAGTAAAACCTATGTGAAAGAGCACTGCTTCTGATCCCACCAGGAGCTGCTCTACATCCTGCTCCTTCTCAAGTTTTTCATGCGCTCAGCATGGATAAAGCAGTCCGTGTGCATTTGTTTGGGCGGTTGTGGCCAAACCTTCACTATGCTGTGCAAGCAAGACCCGTCATGCCGCTTGTCTGCAGGGCTTATGGGCCGGCCGGGACGCTGCGCTGTGGCCCTGGGGCTCTTCCCCATGGGTCTGCCCTGTGCCTTAGGACCCTGCTGCATGGCAGAGGGCACAGCGCAGCTTCCCTTCGCCACAGCCTCCCTTCAGTGCCAACATCAGGCAGCGGCAGGCGGCCTGGGCAGGCCGGCGGTCCCTGGAGAGGCGGCAGGGCCATCCACAGTTTGTGTGGTGCCCGTGTCTCGCTCTTGCTTCCGCCAGGGCTGCAGCCCGGCAGGACAGTGGCAAGGCCAGGGGAAGTACTGGAGCAGTCCAGGCACCTTTTCTCAAGAGAAAGTGCTATGAATAGCAAGCACACAGCACCGGGGCCCTCCCGGGCAGAAGGCAGCAAGGCTGCTCCGTGCTTCCCGCCGGGAGATGCAGCGGAGCCGCCGGCAGCAGCACGACCTGCTGCAGGTTGGCACGGGGAGAAGAGAGCCCGGCCATCGCCGGAGTGAATTAATAGCTGGGGGAAACAAGAGCACCTCGTCCCAGCTACAGACCTGAAATGGCTGTTGTCTTTATGGCATCATTTTCAGTTTAAGCTTGCCTCATCTCTCACAGATGTAGGCTTATTTGTTTTTGACCCTTCCAACCAATTGATTCACATTCAGGCATACCTGATTCATGGTGTTTGGGAACATAAATGCCATCCGGTGCTTCTCTCTCATCCTTTACTATTCCATTTCCCTTCTCTTCCCCAGACCTCCCGTTCTGATTTATTTTCCCCTGCCCCTCCTGCAGCTTTACACCATTCTGCCTCCCAGGAGCCAGCCTGCCCTCTGCCTTGCTCCTGCCTGCTTCCTTCCTTCTCGCCTGCCCTCAAAAGCTGAAGAAATGAAGACAATTTTTGGAGTGATGCAGTGTGTCTGTGTTTCACTGAGAGAGCGAAACTAGCGCTTTCTGCTACTTCGTGATGTTGAAAAGTAAGTTTCTCTTGATGTGAATGGAATGTAGTTTTTGACTTTGCCCTGAAGAGAGGGACTTTCTGCAAGGATGAACTAAACCATGGACTGGGGCAAGTGGAACTTTTCCTTCCTTCCTTCCTTCCTTCCTTCCTTCCTTCCTTCCTTCCTTCCTTCCTTCCTTCCTNTTCCTTCCTTCCTTCCTTCCTTCCTTCCTTCCTTCCTTCCTCCCTTCCTTTATAAGCTTCTTTATCTGGGTCATTACCTGCGCACCATAGCGAGTTAGGTCCTGGGCAGTGCGCTATACAGCTCTACAGGGATGTGGCAGAGTAGGGACAGAAGTCAAAAGTGATCAAAAAGTGATCGTAATGTCTCTTTGCTTAGATGTACCACAGAAGGGCAATGTTATGGGTAGAGCTGCATGGACCGGGGACAGGATATGAATTTGAACTGGGAGGCGGAAGGCTAAGTAGAATAAATGAACCTAGCATAATCCAATCTTTCACATTACTAATGAAGTATGACTCGATAATGCTGATCATCATTGCCAAAGACAAATTTAAGCACAGATTCCCTTCCTACATTGCAGTGTTTATGATGATGGTTCTCTCCAAAATGGGCTTACTTCTGCAGAGCCAGCATACATGACTTAGTGATTAGCCAAAGGGCCCGCAGAAGAGGCAAGAATAGTATCAGCCCAAATTAATCCCCACCCCTCGTACGGGTATCACACAGAGGTTTATACAGATTTTTAAAAGTATATGGTATTAACAAGTGTGTCAAGGAGAAAAGAAGCAAAATCATGATGAAATCTAGCAATCTGATGGGGCGTTTTGGAAGACAAGTCCTCTGGAAGAAACTTATTCAGAAAAGCTGATTATTTCTCCAATTATTCTAATTGGAGAAATGAGGATTTGTGGGCTCACCAGAGAAGCTGCAAAGGATGACATCTGAGCAGCAAGATAAGGAAATAAATAAAATAAAATAAAGCAAAATAAAATAAAATAATAATAATTAAAAAAAAGAAATATCAAAGATTTTTTGAGCCAATCTTGTGTCTTTTTCAGAAGATAAAAATCCAAGCTTAGTGAGGCTAAATATAAGGAAAAATATCTATAGCAGGTAAAATATCAGTTGCCTTACTCCTTGAATTTTGTAAGACTTTGAAGAGTTGAAGAGGTAGCAGTAAATAACAAGACGCTGTATGAGAGAAGCTTTCCTGAGGAACAGTGGATCTGTTGAGTGGCTACGAGGGAAAAGGAGGATCCTTGAGGAAATGGTCTTCTCAAGCTGAAGGAGGTTGGTCTTCACTGTACACTAAGACAGAAATATATATAATTCCAAACTGCTATCCTCAAGCAGTAAAAATTGAGGAACTGTTGGGCTTAACGTACCAAGATAATAGATAGATCCTCCAGGGCAAAACCCAGCTGGCATCTGAATGCAGTTAGCCTACCTACAGGAAAGTTTATTGCCTTTTCACAACAGTCTCTCATGAAGTTTCTCATTATTTCCTGAAACTCACGCAGAGATTTCTTGTCTGGTCCTGTGTGATAGTTTCTGAATGTTATGGACAGAGGTGTAAGTAAAACTGCACTTGCTTAGCAGGTCTTTATATGAAGCCTTCCAAATTTCACACCAGCTGCAGAACTGTGGGAGAGGGCAGGAAATAGGGCTCTTATACAGTTCAGAGCTGTTGCCTTGTCATCAGCAGGTAGCATTTCCAGGACTGGAGCTGTGGAGAATCACTGAATGACATTTCAGCTGGATGAAAAAAATGAAGCACTTTTCAGTCTAAAGTAGCCAATTTCCTTCTTGTGTAGAAAAAGTAAAAGGCTTTCAAAAGCACTTGGAACTAACATACCTGCCTTGGTGTTCTCTGAAGCTGGTGGTAAACAATTCTTGACTTCAGTGGGGTGTATCTAGACAGGTTATAGCTGTTTCTGAAAGCATCTCAGACTCTATTTGTAGTAGAAAGGGTTTGATGGCCTGGACTTGCTGCTCCAGCTGGCAGATGGGGTACTGATGATGCAGTTCATACTACCTGAAGAGTTCCTGAACTGCTGAGTACATAAGAAATGAACTTATGAATTTTATTCATACAGCTGAATTCTTTTTATTTACCACATTATCAATACAAAATTGTTACCAGACAAGTAATATCTTTGCTTAAAAATTTCTAGGGGAGAGTCAGTCTTTTTCTTTCGTAAAACTGTTTTGGACAAAGCAAACTTAAAAAAATGTGATTTTTGCTTATATTTGCTGGGAAATTTGTTTCCTATTTCTGTGTTTGTGTAAATAATGCTGCACTGGATGAGTTCCTACTCTTTCTCCTATCTTGTTCGAATCTCTTTGTATTTCATAATAATATGCCATCAGTTTTATATATATGTCTGCTTTCAAGAGGTGTTTGCTAAGACCAAAACCGCACAACTTTATGGTGCCAGAGCAGGCCCACTCCATAGGTGTCTAGTTCTGTTGGTTGCCTTCCACAGCTTGTGTGCTGAATAGCGGATGTGCAAATATAGAAAGACCTTCTTAGCCCTGCAAGGCCCAAGTATGGGTATGCTGGAAGATCCTAAATGTGGCTTGTGACACCTGTGGGCATTCAAAGAGCAGGAAGCCTCCGCAGTGACTGTGCCGGGACGTGCTGCTGGCTCCCTTTCTTTCTCCTGCGCACAGCCCCTCACTCACACACCTCCTGCAAGGAAGCCCGCCTGTGGTCCTGGCAGCCACCGCGCATCCTGCCGCCAGGCGGGCGGTGTGACCTCGGGAAATGCACGGTCCTGGGGGCAGCGGGGGGCAGCCCTCTCCCAGGGCCCTCCCAGCTGCCAGGCAAGGCCCTTTCCCTGGCTGACTTGGCAGAAAACTAATCGTGAGAAAGCTATGAAGTTGTGTCAGCTCATCCCGCGGCTGCACTAGCTCTAGTATAAAGGAGGGAGACAAGATGGGCAGCCATTGTAAGGGGACTTGTTACTTGCTGGAGCAAGAATAATGTTTTCAAGTATTTCTATGGCAGAGAGATATGCAAAGTCGCTGATTTTTAATTTATACCATTTTCCCTCTTCAAATGCAGAGAGTCAGTCTTGGATGTCTCTCTGTTGGAAATGTTGTCACATGTTTAAATCCACTGGGAAATGTCTCAGGTTTGACAAAACAGGGATGAAGGAAGTCTGTCCTCTTCCTCTCCCTACCCAAGAACAAACCCCAAGCAAAATTTGGTCTGATTCCTAGTGCAGCCAGAAAATGCCAGAGGAGGGACAAACCCAAAGCATCTTTAGATCAGCTAGTACAAACACAGGTTCCAGCTCTGGATTTCAAGAGTGTGGCCAGGTCAGGTAAGGTGATGTTTGAAGGAAATGTAGGGGAATATAGGGGACTTGAGTTTAGGCAGTTTCCAAAATCCAGGTGTAACATTCTTTGTGTACATGCTTCACAAGCCCGCATCAAATACCATAACTTTCCCATTCCACAAAGTTAAATACCCACGTGCCCGCTTGCACACAGAAAAATGGATCCAGGTGCACCTGGGATTCAGACAGCCCGTGGGGTTTAGAAAGGTCGTTTTCAGACTGGGGAGAGAGAGAGGGTGCTGCTGTTAATCAAGGAAAGGATATTTAACATCTTTCTGACAATAAATAATGCAAATTACATTAATTCTGCTGTTGTCCCTGAGTCAGGAAGTGCTGTTAAGATACCTTTTCTGCTTAATATAAATATTGTCTACTGTTTTCTACAGGTGGGTTATGTAGTGGTTAGCAGTGCAAAGTTTCCACTGGTGCTAGGGATCACAGCACTGCTGTAAGTCTTGCCTTCTTCTACTTGTTGTTTGTGAAGTCAGCTGAAATGAGCGTATGCATAGCCAGGCCCCCCTTCTTCTTCTGCCTCCCTGGGAGGACTGTTTTGGAGCAAGCTCAGATTGCCAGGAATCTCCAGACAAATCTCCTTCCCTGCTGTCCTGTAAAATCAACAAACATCCCCACCTTCCCCATCCCCATTTTCCTTTTCTGAATGCTTAAAGACCTGGGAACTTAGCACTTCTGGTGGGATTTCAAAACCCAGCCCAACTGCAAGTGCCAGATTCTAGCTAAACAGCTGCTGTGTACTGTCAGATCTACACACTGCAATGATTTGTATAGGCCATTGCTGAACCAGCTAGAGTCATTTGTTTAAAAAATAAAGAGACAGATAAATTCAACTCTTCCCCTTCTCCTAGCAAGCTGATATCATGCACCTCTCTTAAAAATGGCTTGCTCCAGAACGCGTTAGAGCTAAATTACCATTTATGTTTGTCACAGGGATTGCTAATGTGTAATGAGATTTTAGAGTTAATGTTTTGTACAAAGCACTTAGCAGAGCTAGGATGAAATTGGTTCAGGATTCTGATGTGGTGTTTTAATTAAAGATATTTTCCAATCAGGGCCGAGCAAACAACTTGTCAGAAGATTTTTGTGCCCATCAGCCAATATACCGGTGCAATTCTGGTCTTGCTTTCTGCTTTTGGGTTCTCTTGAGGAAATTAGAGGATAAAGCCTCTTTGAAAACCATGCAGCAAAGCCCTTCTCAGCTAGCCAACCCTTATAGGAGAAGAAACCTGTATTTGATGTTGGAAACTTTCATCTGGACATGGGTGGGCTGATTCACTGCAAGGTGACACTAGCTTGATGCTCCTGTGAAGCTGCTGAACCTGCACTTACAGGCTGGGGCCACACAGACACAAACTGAAAGCAAGGTCAGGTCCTGTGAGTCAAGACTGAGCTCTCATCTGCCACACCGAGGTCCTGAGCACTGACTGCAAACTCCTCTTCCCTCCTGTTCTGCCATCAGGCACGGAAACCAGGGAAGAGACGGGAAAATAGGTGATGTAGATCCAGAAAGAGGTGATGTATTTCCAAAACTGTACTGGTAAAATCGGCACGATGACGACAAGTTATCTCCGGCTTAAACGAACAGATTTCAGATGCACGACCCAACACAAAAGTCCCAATTCCTGTTAAATGGCACACAACTTTTATTAATAGGTAGAAAATAAGGGTTGCTATCACCAAATCAACTGTTTTCTTAGATTTCTCTGATCAATTCGTGGAACTTCAAATATGATTTGGTCTTAAACTAGGATTTATGCTTCAGCAAAATCACAGAGCTATAACCAAGAATTCAAGGCTGCTCCTAGGTACAAACAATGTAAGTCTGTGGCAGAAAGACTGAGTTCCCCAAGTGTCCTCCACTCTGGGCACGCACCCAGGTCCTCCCGCCTCCCCCAGGGAGGACCCTGTGTCAGCTCCAAAGTGGGGCAAAGCATGACTAGACACCTGGCTGGTGTGTCGCTGTGACATGATAACATCATTAACTCAGGCAACAAGTCTGAGGCAAAGCAAACCACCGCAGCTTTGTGTAGCACAAGGCTTATTTTCACATATGTTTCTGAGATGAAACACTTTTAGGGCTGAGTAGTTGTGAACCTTTCTGTTGTGTGGGCTGCAATCTGCTTGGTATGAGATAGAGACAAATTTGTCTTTATATGCTCATAATTTCAGTCACATGTTTGTTTTTAAGAAGAGCAAAGAGAAAGTTTTCATTCTGTAGGCAGTCGGGGTATTACTATACCAGGAGTATGTGTGTGCGTATGAGTTTTTTCTTGTATTTTTCACTCGAATGTGGGCTCACCTATATGTTCCATGACTGTTTAGAAAGAGATGAGCAGCAAGCAGAAATTTTAATAGCAAAGAATAAATTGTAACAAAATCTGTTCATTTGGTGAACTCTCTAGCTCGGTGTGGAAATTCACCTGAGCTTTGCAAAAGGATGCTACAGACTAGAATAGAGAGGTGAAGGTGAATTGCACAGAAATAAATCTCATACGTTTATAGCTCTACTGTCTCCTGGATGCATGAATATTCTGGATATTGTAACATTTTCTTTGCTTTTATCCATAAACTTTGTCTGATATCACAGGATCTCATGAAATTACAAGGACACAAGGAGGCCAAGCTGCCTATTCCGGTCAGCCCCTCAGTGAAAGAGCATCCTACCCTATAAAACATAATGCCCACCACAACTTCACTGTACGTCCCATGTCCAGCTGCATGAGGGCTTCATCCGTGAGAACACTGACATACCACTTAATGAATATTGCTGACCTTTTCAAAGACAGGGCGGTACAAACGTACACGGAGCAGCTTTTGCTGTCAACCCCAAACAAGCTGAAATTATGAGTCAGATCTCCCCATCTCCTGAATTACAAGACCAGCTGAAAAAAACCCTTCTGAAAAAAAAAGCTAAAACCACACACACAAAAAAGCAAAATATAAAAAAAGTGATTCTCTTTTTCTCTGCCTTGCAAAATACATTGTTTTTGTATTTTGAGTCTTCAGAGATCATTTGGTGTAAATTTTTAAGTCTTTTGTCCTCTATAACCACAGGTGATAAAAAAAAGGCTGATGTTCCCATCTATTCAATAGCAGGACTTCAGAAATTGGGGAATTATTGTGAATTCTAAGACAGTATACTCTTAGCCTTCCTTTTTCTTCAAACGCAGGTCTCTGCTAACACAAGCGAGTTTCACTTGCTAGGATTTAGACTTCTATACCTTAAATTCTGTGTAAGGGACTGCTGGGCAGGGAGTGTTGTGAGATAGTGGAGAACTCTGTTCTTATCCGTAGAGATGGTGCTGCCGTTTGTGGTTTCCCTGCATGCTGCTATCAGGATCTTGAATGAGTTGATACATTTCAGACCGTGTTGGCAGAGATCCCCCAATCCTAGGGAGCACGGAATAGAAAAGGAGAGCAGGTATGGGTGAGTCGAGAGCCAGGGCAGGGATCCTCCATCCTTAGTGTGGTTAGCACGCAAGAGGAAAGAGCATATATGAACCACAGGAACTGGAAAAAAACCTTCTGAGAGAGTCTTTGTGGGATCTGCTTGGTCCAAGGAGGTTGATGCAAGGGGAACCAGCGATGACCACACCAAGCACCCACATTCCCCGCAGGCTGGAGGCCACGTTTTGCACGTGGCCGTGACCCAGGCCAGTGCCTGCAGTGCTGAGCGATGGGGCCTGGGCAGAGCTCTCCGAGGAGCGGGTCTGTGCTGCCAGCACCGTCTTCACTGTGACTCCGCGTACAAATATTTCCAAAACAGTTTCAAGCCTGCTGCAGCAGCCGCAGCACTTGAGTGAATGGAGACATACGCATCTCCACCGGGCCTGGTGTTTGTCAGAGGAATGATTTTGTGCCAACAAAATTCTTCTTGCTGTTACACTCGCGCTTTCGTGCAGCCTCTGTTCCTGAAGGGCCGTTTCTCCCCCGCCTCTGCTGCCTGCTCCTGGGAGACCCGTCTCTGCCAAGACACACTGCAAACCAGCGCTAGCGCTAACGAAGGCAAGACGGAGGCAGCACAAGGGAGAAAACTCTTAAAGCACCGGTCCCTAGTAAGTCACACCCTGCGCTCAGAAGCCTGGCAGCAGCGCCGAGCCTTGTTGCAATGATTTTTTGTGGTGTCAGGGGAGAAGAGGTTGAGAGAGAACAGGGAGAGGATGTTGCGTGCAGGGCGCATGTGTGCTCGGCAGAGGAAGGGCTGAAGGTGAGGCTGGAGTTGGCACACGTGCCTGTGAACCTGGCAGGCTGAGACCCTGGAGGGGGGAGTTTCACAGCGTCTCCATTTCCGCGTGGGTCCTGGAGTGGTCAGGTAGGTTGGTGCAATCTTGTCCTTTGCCCAGGAAAGAGCAGCCTCTGCCCCAGCTCCTAGTCTGGGGAATAAGCTAAAGCAGCTCTTGCTGTCGGTGAGGGAGCTCTCGTGAGCTGGGCATTCCTGGTGGATTTGCATTATGAAAACAAAGTAAAAGGTTTGCAGCTTTAATAACACAGGAATAGTGAATCTCTCCTCCTCCCACCCAGTGTTTTGGATCTGCAGAGATTATAGAGGAGAGCATGGCTATTTTCCTCTTCTCCTCTGCTTTTATTTGCGTTGGGCCCGTAGAAATGGAGGAGCCAGGAGTGGGTGGGTCGGAGCACTCTGAGGAGGCAGTGGTGTGTGTGATCCTGCTGGAACACCGGCCAACACTGCGTGCCCGTAGGGGAAAGCGCGCGGGTTGTTGCCTGGAGTGCTGCCGGCGCGGTGCAGTAATACAGTGGCCACTTACTCGCTTGTGCTGAACGGCCAGAGCCACAACCTCCACAACGAAGTGCTTCGCACAAGAAAAGCTTCAGCTGTGCTTGTCTGAGCCAACATGCTCTAGAAGAGCTGCTTTAAGTGAAGGTTAACTCCCACGGAGTTTTCAACAGGAACCTGCTAGGCACTCAGCACTGCTTAGAATTAGGTTGTTCTTTCAGCTGCTGGCAGCAAGTGTCCTCTTCTGCACCTCTGCATCTCATGGTGCTCTGTTCCCAAGGGCTCACATCTACGTTTTGACCTCTGTTTCAAGGTCTTGATTTGCTACTCGCTCCCGTAAGGTGATGATCTCACACCTCTACGCTGGCTCTTTTGTTCCAAAAACCTTTGGTAGCCTTCAGTTTGAGGTGTGCTGAGTGCCAGAGCTTTCGGACTCTCCAGCTGTCTGGCCTTGAATCCTCCAGAAATTTTCTGGAGGTTGCAGCAAACTGCTTCTTGGTTCCTCACTGCTTTATCACACGTGGCCGTGCTCTTTGGCAGCCTTCACTTCGTGCTTTGACATCACATTTTCTGATACTAAATCTGTTGTTTCTAGGAAGCATCAGTTTCATTCTTCTCTCACTGCTATAAAAGCTCTTATTCAATAACAATATGCATTTTCCAAGTCTTCTTAGCAGGAGTTATGATGTTCCAGCCACAGCTGCATGGGCAGAAGATGCCAGTGGGATTCCCTGGTTGCAGCAGCGGCTCATACCAGTGTGTCTGTTCACAGAAGTACAGGAAGAAAATTTGTTTCTTTTTCCCCCCATAGATCACTGTCCAAAATATCTGAGGCTCCAACAGGTCCAGGAGGGATCAAGGCTCCTATTCCCACAGCTTTGGTGCCTTCTACCCACTTAACCACTTAAGAAGTCGTCATATTGCACTTCAGACTCAGCATTCTAGCTTTGTCAACCCCCTTACGACAGGCCTGCTCTGGCACGGGGGCTGGTTGCGTGCTCTGGCAGCTGATCCGTTTGGCCCTAGTGTAGAAACACAAGGTTTCTCCAAGCCTCAGGGTCTGTTCATCCTTTAACTGTGCTTTTTCTTTCTTTTTTTTTTTTTTATATATATATAAATATATAGATATATTTTTTTCCCCTGTTGCTAGTTGCAGGTGTCTTGAGCATTTTGTGCCGTTCTTCTGTTTTAGGCTGATGAAGACATCTGTAGCTGTCAATATCTAACAGACTGGTCCCTCTGCCATTTTTCTTTTGTTGTTCTACACAGACTTTTACAAGTGGCTCCCTCTCAAATTTCCAGTGAGATGAATAATGTCAGGAGAGCCCGTAAATCTATTTCCCTCCGAAGGGGAAGGAAGACTCTCTAGACACGGGAAAGCTGCTTGAGCAGCTAGGGAGAACATGACTGCAATTAGGCTGAAGCAATTATGGTACCGTCCCCTGGTTCTTCCTCTCCTCCCTGGAAAGCTGCTCTTCCCAGCGTGGCTTTCCCGAGCTTGACTTGCTTTGGCGCTCAGATCTTCCCCAAAGCACTTGGCCTATGACAGTGGGATGCCTTAGTTGGAGGGGGCCCTGTCAGTCCCCTGGCACCTCATTAGTTCTGAGACTCATTACTTTATTTAGCCTTCTTCCTGGGGAAGGCTTTCCCGCCTCGTGAGCACTCCAATCTGTGCTAAAGCAAGGATGCCCATGGCAGGAGCATCAGCCCCGGGCGATGTAAGGCGCCGACCACGATGGTGGCACCTCCATGGTGACGGGCCATGAGGATGGATATGACCCCCAGCCCCATGGCCCTCCAGGACTGGGTGCACCTCACTGCTTGGGAAAATCTCTCTTCTCCTGAGGGATTTGGGTGGACACTCCTATCCAGGGCCCTTGCTGGGGCCACGATGGGGAGGAGGGAGGGAGGGAAGAGGCCGAAGGACACAACTACCTCTCCTGCTTCAGTCTGCTCCTGAGTATGACTTAACTTTTATGTGTGGATACGCCCCACTCTAAATGCTCCCGACACAAGGCCCTGCGTTGAATACTGCACAGAAAGGTCACTGTGTGGGGGATGTCTGCATGAACATGTACCCCGACAGAGAACGTAGCCGCTCTTTTCCAGGCCCTCGTGTGCACCTGTGCTTAATTAAGTCTGCAGGCAGAGCTGCCGAGCAGCAGCAAGTATCTGCACAGCTCGAGGATGCTCTCTGAAAGCAGCTTAAATTGCTGTTTTGATTTCTATCACTCCTCAGAAACCTTCTCTTTGTTTAATGGGAGTTGAGCTTTTGTTAAGGAAGTCTAGCGGGTGCCTTCTGATTTTTTGCTGTGCATTCGTAACTTACTTTCTTTTTTTTCCCTTTCTGTACCGCTCTGTGCCGAGGATGCAATATGCAGAAGACCACAAGGGCCATAACAAAATCCCCTGGTCCCACTCTGCTCCTCCTGCCCACAGTGCTTGCGCTGGCTCGGGCTGTTGTTGCAGCAGAGATGGTTTTTTTCTCTTGTGCAAAGATCCTTCTTTTCAAAACCCATAAACTCACAACTGCTCACACAGCGGCTCCCCGGGTTGGCTGTGCAGCTCCGGGTGTTTTATTATGAGAAATGGTCTGTCGGTTGCCGCAGACTCGCAGCAACATAAACGTGTTGTCTGCAGGAACAACAGAGAAGCGAGGGGAGGCAGGGAGAGATTAGCGAGTGGGAGGGTGAAGATATGGGGAGTGGAGGTCAGAGGAAGCGTGGGTTTGGAAACAAGATCAGAATCAGAATCTAATGCTCTTCCTCTATGATTCTCCTTTTTTTTCTTTTTTTTTTTTTTTGTCTTTTAAAGTAAAAAGGCAGATAAAACTGGCACATTTTAACATGGGCAAGTGTCCAGAAACTACTTCCAATGCTAGTAACTTATCTGTATCAGCACTGCCACCCACTTCTCATCATCACAGCTCATCAGGGCATTAGGACAGTGCTGCAGCGGCTGCTTGTTTCTCAGGCATCAGATCAGGAATAGAAGCTGCTATTTTTCTTTTTTTTTTTTGAGGCTTAGAATAAATTGGAGAAAAATCAGTGGGTTCCTGTCTGGCTGCTGACCAAATCAAAGCCTTACTTCAGTGTGGGAAGCTTCAGAGTGGGTTTTAAGTACAGAATATTTGTCACTGACTTTGCAGGCTTCGTTGCTCTTACCCCTGCTCTTCCTCACTTGCTCATGCTGTGCATGCAGAGGCAGCAGAGATGATAATGGACTTGCAGTTGTACTTGCTGTTCCCATAACAAACGGCAGGGTCCTCACATAAATTGTTTGAACATGTAACACTGCTCTTATTTCTTAACGATAAGGGCTTAGGAAATGCCCTTTCCCAAAATGAAAGAAATGAACAAAATGTTATCTCTTTGTTTTAAAAAATGAACCCTGCAACTACAACAACAAAAAGCCATTATGATGATCCTTAAAGGTCTAGGAAGCTTTTATGGGAGAGATTTCCACTCACCAAGTCTGGCTTTGTTCCCATTTTCTTTTCAGCCTGCGTGGCTCAAGTTTTCTAGGGCATCTTGCGCTCCTACACGAAGCAGGAATGGGACTGACCGAGGAGGCCCTGGAGGACCTGTCAGAGGTCAGACGTGGAGGGAGAAGCATCTCCTCTGGACACGATGGCTAATGCCAAGCGCTCTAGAGCTTGCTGTGGTCCCAAGCGCAACACTCATCGATTATATATATGTACTCAGTGTTTACACAGGTTTCTTGTTTATCATGAAATATTTACTTTTAGGCTTTGCATCTGCTGTTGAGACCAAGAGTAGTGTCTATTGTTTCGGTCAAGGAAATAAAATTTTAATGTAACCTTTTGGTGCTATGGCACAGATCTGTGAGGGGCTGGTGTTGGGGTCACCGTAGGCCATGGTGAGCTGACTCTCACCTGGGCCAGTGAACACAGTAAGGGTACATTTAAACTTGAAAATTTCCAAGTTAAATAAAACCCACCCCTCCTTTATCCAGTGTTTAATAGATTTATGTTTCTGGGGTTGGTGGGGAGAAATTTAAAAAATCGGTGTTCACAGCATATACAGACACACCAACATACAGAGAGGTTGGCAGTGATGAGTCTGAGATAAAACGTGATCATGTAAAGTTGTTTTTCTTCCATCACAGGGCAGAACTCAAATCCTTAGAGCTAGTTTCATGATCTCAGGAACAGAAGGCCAGGAAACTTAACCCATTTGATTTCTATTTAGCTCTCTGGTCTTAAACATGCACATGTAGGTTAATGCATGCACCCATTAACTCTCCCACTGTCAACTGCTGTTAGTGTATCTGCTTAACTCCCTGCTGGGCAGAAGATGAATGGGCTCCTCCAGATGCCATCTTGATGCAGTTTTTTTTTAGTTCAGCCCCCAGGGGACACATGAACTCCAGATCGTGGATGGCTCTTCCCAAGCGGTGTGCGGTTGTGCAATGCACTCTAGAGGCATTCCCTCTCCCCTTACATTGCCGGTTTATCAACACCCCATGCACTTCTTAGGTATATTAAGTAGAAATAACGCATTTTCCAAAGAAAAAAAGCACGATTGCTCCCGTGTTGTAGGTGGGGAAAATGAGCTGCTGAGGACTTCAGTGGGCTGAGTCCCGCAGCAAGCTGGTTGCAGAGATGTGAGCTGGTTCCTAGGCATAACAGCCTCCAGCCAGCCTTGTGTTCAGACTGCCAGACCCCTGCTGAAGTCTGGAGGGAGCCTGGGAAGGTACCAGGAGCAGGGTGGGGAGGCAAATGAAGAAAGAAGAGGGAGATTCATGAAGGAGAAGAATGTTGCAGACAAAGGCAAAGTCTCAATCTGTCTCCAGAGGCCTTATGACCTCTAAGTGAACAGCTATTAGTAAGTGCAATGTCCTTTAATGCATTCTTTATCAGGTTCTTGGTGTGGCTGTACTTCAGTGATGTGTATCCCAGTGATAGCACAAGACCGTTGAGAGGAATTCAGCTTTAGTGTTCTTTATATAATGGAAAGCAGGAGGATTTACTTAGCCATTTGGGTGGATAAAAGAGGGAACATTATGTAGTGGCCAGTCGGGAATTAATATTAATCTATTATTTACTCTCTTCTTTGGATGTATCACAAAACCTGTCTGGGCAAGGAGAAGTAGGGGGAGGGAGGGAGAAAGAGATATGGCTATAGCCAGTGTGGATAGGAGGCGTGGCTGAGTGATGAAGAGTGAAGGATGCTGAACATGCTCAGGCCACACACGAAGGGCTGCCCTTGCTAACTCTCTTTAACTGTGGAGAAAGACAGATCTTGGAAAATGCTCAGCTGGAAGGGAGCATGATCTTCCTCTCTCTAGATATGCCTGTGCTAGTACTGTTAAACTATAGGGTTAGTGACCTCCTCCAGAACAAATCTCTTGTTGGCAAGACAGAGAAGTGGATACTTGTGTTGCATGGGGTACCACGTTCCAACTGCTGAGCCACATGGTCATACAGGAGGCAGGGGCAGGTGCACAAAGTCTCACAGGTGCCTGAAATGAACTGCTGGAGCACTTCTTCCACCTGATTTCAAGAAAACAACACTTCTCTGAGGTACCTACCACTGGTGGGAACAGGTTCTCCTGGACTGAAAGTCCTCCTAAAACATAAGCGGGTTCTACTGTGCTGTGGTGTGCGGAGTTGCCGAGGCCCATGGACGTCCACTGGTGGAGGAGCAGAAGAGGGGGCTTCTCTGTGAGTTCAAGTGGAATCAAAATTCTCCTCAAGCAGCCACAGCGGGGTGGATAATCTGGACTGCCTGGTGCTGGGGTGGTGCTTGGCTGCTGCTCCTTTCTTTTGGCTTGCACACAAACTCTGGGCTGCACCTCCAGGCTGGCCAGTTCTGAAGGAGCACAGCAGGTCTGCCTGAGTTGGTCTTTCTGACTCTCAGCGCCCAGGCTGGGACACCTGGCGGGGAGGCTGCGGCCATGCAGGGGAGAGGTAGCCGTCCTCACGCTTCCTGCGCTGCCCCAGCATTGCATTCGCAGAACTGTCTCCTCTCTGGTCTGAGGAAGATGAAGGCTGACCAAATATGCCTGGGCTGAACTGCAACATCCACACCTCGGGGCTGTGATCCCAGGAGAGTAGTTCTGTGCTGTCCTGTTTAGGCACTTTCCATTGCGGTCGCTGCTGTGGATTGCGCGCGTCTTCCAGCAGAGCGTTAAGCAACATGAGAAACTGCTGTCACGTGCTCTTGTTCTTTCCTTTTCTCCCCAAAAGGAGAAGCCTGGGCATAAGAGGACCTGAGGCTCTTGTCCCACAGAAACGCACATGAAGACGGGTGCACCTGTACCCTTGATGACGCACACTTAAGAGAGGCGATTTCAGAACTGTCCCTGTTGTGCCAAGCCCTCCAAGGAACCTCCATCCCCCTCCCATTTCTGTGAGGATTTTTCTGCTCCTCGTGTGTTCTGCAGCCTGAGAGTGCAGACACGGGGGCCAAGAGGACACCCGACATGGGTCTGCTTTTATTTTGTCTGCACAGTGGGTTTTGCTGAATCCTGAGGGCAGGAATGCTCTGCGCTTGTCCACGTCCACCAGTGCAGCTGCACCTTTCTGTCCCAGCCCCAGCTGCCACAGCTTAGTTTTGTCTCCAAACACATTCCTGTGCTGGGCGCAGTGGTGCTGATGGATTTGCTGTAGCTACCTGTGTCTGCATGGCATCTGCTTCCCTCTGCCTTTTTAATCCTCTGCATTTTCCATAACTTAAAATAAACCAGTAACAAATCTGGGATGCACTTCTCCAGCCAAGGGGACACATCCTTACTGCAGCTGTGGCATTTTATACTTGCTGTAGATTCTGCAGTTCTGCAGCAGGTCCTTTGGTTTAGGTCTTTTTTTGGAGAGTGTCGGCATGACAGGGGTACACAAAAGACTTATGAGAAATGTATTCTTGTGTCAGTAACATTCAAAGGTGAAAAGAAAAAGAAAAGGAAAAAAAAAAAAAAAAAACAGAAAACCTGCCAGAAAGAGCTTTAAAAGTCTGACATATTATCATTCAGGGGAGGATTTTTCCATAGAATTATGCTGGAATTTCTCCAATAAATAAATTTTGCAGACTTTTAAGGGAAAGCTTTTAGATTAATGGAAATACTACTAAAATTAAAATGCATCCTATTAAGGCATCAATTCCATTGTCATTGCAACATCATATGCTTAATGTTAATGACATGCACAAATAACAAGGAAAAAGCACCGGGAAGCAATTTATTTTACTGTGACAAAAGCTGAGTCTGTTCTGTTCTGGAGATTCAAATACAAGCCAGAGTGGGCACAGGGTAGGATCAACAGAGACATTGTTGAAATGTGCTTGGTGAAGGTATATGGCAAGACCTTGAAATCTAAAAAAAACATATTTGGGCTTGTATTTCTAATGAATTGATTTTTTTTTTTTTTTTTCCTGGCATCAGGAGGAGATTTCTTTCTGAAAAGAAAGCTCAGCTTGGCCCCTTTGCTTCCAGGGCCTCGTGATGAGGTGAGTGGATCTCTGATCCTAGCTTCCTAGCTCTGACAAGTCCCATCTTGCTGTCATGGCCAGGAAACGTGATGTGGAGGAGAGCTGCCGAACCCAAACCACATCTCAGACTCCCTGTTTGCACTACCATGATGAGCTCCCACAAGACCAGATCTCATGCCGCTTGTGTCAGGACTGTCTGTTCCAGGCAGGCCGGAAGAAGCTGATGGGAAGCCCTCTGTGTTTTGGAGATGCCACTTCTGAGCCTGCTGAGAGGAGCTAGGCAGAGATGCGGCCGAGTGAGTGAGGGTGAAAAACTTTCCCTTTTGTATGACACGTGCTGGGTTGGCAGCGGGGATGGCAGGCACCTCTGAGGGTGGTGCCCCTCTTTCCTATGCTTCATTTACCACCAGGCTGCAGGACATGATGGTACATGGACATGTGTTGGACTGTTGTCCTCCTGCAGTGGTTCTCCTCTCGAACCATCCGCTGTGGCACATGTCGGTATCTTCCAAGAAAGAGCAGCCTCAGCTCTGGTGCTTGTTGCTCTCGTCCTGGAAGAGCTGGGATGCAGGAAGCCCCAGGGAGGAGGTGGCCCTTCAGCATGCAGGAATAACTGTCATCCCCAGATTAGGCAGCAAAGCAATGGGGAGTAAGAAAGGATTAACACAGTTCATTTGACTATGTTATCGAATAACATAGTCATGTTATTCTAGTCATGCTGTCTGGTCATAGCCATGCTGTCATATCACAAAAGTGTCACTAGCACTGCACTGTTCCCATCCGTAAGATTTTGCTTTGACTTCTCGCAGCAACTTTTGTGTTGCACTTGAACTGCCTGGTGGCCCTTTCCCATTTCATGTCTATTCTAGCATTCAAGAAGACTAGAGCACTCCAGGGATTTACCGTGAATCCTTGCTGGAAGGCAGGTGGGGTGGCAACCAGGGGATAGACGCATTGCAGCTCCAGCATTTAAAGCACCACTTATAAACAAAAAGATACCAAGATCAAGTCTGAGCATTTTGTGTAGGCTTGAAAAAGAGTTCAAGGCAGTATCTAAATTTGGCTAGCTGAAGAGATCTACTTGGTGACTCAGCCTAGGTTTCATTTCATAAACTGAAACAGGTTAATCAACTAAATAAACGAGCACAGAGAACAAAAGATGAGGAATCATTGCCCGTGGACATCTACCATATCTATGCCAACACCCACTGTCAGAGTAGCTCAGGTAACAGTAATCTAGGTGACAACTACCTCCCACCTTTCATAAGACAAGTCTGCTGTTGTTATTGTGGACACACAAGCTGCGTTGCAGGTAATGGTGAGCCCTGGAGGAAGGAACAAGCAGGTTTTGCTGGCCCACATGGGGCAGGTTCTCTTTGCTCCATGTGAGTTTTCCTGGAGGTAGAAGGGCCTTGGGGTGGAAGGGCTTTGCATGGCAGCCTTAGCCGCCACCAAACCAGGAAAGAAGATTTGACCTTGTTCACACGAGCTTGTTCCATCTTTGTCAGCCTCTTGGTCTGTCCAGCAACCTGTTGGAAAGCGTCCGGGGTCAGATGTCATGCCCCCGTGGGGCTTGGGGAATGGCTTTTAACAAATTGAGAAATGACTCTGTTCAAAACCTGAGCTGGCTTGAAAGGAACAGAGAACTCAAGTAGGTCACTAACACACCCCTGGGTTTCTCATGCTCTCAGGCTTTGCTATGCAAAGTAAACTGTGCTTTTCTTGCTCAGACTAAGAATACCTTCCAGGCCAAGTCAAGTCCAAGGTCGAGCCATGAACCTGTCCTTCTCTATCTATATGAATTCACAGTCTTCAGCACAAATTTGAAACACTGCAAATGTAAAGTATGTTCTGAGAACAACTTCAGGAGCACTGAACATATCATTGCTGTAATTAGGCCTGGTTCCAGCCATTTCATTGCAATTACTATTTAGGCTTAGTTACCAGAGTGGCTTCTCATTATTTCTTTTGTTTCCAGGTTGTTGCTTTGCCATTGAAAAATTTTTTGTTTGTTCACCAGTAGCACCAGGTGTATTTTCCTTGGATTCCCTTGAGTATTTCTTGCTTGTGGTCAATAAAAGAAAAGTTGACTCTGACAGTTATATCTTGTCACAATACTTTTTCATTGCTTGATTTATCAGCTTCCTGAGATAGGGATGAGCTTTCATTTAGGGACACTGGAGATGATATCCAGAGATCTTTGTTCCTCTTTTACCTTTAGCTTAAGTCTAAAGGCCTTTCTCCACATTCCTGCTCAACTGTTCCTGCTTGCACCTATTTTTTGCCTCCTGTTCCTCTTGCCTTCTTGGTCTTGATTCACACTGACCTTGAGCCTGTGGACCTTTTCACACCTGTTGCAACCCGGGAGAATTCACTCCCAAGGATAGGATGGGCAGTTTGTACATTCCCATGATCACCAAGGGCTTCCTGTAAAGGAAAATAGTTCAAGTTTTCCGAGGAGCCCTTCTCCCACAACAAAATTAGCCCCTGGGCAGATGTACAATCAGCACATCTCTATTTATCTTGGCCACAAGCCCTCCACAGCCGTTACTGTCTTCTTTGAGAAAGCAGCAAATCGCTCTATAGGCGATTCTGCCCTTGTATTATCTGTTGTTCAGGACCCTGTATGCTTAGGTTAGTCCAGGAGAAAATATAGTCCTTCCCATTTTAGCACAGTCTTTTCTCCATGCTGTCCTGCTCTTTTGGCTACCATCATAGTTTGCCACATATGTAGTTGAAGGCCTGTGTTGGTATGTACAGGCTGTTTCTTATTTGGGAAATGGGCACGACAATTCTTTCATGTCTCACAGGGGCTTTCTGCAGGAAAACATGATTAATTATCTTGACTTCGGATCATGATGATTATCATATGTGAATACTGCAGGTAAACCTAGCAGATTTGTATAGCAAAGCACTATATGAGACTGAGATAGCGCTTCTTTAGCTGGGCTAGGCGTGTGATGAGTAACCATTAACAAGTGCTCAGTGAGCACTTTCGCCTGAGTGCAGGAACAGAACTTGCATTTTCCTGCTCCAGTAGGAGAAGCTGTGGTCACCCAGGCACAGGAAATCTCTACTGAGGGTCAGTGGTGTGAGGTCCATGTCCTGCAGGGGATGAGTTCACACTCCATCCAGCAGTACATCTACATCATAGTCAATTGTAATAATTCTTAATCCAATGAGAGAAACATGTGGGTATGGACTCCTGCATAGATTTACTGGTTTGAGGGGGTATCGCTGGCAGAATAAAGCAAGGGACAACATATACCTGAAGTTAATGCTGACATTTATTGAACTGTAGAGTACATGTTCATATCTATTATTTTGAATGTTTTTATGAGAGCTGCCTGGGAATTCTCCGTAAGGGGGAGACGGAATGTTTTCTAAAGGATAATAAGTTATTCTTTTAAACTAATATTCTAAAGGTATAGAATTAAAAGTTCATTTAAAAAGTATTTCTTTGCTCCTGGAAGGTGAATTATAGTTTTCACTTAGGCTGTTGCAACCCATCGTAATTTGTTTGTGTTTATTTGCATACGTAATTTGGTTAGCTGGCATTATTTCAGACTTGGTGTTACTCATTTTTGATGAGTAAAGAACAATTTAGGTCCCAATCCTTAACATTAGTCTCATAAATTAATCCCATTGGATAAAATCTGATGATATTGACAGCAAAACTGTCACTGATACCATTGGAACCAGGATTTTGCCTGCTATAAACATACACCTAAGCATCTGCACATCTTTGTGATCCACAGACTGCTGGGGGCTTTACTTGCTTTCAGCCAGCAATTCCTGTCCTCCAACGGTGCTACAGAGACCTTGGGAGACAGAGGCTGCTGAAAAATCAAAGTTGGGCAAAAATAATGAGTTGCTTTTCACCTTCCAAAAGCCGAACAGGTTAAAGAAGTGAAATATAGGCTGTCCATGCTGTTTGCATGCAGTGGTTACTCAGGGTCAGTGTTTCCCCGGTGCACTCAGGCAGGGATTGCTCTTTGTTTGTATAGGTCTATCTCACAGCAACAGAGAGAAAGACATTATAAACATGGGAAAATCTGATATGGAAGAGCCGTCAAGGGAAACTGTTCATTCTTTTAAGACTAATATATATGCATGTATATATATATATAATGAATGATATATTACATCTCCTAAAAAACAGTATTAAAAACATATCAGGATTGTGAAGTGAAACATTGGACTATGGATGGATGGTGTTCCCTGACTGAATAAACATCCTTTGTGGTTGGCTTGGATTTATTTTATCTCTTTTTCACTGTGACTATTCACTGGGAGGTTTCAGGTTTCCTAGGCTCTGCACAGGATCAGTCATTTTCTCCCTGTGGTCTTTGTGGTGTTCTCAGCAGAGCATCTTCCTCCTGTACATATTCACAGCTGCCCAGTGCATTCTTATCCCTTCTGTTTCCCAAAAAACTTATCTATGGAGACTAAAACCAAAAAAGAGGGTCAGCTAACAAGACAGATTCCTGTGTTGGAACTCAAGGACCTTGTTGTTGTTGAAACTGCTTGGTGCTTAATGATGTTAATCTTTTCCACCTGATAAGTTAGAAACAGGAGGTCATGGTTAGGTTTTACCGAAAAGAGAAAACGCTTTTTTTTTTAATGTGGGATGACCTTATTTACAAAACATACAAGTCCTGACCACAGCTGGAAGCGAACAGCAAGTGACAGTGTCTTTGCACCCAGCTTTCAGCTAACACTAGCACAAAATGTCTGTCTGTGTTTGTCGTGGGAATATTTCCCAGTTTTGTTTCTGTTTCCTTACTCTCTGCTTCCCTGGACTACCACTGCCACTCTGCTGCAGACACAAACCAGTAACCTAATAGGCTCTGCATCCTTCCACCTGCGTTTACTTAGGAACGACACACGCCTGTACTGCCTGTACTTGGGATGGAAGCCCTTCCTCTGGTACGTCCGTCACCAAAGCTGGGATTGAAGGATGGTGCTTGTGGCTGAACAGTGAGAGACTGTGCTCAGAGAGGAGATCCTCTCATCTTCAGCTCCAATAGCACTTGGCTACTCTGCGGATCGGTCTTTGGACGCCTGCAGATGGGATCGCAGAGTACGAGGTGCAAGCAGTGGTAGCCTGTGACCAATTCAGATCAGGAGCAACCTGTAACAGCGAGAGTGGCATCCAGTTCTGAACTCGCTGGCAAGAAATGCTCATTGACATTAGTGGGAGCATAATGGGGGCCCAGCTTGCCCACAGTTACTATATTAAATGACCTGCAAATCAAAAGGTCTTGGGTGAAATTTATTATTCTGTACCCATCACATCAGTTTGCAGTGACATTTAGCTCAAGACAAACTGAAGAAATTATAAGCGTTTCTGAGCTAGTAGGAAGCAGGCAAATAAAAGCTGCAAAAGAATGAATTAAAAATAGGTAATTTTAAAATGATTTTTAATTTAAACACCTGTGGACCATTTTATTTGATTCTATAAAAATAGCCCCCTTCTGCAGAAATATTTGTATGTCACACAGATTTTCCAAAATGAAACAGGTACGAGGAAGATTTTATTACGGAGGCCATTTTCACACTTGAATAAAGGAAAAAAAAATCTCTCCTATTTCTTATCATTGATAGAGGTTTTCAGCTGACATTACTTCTCAGAGGTCTCTTGCTCTGATGCTGGCGCTTCTCAAGAGTATTCCCTCTCTCTTCTCTCTCCAGATGTTGACCTGTATGTGAAATGGCTTCTTCAGTCATTCTTTTATTGCTTCTCCAGTTTGGAAATTAAAATGGAAAGCACATTCACTCCTTAGTATAGAAAGAAAAATGGACATGTTATTTTAAAATAGTTGAGGTGGTTAAAACAGTAATCAGCACAAACCGAGTTTGGTCCTCTTTAAAAAAATAGCAGGCCCCCAATGGCAGGTGAATCACAGACCTTCGTACTTGGATACAGTCTTCCTTTGCATTTTGATGAGATTTCATGGCTCTTTCATTCATTTATGGTAATGCATCAAATTATGCTTTAGGAAAGTTAGAAGTGAAGACAAGAGAGGCTGCTTGTGTAAAAGTATTTTGCATAAATGCAGTGCCTTTTAATTTGGGTAATGCCCTAGACTAATAATGCAGTCTAGAAGGAAATAAAATGTTGGCAGATCCTCTGCAAGCTTTTCTTTTTTTTTTCTGTTGATAATTATCCTTGCTTCCACACATATGTGCATTTTTCTCCAGCTTTGTCCAGCTGTGTGCTGTAGTACAGTGCAATCATTTTCCATTTTAGGCAGATGAAGGTCCGGATGTATAGGCCAGTAACTTATTATATAGTTTTCTGAATGTTACATGTATATATCAGGACAAGGCAAAGAGATCTGAATAGTTTGATCAAAATCAATGAGTATTGCTGTACTTTGTGAGCAACATTTTTGATTTTTTTCTACCTTGTGTCTAGCTAAAATTTCAGAAGTATAAATAAGTAATAACTAAGATTTTTCCCTCATAGCTGCAGATTATAATCATGTACAGACTGTGTTGCACTTTTGACAATTTATGTTTTCTCCAAAAACAGTTGTATAGAAAAATCATGAATTATTTAACTTGTATTTCTACAAAGAAAAGACATTGAAATTGGGATTCTCTTTTTAGTGGTGGTGTTTTGTTTAAAAGGCTGTTTTGTTTGTGATATTCCTCCTTCTCACCCGGCTTGATAAGTGTTTTACAACACCCTTCAAAGAAATGGCGACTTAAAGGAGTCTGGAAAAGTAATCAGGGCTGCAAGAGTATTTTTGGAATTTACTTGGCCTGTTTATCACGAGGAGTCAGGGAAACAAAGGACATTTCACTTCCCTGGTCCTCTTCTGCTCATGTGTATTTTGAAACTGCACATGGAAGAAGTGCTGCTGAGCCGGTGCAAAACCCCCGCTGCACGCCAGGGCAGTCGCGCCGAGCCTGTCCATCCCACGGGAAGAGGCAGATGTTCATCTGGGAGGCAGTTTTTGGTTGTCTCACCAGAACTGCCATGGGTCAGGGGGACAGCCAGCTCCCCGGTGGTGACGACCAGGTTCATGGAGCCTCTGAAGCTCGAAGCAGAGCTCTGAGAGGCACGTGTCCCCTTGAGTCCCCTCCAAAACAACAGGCCAAGCCCACCGACGGAGGGGGCATGATCAGCAGCCAAGCACTGCAGGCAGTGGAAAGAACAAGCTGAAGGTCTTGATTTGCCTCGTAGCAGGTCAGAGTGCGCTTCAGTGATGAAAAAGGAAGTGTTGCTTGCGGTAGCTCATAAATACAGCACTCAGCTTCTTGCACCCTCCCAGCAGACCTAAATGCTGGGCGTATTAAACTTCTTTTTAATACTGTTATATCTATGGCTGAAATCATAATATTTATGCAGGGTAGTTTTTCAAGAAGCATACTGACTTTTCCCCTTTCATGGAAGTAAGCTGAAGGTCAGATTTACAATGTTTCAAGCTACATTCTGTGCTCATTTACACAGCTGTAATCTTGAGTTATGCCATTGAGGACGAGGAATTGCTCCAGACTTACAGGGATATAACTGACAGAGGAATTTAGCTCTGGGTTGCCAAAGCAAAATAGATAGAAAAAGAGGTGTGAGTGTAAAACGTGGTGTTCTTGAAGTAGCTTTTGTATATTCAAGGAATGCAAGAGCTCAAAGATTTATTAGTAGTGTTTCAGAGCATTATTGAAATTAGGCTTAATTATCTGTGTAATTTGCTGGAACCAGCATTTTAAGCATTTTTGATCAAGTAGATGCCATTAATTATAAAAAGAGATGTACCAGGCTGCTTTCACAAAGTGAAGTAAAAAAAAAATAAATAAAAAAGAAGGTCCATAATTTCTAAGCTGCCTGTTTCAAAAGGCTCTGAAGGTTGTTGTTGCTTGCTTTCCTCTCCCCCCTTCACAAACCCTCTGTTTGCAGCTTATTCATATGGAAGAAAGTTCACATCATCCCAGAGGGTCATTCCAGCAAGCAGGGAAAGGAAGCTGAACCCTGTTCCCAGGCTTGCAGAGTTTTGCCATCCCTCTCTCTTCTGTCCTTGCTGCGGCCACATAAACAGCGGCTGGAAGGCGTGTTGACCTTCCTTGGAGGAAGGAGCAGAAGACGCAGGGCTGCGAGCAAAAACCCACCCACTCCTTTGCAGCCTGCAGGCGGTGAGAGCACAAGGCTCCTCTCACGCCTCTAACCCGTCCTTCGCATTAGGACCTACTCTGCAGGTACCTCTCAGCCCCCACACACGAGCTACGCGGCTGTTCCTATGTCGCCTGTCTGACAGCCCTCCATGGAGGTGCCTCCCGGCACCGTTTTTTTTTTTGTGTGTGGTGAAGGCAGCAACCACACCAAGACAAAGCAGACCTTGCCTTCTGCCGATTTCAGTGGAGACTTTGGACAAAACCCATTAGCAGCTCCCTTTGTCATCTACTAAACGGCAATAGCAATGCTTTCCTCCTTCCAAATGGATATTTTGAGGATGCAGTCATTAATAGCAATGGATTGAAGACTTAATGATGAGGGCCACAGGAACACCAATGCAGCCAGGTTATTAACTGGAGTCTTGCCAGTCCTCTGCCCAAACAAGCTCTTGTGCGCAGGACAGCTGCTGCATGTCAGCTTTCTGCTTTCACCTCTTCTTTGTCTCAGATTTTCTCTTCCTTTCTTCCCCACATACTTTCCACCCAGCATAGCAAGGCGGCCAGCCTGCCCTTTTGGGGGCTGGCAGCGCGAAGGGGGATGCTGTTGGTGAAGCGTTGCCTGCTGTGGCCGAGTGGCTGTGAAGCATCCGCTCCGGCCTTCCCCATCAGTGCTTAACTTTTCCTGGAGCACAGGCAGGCGCCTCGGTAAGACCACGACTAATTACCGCCGCATCCCAGCCAGGCCGGCAGTCAGCAGCGTTCTCACTTGCAGCTTCTGGCTCTGCGGGGCTGCTTTGAGAGTAACTAATTAAACACAGGTGCAGGCTAGGAGACTTGTTGAATTAATGCAGTGTCTTCTTTTCAGGCATTTGTAGCTTGTGAAAAAAGAGCAAGTGCCTGATGCTACAAATAATCACAGAGTGCCAGCGATGGAGGTAATTAATCCTTTATTATTCTGGTGCGATAGGCTGCTGCTAGGGCTGTCATTCAGCTACTTCTAACACCAAAATGTGTCTCAAAGGTGAAAGAACACGGAGTAAGTGAAAGCCTGAATAATATTTTAGTGAATTCTCTGGTGTTTGCTGTTATGGGAACAGATATATTTTCATTTTTTTGGGAAGATTGTCAAGACCTGGTAGTTAAAACTCAAGACTGGACATTCAGACTCCCTGTTACATTTTGAGCTCTGTCTCTGACTCACTAAGGCAGCATCAGCAGGCAGCAGCTTAAAATTAAAATTCAGGCTGCTTCAAATGACAAATGAAAATAGAAGGGAAACGCGAAGATGTAACGTGTGACTCACCGTGGGCTTTGGTTTTATGCTCCTTCCTTGGCATCCTCCACGGCCACCATCAGTGAGAGGCATCTTGCCCACGTGGGCCTTAGGTCAGTGCTGGTGACATTAGGTCGATGCTAGTGGATTTCTTTGCGACGGTGCGGCAGGTGGGGGGCTGGCCATGCAGGTGACTGCGTGTGGGAGGAGGGCTAAAGGGGGTGTCTAAGGACCTACAAAAATAGCAGCTACCCTTTGAGGATATTTGTAGGAGGTGACTGAAATAAGGGCCCTTCAAATTAACCTCCAGGCCTCGAATCTCCTTTCCAGCTAAAAATAGGGGAAAAAACCTCTGTTCTGAAAACATAGATTTCTGTGATCTCTGCTGTCATTTACTCACTTGTAACATCCGTACCTCCCAGACAGGAATTTGGGGAGTTTAAGTGATGGTAAGGAGGATAAGGTAAGGATTCTCTGGTAACAACCCCACAGATTGCAAAGCAAACAGAAGACCAGGCGCATTGAGAGATTTCGGCCTCAGCACAGAAGGAAAATAAACCAAAGCAAAAGGTATGTGTTTATGTTAAGGACAGTAGCAATTTTGTGCTCTTCTTGTTACTTCATGATGAAAATAGTCCAAAACTATCAGGAATATTTATAGTGAGAAAATAATTATGAGTCTAATAAAAGGATCAGATAGGACAGGCCATGTTTTATTCAGTGTGGGAACCAAACACTGCCATATTGTACAGATTTGCTGATCTGGAAGAATTGCACTTACCCTAAAGAATGAAGCTCAAAAACTGAGTGCATGAATATGACAGAATATGACAGTTTTTTTTTTTTTTTATGTGGAGAATTTTAAGACAGAAACATTGGCAAGTTTTCTAAGGCATTCTGATCAACTTACATAAGTTCAGGAAATCTGCAACAGTTTAATATTCTGCCATATTTTCCCGTGGCTTTTGTGTTCTTTGTATGACATTTGACTCAGTAGAGTCAATTTGTATCCAAGCATTTAAATGCAGGTTAGACTCTGCGATAGAGTTTAATGATTACTTCATATTAGGTAAATAGCGGAGAGCTAGGGTGGTTTTTGGCTATTTATTCTCTTTGTGTTGGTTACCTAAGGTTTGATGGGACCATCAAACACTCCACTATGTGGTGGAGTGTTTGCCCTTGTTAGGTGCATAAAAGAAAAGCTGTTCTATCCCTGTTTATTTTTTTTATTTTACAAGAGGAGAAACCAGTAGGAGCAAGTTTGGGAAAGAAAAGATGAAGCCCTACGTTGCAGCTCAGCTCATATGAGGGTTGATTGCAGGACGTGTGCATATACCACAACATACCACGTGTTGTGCAGGTAGAAAGTATGATTTTATTTTCTGATTGCCACACCACTTATATTTCCAGGAAACTGCTCTCTGCTGCTGACAGTTGCTGCAGAGGTGATCATAGCACTGAGACAATTTTTGTTCTTGTCTTGTTGTCTTTATTAATTTCCAGTGTGTCATTTCAGCTGAAAATATGCAGTAGCTATTAACATATTCAGAGGTGTGATGCTGGCTTGATGGCTATTTATGTCACAGTAAATATTTGATTACGAGCAGTGTTATTTTTAGCCATAGTCATAAAATTATGGAGATTTATAGGCTTGAAATTCGGCATCTAACACACAATCGTTTGTTACCTTTACTATTTCCTGATTTTTTATTTTTTTTTCATTTTCCTTTATCATTTTAACCAGCAAAGTGGTGATTAAGAGAGTGTTCGTATTAACCGTTGTGCATAAGCTGCCTAGCAGGGAAGAATTGTCAAGGCTGAAATCCTGGGTCCATTCTGATGAGGGGACACTGCAGCTGCTAAAATAATAAACTCAGAAAGGCTGTATGAATATGTGAATGTACAAATGAATCTCAAAGACGTGATTTTTGTATTCTTGCAATCACTGCTGTAGGAGTACATGACTGACAGCACAAAGGATTTAGATTTACTGTAGAGAAATGTAAATTGATAAGCCAGTAGACAGCTATCATTCTTCTTTTATTCTCTGTCTGTATCCCATGTCTTTCTCTGCTGGCATAATCAAAGCTGATATAGTGCATGCTATATCAAGTTATATTTTTTGTAATTATAAGACAGTACATGAGATCTGAGGGTGTTATTCGGGAAAAGACAAAACTCACTGAAATACAGATTTTCAGTGTGATCCTCTGATCAGATGGTTTTTCTCATAGATTCTTAATACTCACACTATATGTCTCGTCTTTAAGCTACAGAGCACTTTAATACGGGATAAGGACAGTGGAGAAAAGGAGAGAGATTTTCTTTTTAAGCAGAAGAAAATGTACAAAGCAAGAGATGTTAGTTTCCTCTCCCTCCCCTCTCAACTGAGTCTAAAGCATTTTGCCTCCCCATGTGTGTTTCTGAAGAAGTGTGCGGGGCGGAGGGGGATCTAGATGGATGGAAGAGGGAGAAGTATCTGGATCGAGGTAAATAAAAATGTAATGATCATCTGGAAAGACCCAAAGCAGTGATCAAGCCTCTTTTTAGCACCACATGGTGTGGTGTACAACCTGTGTCATATGAAAAGGGCTGAAGGGATCTTTTCCACTGATCCATCTCACTAGGCTCAGCTGCCTCTGACTTTAACTGAAGGTTTATTGTATCTAAAGAAAATAGACTACAAGCTATACTACAACCATTACAATGCAGATGTTCTTGGAAGTCTCTTCTTCCTAAAAAAATTCTGAAAATGTAAGGGGAAATCTGAACGTTAATGTTACAGATCTTTGACCTCAATACGTACATTGAATATTCAGATCCCACCGGATTCAAATGTATGTGAAACTTGGAAGAAGGAAAATAAGTGAAGCACTCCAAGCTCCAGAGCTCTGGCAGGAATATACTGCGGATGTTCTGGGCAAATCTCAGGGCTATGTGTATCTTTCCATACAGTTCAGTGTAGAATTTCCCTAGCATTTCTTATTGAACTAACCAGAATACTGAAGAGACAGAAATACAACACATGGATTTTGACATTAACCATATTATTTTGAAAAATAGTAGGAGAAACAGGAGTGCAAATGAGGAAACAGCAGGAAATAGCATTTCTGGGCAGTGCTGATGCATAGGCTATAAGCCAATAAAGAGGGAGTAAATGGGATGAGCCATAGATTTAGTCTGAAATTTGGCAGCGTAGTGTCATACTTGGCCCAGAATGCAGTTCAAGGTCTTTCTCCCTCACCTCTGAAACCCATCTGTGTGCCTTGCCCTAACTCCCTCTGCAAAGACGGGCAAGACCCCACACACACTTCACAGGGGCAGTGGGAGAATTTATTTATTTCCATGGAGAAGAGTGTGGGGCTGTCAGCAGACAGCAGAGCAGTACAAGCCCTTGCCATTCTCACAGGGTCTGATATTTGACTTGACCTACAGCTCCCTGCCCCCTTGCCTAAATGGATTCCCAGGGATGACACCATGGGTCTGCTCGTTGGATCCAGACCCAGGATTGTGGCCTAAAACCACAGTTCCCATTAAAACATCAGTGTCAGAACTGTAGTTCCCAAAATACTCCCTTCCACCCTGCATTGCCTCACCTCCCAGTCACACAGTGACCAGGAGGGTGATGACAAGATGATTCTCTCATTTTCAAAGTAGAGATCTGCCCATATGCAGGAGCTCCTCTGCTCATATATAGCTAGAGAGGCAATTTCAGAGAGGCAGAACTGATTAATTTTTATTTATCTAGAGGCAGAACTGATTAATTTTTATTTATCTTTAAGCAATTAACTGCGGTACCAAAATTAGGAGTCTGGTTGTGCTAGATTGCCTCTGTAGTTGATAGAGAAAGAGAAGAGCTTCTGAATAGCGATTTAGATCTTGGGTGCCCTTTGGAAGTGCCTGTTTTCTGATGCAGGCAGTACCTGATTTCAAAATCTCATCATTTTAAACATTTCCAGTTAAGAAGTGTGAACCCAGAACTCCTCACAGTGACGAGGAGATGCGAGGGAAGGTAGCCCTGCTTCTTACACAGCCCTGTCAAAATGGGAGCTCCTTGTTTTGTGGCAACTTGTGTAGCTACAGCAGACGGAAAAGAGTACGAGTATTTTTGGCTAGAAACTGGGAATAAAGAAGCATGTTGAACTACTGATACCTTTCAGGAGAGTGGTTGTCTGGAGTATTCTTTGAGATCAGCCCCAGGTAGGGTCCCAACAGTTCTCATGTTGTTCAAATCTTTCAGCTGCGGGCATTTGATGTATTGCCCCTGTCACTGCAGGATTTTTCACCAGAGACTGGCTTTCAGGTGGATTAGGGAGAGTATTTTGGGAAAGGACAGAAATTTCTACGTAATTCTTGCAGTGCAGACATAGGAGCTGCCCAAACTGATATTGCCAAATTATTTTGCATAGGTCACTGAAAAAAACCTCTGAAATAACTGTGCTGACTTGCTCTGAGCACAGATTAGTTTCAAATGCAGAAAGAAAAGACTCAAAATCTTATTACAAATTTCCTAGGCCCTCTAATACAGAGGACATGCATGCCAAAAGTGCATTTACTGGACTGTTTTCTTAACAGGGTCATTATGTTTCCTTCAGGTAATTCTTAAAGAAAGGGTTTATTTCTTCCCACTTCTTTTTTGTTTCTCTGGCAGGAATGGACCTTTGGGAGCTTCTCAGGACTGGAAGTGTAGCAAAATCATTCTCTGGAATCTGTGTGATGGGTGTTGGTTAAATATTCCTTGAGAATTTGCTTTTAAAATTCATTTTGGTTACAAAATAAACCTGAATGAGCCATTATACTCTGCTGTGTAATTGTGTATTTAGGACACATGCTACATGCAGTTTTAAAAGAAATCTGTATGGAAACAAATTGCATTACATTTGCAATAGCTGAATGCAATTGAACAGCAACACCTCAAGCCTTTCAAAATACTGAAGTCATTTAGACCATTTTCTAGAACAATTATCTCCCATGCCTCAGACTCCTATTTCATTGCTTTTGCTGAATAGGAGTGGTATAGGTCTCAATACAGCATAAAAGATGGGGGCTCGACTGTACTGGAATACTGCTGTTGATTCACTTTCCTGTATGATGTTCCAAGGTTAATGAGGAGCAGGGATATTAGGTAGGGACGAATTGCTGTGGGACTGATCTGAGACAAGGGTGTGCCGGTGTGTCTGGCCAAGAGCATGGAAAGGTCTCTGCCTTCTTTATTTTAGGGATTCAAACTACCACCAAAGCAGTGTTGTTCACTGCTCATCAAACCACCCCCATCGCCAGCTCTCACTGCTGTGCTACAGTGTAGTGCCACATATTTTTCCTCTTTAACTGGTACTTGGCAAAACACCAGCATCGGAGGGGGCTGATCCCTAGGAGTAGCTGTGTGCTGCTGGAACGGCAGCAGACGCCTGCAAGGCAGCTGTGGGCCTGCCTGGGCCGGTGGCGCGGGGCCGTATCGGTGCGCCTCCTGCCCTGAGACAGCAGCCCCTGCACAAGCCTACAAAACCCCTCTCCTGGTACAGTACAGCTGGAAACGCTAAAAGCCACACACGTTAGCGTTGGCAGGTATAAACAGAGCTGCAGTAAATGAGCTAAGTGCTTCGAGCGTTTGGGGGCGTGTGGGGGGATGTTGTTTTTCCTTTTCTGGAGCTGAGCACTCCAGAGACTTGTGTTAAACTTGGGACTCCTCAGATCCTCATGCTGGTTCTGCCACTTATTTATTGTTTGGCCTCAGGCTAGTCACTTAACCTCTTGCCGCCCTAATTTCCCCGTCTAGAAAATTATATTTACTTACTTCTCCTGGGGATTGTGCAGGGCTTAATGAATGCCTGTAAGGGATTTGGAGCTCCTCAGATCTGAGATGATAGAGGACTGCAAAGTATTCCTCATGCGTGCAAGAAAGCGGGAGCGAGCGCGTGCCCACGTGCGTGAGTCGGAAGGCATTCCTGGCCTGTCTGAGAGCGGAATCAGCAGAGGAGGACCGCACTGCGAGCTTGCACACGAACTCCTCTTCCTTGTGGCCTTTTCAGATGTGCTGGAAGAAAGAGGAGATGAGCGAATGAATGGAGAGGGGGGCAGCTAAGCCTACCCGTGTTCTCCCGTTGGTCGCCTGGATCTTCATGTCAGTGTGATAACAGCTGGATCTCCCAGGAAGGTGATGATCTTCCTGGAAACCCCATCTTGCTGCGGCCTGTTAGTGAAGCCACGCGGCCCCTTGGCTACCCATTTCTTTAGCAGGAAAAAATGAATCACTGACCAGAAGACAAAGAAAAAAAAAAGAAAAAAAAAAAAAAGGCACCTCCATACTCCATATAATTAACCAGCATTAGAATGAGGCCTGTGCTTTTGCTGATGAACTTCAGTGAAAGCAGATGGTCACAATGGTATTAAAAACCAAAGACTTCAGTCAAGCTTTTAATTGAAAACAATTGGACCCTGCTGGATGGTAATTACCTTGGCTGCTTGCAAATAATATCACAGCACTGCTACCTATGAAGGGAGAGCTGAAACTGAGTTAATAAGAAGTGCTTCATCTGCATATAATAAACAAGGAGCACCCAAAGTTGTTTTCTCTGGTAGCATTTCCCCTGCAAGGTGCTTTCAAGTGGTTAGCAGTGTGAAAAGGCAAAAACAGGGGCAGAAATTGAAAATTGTAAAGCAGTTGCTGGGTCCATAAAATACCTTGAAGAGCCTGTCTTCCCCCCAGCTCCCTTTTAACAGCTGAAATCCCAGGCAGGTCAAAGAAAAACAGCAAAACAAAATAAAGTGACAAAGCTCTAGATTATCTGATGTTCTTGCTCCTTGAATGGCAATAATAGTGGCAGTCTGTCTTTATCTTGTTTTATCCACTTTGTCCTTATCTTGGCTGATTGACTGAAAGGTCGGGACCTTCTAAACGTTTAGAGGTTTATTTTTTCGGTTCTTAATTGGATTTTAATGATCTTTAACTTAATATGCCTCAATCTCTAACAAAGCAAATGCACTGTGGCACATTTTTTTTCAGTGGTTCTGTAAATGATTTAATAATTTTCTGACTCATTGTTCTTTATGCAATGGTCAGATAAGCTTTCTAAGGCTAGCCCTCCTAAAGTGTTCCATAAAATCCTAGTAACTGCTGTTTCTTTTTTATTTCTTGATACACAACATGACATTGGTACTACTTTTCACAGTCTTTCTTGCTGAGGAAAATGACTTATATTGTTGTGTATTTGTGTCTGGGAAAAAAGAAGCCTTAATGTGCCTTTCAAACTCATGCCATGACTGTGGATAAAGTGAACTTGATTTAGTCATCTTCCACGTACACATTATTTTTCATGTAGCATACTCTTGGATATATCTTTCTGTCCCCTACGAACAGGCAAGAAACTCTGCTGCTCTTGAAGACATTGGAGAGTAGCAGCTGCTGCAATTTTGCAAAATTAATGAGCAACTGTGAACTGCTAGTAAAAGTGACACAAAGATTTTCCATAACATATCATTTTAGAACCAATGACTTTACCTGCTCTTTCTTTTCTTATCCAAATATTTGTCTTTTCAAGGCACCAGCCAAGAATTTGCCTTGTCTTGTCTGGCAACATGAGGAAATGGACTTTTCCAGTATGTTTCATCCAAATCTGGTGATTTTATGTGTGCACTTCAACTTTCATTCACTGAACTTGCATGGTTAACACAGAGTGAAATTCTGGACTCATGGAAGTCAGTAGAAATTTTCACACGGACTTCATTGCAATTTTGCTTATTTTTCCCAAACAAAATAGGCTCTTAGTTTTATTGATGTAATACTTCTGAAGTTTCTGGTGGAGCTCAGCAACAAGGCATAAGTATATCTCAGAGAATTAATAAAATTAGATCTTCTTAATTAGTTTACACTACTATCAGTTGACATATCCTAATTTATATTCAGCAATTCCAGGATATCTTATTCCAAGTGAGAAGTCTCACTTTTCCAAAGCTTCTGGAGGGCAGGCCAGTGGCTGACGGAGCAGATGTTCTTCTCTGACTGCTGGGCTTTGTGCTCAAGCTGATGTCAGAATTTGAGCAGAATTTTTCTCCCAGATTTGCTAGTAAATACCTTATCCTACTGAAGCTCACAGTGTTTCAAGGAGCCCAGGATTTGATCTACTTTTGCACATATAGAATAACAACAGCCCGGTCCCTTATTCATCAAAGAATTTTTGACAAATTTGCAACTAGGAAGGCCACTTTTCACAAGTATCTTAAGCTACTGACTGCAGTAATTTATCAATTTTATAATAGCCACTTACTCTTAGCTCTACAGAGTAAGATCATATATTCTAATTGCTGCTTACAGCTTCAAGTGAGGTGGTATGGAGCATATTATTTTAAAGGTATATGTAAGGCATAAGCTCTATTGATCTATAGTATTCTGAGCGATAAACAGCTGCTGAGTTTTGATTAAAGCTGAAGGGAAGCTGAAGCATTTAATCAGTCTCAAAGGCTGCTCTGAGTATATTACAAAGTAATTGTGATTATTGCTATTATATAACAAGCTATAGCATAATAAAGGAAGAGACATCATTTTTCTTGGAGGCACTTAGAAGTCTTGTGGTGCATCTTTTCAGCCTTCCTGATGCTGTCACCTTGGGAGCATGGCAAAATGACAGAATGTGCCAGCTAAGGCACAGTAATCCTGAAGGGAAAAAGCTAAGAACAGCTCTGCAAGAGCAGGTCCTCTCAGCTCACCAGTGTCTTGTCTTCCCAGCGCAGAGCTGTGGCCAGTAGCGAGTGCTTAGGGAAGGTGTACAAGAAACACAGAAAATACATATTATATATTATGATGCTGTCCAAATTGCAATCCCCCCTGCTTCTGGCAATCTCTGCTTTCAGGACATGTGCACTGTAGGATATAACCATGCCTCTTTGTGTCTAATAGCTCTAGACGGTCCTTATTTTTTTTTTCCCCCATTACTTTGTTTAATCACTTCTTGAACTTTTTTATAGTCTTGGCCTTCAAAACATCCCATGGCAGTACGTTGTACACTTCTGTCACGTGGCTTTGTAAAATAGAACTTTTATTGTTCTTGTTTTTAAACATTTTGCTTGATGATATTTCAGCATTTCCTTATTCTTGTGTTATAAAAAGCAGAGAATAGTTGTTCAGTGCTCGTCTTTTCAGTACAATTCATAACACAGGGATCTCTGCTCATCGTGTTCAGCTGTCTTTGTATTTTCCATGGCTTTGTTTAATTAGTATCTCCCTTATCCAAAGTTGCCCAAGAACCAGGCTCTGATCATCCTTCTCTGTCCCTTTCCTCATTCTGCTCTGTGCATTTCAAGAGGGAATAACCAGAATTTTTTATACAGTATGTTAAGATGGGGTCTTCTGCAAGTGTGTTACAACTTCCTTTTTTAGGTATTGGATAGTTATCAGACAGGTTAGAGGCAATGTGTTTCATGTAATTCTGAAGACAGGGACATAAATAAAGGGGGATTTTTTAAACGCTAAGAAGCTATGTGAAATATTGTTGAGTCTAAAATTCGTCTGATGTTGAATTTAAAATATAAAAGTGGGAACTCCATAAACAAGGTAAGACTTTTTCCCTAAAAAATTAACAGGAAATTAATAGATATGTTTACTAAAAAGCAACAACAAAAAGCTTCCCATTGTCAAGTATGCAATAAAAGTTTTACAGCACTCAAGCCTGAAACAGCATGATGTTTACAAAGGCTAGCTCTCTGGCTGCAGGTGGCTAGCGTCCATTCTCTAAATCATTTCTTCAGTGTTTCTCCACAGAACACAGAGAAAAACTAACTTCTGTTGGCCATAGTTGTATTACCTCTCAAAATTGGAAAGTGAAGAATAACACTTAAATGACTCTTCTGAACCTAGTTACTCACCTTGGGGAGAAACACCAGAAGTAAATGGAGCCTACATAGTGACAAATGAATTGGGCCATTATCTGTTGAGGTAGATAAAGTAGAATGGTATTAAAAAACTATCAGATGCACTTTTAAATCTATGTTAATTTAAAAATGACATTGCTCTTCTGTATTTTGATTCCATTTGGGAGAATCCCAAATCCCTGTGGTCAAGGGTGGTTGTTCGTCATTGCAAAATGCTGAATGTAGGCAGAGATTACCTCTTTTGAGATAACTTTTTGAACTAACTTTGGGAAAGCGAGAGTGGATAGCAAGCTTCCTGCCTTCTGTTTCACAGACTAATTTGCTTTCACTTCTGCCTTCAGTGTAGGAAGCCTTCAAAGAGATGATACTGTATGCTTAGCTTTTGCTGAATGAATCCATACCTGGACGTCAGACTTCTCTGGGTTAGCAGGTAAGTGCAAAATGTCCCTGGCTTGGTTTCTCTCTTACGACATCTCTTCTGAAACTTCAGAATATTTGATGCTTCCCATGACCTTCATGTGAAACTCTATGTATCCGTGGCTCTAGTGTGCTGGAGGCTGAGCCTGGTGCAGTTTTCTTTGTTATGAAAGATTCCTATTGCAACAGCATTTAAACCTTCTTTATAGTGGTTTCATATGAGAGTCACAAGTCTTTTGGGAAACTTGTCTAGAGTTTCTCATTACAATGGTATGAGAGTCTTGTGAGTCTTGTGAATGTCCTTTTTTTTTCAGTTAGAATTTGGTAAATAAAATTTCATTTGGGTAATCTTTGGGTCCTTCACAGATGGTTGGGGCTGGAGCACTTGTTCTGTGTGAAGCTGAGAGAACTGGTCTTGTTCGTCCTAGAGAAGAGAGAGCTTTGAGGAGACTGATGTGCAACCCCTCAGTATCTATGAGGAGAACATTGAGATGATGGGGCCACACTCTTCAGAGAGGGTCATGGTGGGAGAGTGAGAGACGATGGGCATAAGCTGAAACAGGAGAGGTTTAGAGTAGGTGTATGAAGTAACATTTTCACACTGAGGTGGGTCAAGCACTGGAGTAGGTTGCACAGTGAGGCTGTACAGTCCACATTCTTGGAGGTTGTCAAGACCCAAATGGAAAAACCTTGAGTAATCTGGTCTCATCTCATACCTGACTTTGAGTGGGATGTTGAACTAGGGCTCCTGAGGCCCTCTCAGCCTGAATATTCCTTTGATTCCATGGTGTATTTCCTCAGGAAAAAAAAAAATACATGTCTTGTAACTGTGGATGGGAGATTTAAATAAGTATTTGCACCAAAACCAAAATGGCTTGTATTGATATAAAGTTTCCAGGTTCCTGGGGATATCTTGATACCCTTCACCTAACTCGAATATTACCAGGTTCCATGTTCTGAATGCCACAGATGGTTTAAACCACAGAATTGTCTGGCAGACATTTCCTAAGGGAAAAGGGACAGTTTCAGACTGTTCACAATATCCTTGCTTTCTTTAGGATGTAATTTGAAGAGAATTTTGGTTGTGGTAGTGATAGCCTTGTTTTCCTGTGTTTTGCACTTGGTTATGCCAGTGAAGATTTCAGCCATTTTCAAGAAAGGCTGTTTGTGCCAACAAGAACAAGATTTTGAGAAATTGCAACTGTTAGTTAACCTCACCTGGAAACAAAGTGCATGATGCCTTGCATAAGATGAGCCTGACCCTGTACCCTAGACCTTAGCCTTGCTATTGATTCTTGTGGGATGAAAGAAGGTTCTGGTCAATCCAATACTGACTTCTGTTTGTGTTCCTTTCTAAAACTAATTTTTCTTTCCTTTGCTATATATATCTCCACTTTTGTGTTAGTGAAAACATTGGATTGTTCCAAGGAATAGTATGGAAAATATCCTACAGAGTTCTGTGAGCTTTGGCCATCTCTCTGAAATACTACATCAACTTGGTGTTTGCTTTGGCACATAGCTGTGAAAGATTGGAGAGTGTGTGTGTTTATATGCATACAGAGAGAGAGTTCCTGCTCATTGTACCTTTGTGAGACTGCCAGACTGTCTGGCCTGATCTATTCTCCCGTAAGTGAAAAGGTCTTGCAAGTGCTCATTGTGCGCTTGGACTGGAGCTCGCTACGCGCTAAGCTTGAAAGGAATTCTGTCAGCTTGAAGAATCAGGTTTCTGCCTGAATATTGTTTACTCTCTATTGTTACAAGTAACACATAAGATTACTTGTCACTGGAGAAATTTTTCCGTCTTCCCTTTGTTTGCTCTGTGTACAGGGCAAAATTTCATATAGTACATTTTTGTGGCTCTCTCTTACCAGGCAGTGAGTTCCCCACTGGGGATAGGAGGGAGAGAGAATTGTCCAGAGGAATGAGAAATAACATATAAAAATCAGCTGTAAGATTCAGTTTTGGGCAAAAGACCTGAACATTGCTTTCGACAAAGGATATATTTTCTTCCTATAGACTGTTGCATTCTAAAGAAAGATGTGATCTTTTTTTTTTTTTGGCAGAGGGTGTTTCTGTGCAGAGTAAGATTTCTCTGCTCTGTGTGCCAATTGCCCAGCTTAAAGTTCCTATTCCATCCTTTGAGAAGATAAAGAATGACTCCAGCAGTCTATCAGTGATTGTCCTGCCTGTGATAAAGCTCATTCTTTGTCTGAGCTTCTACTGCAAACTCCCTAGTTGAAAGACCTGGACAGACACTACTTGATTAGTAATTGTGAAGTATTTTGATACTGAACTTGGAGTTTGAAAAGCAGAACTCTGTAGAACTCGAATCTCTTTTTTTTTTTCCTTTTTTTTTTTTTTTTTTTTCTGAACAAGTGTTCTAGCAATAAGCATTTGCCTAGAATGAGTAGCTCAAAAACAAAAAGGCATTGATGAGAATTGCCAAATAACTAGATCCAACCTGTAAACCATCTGGCCTTGAATCATCTCTGTGGTGTATGAATATTTGGAGAAAGGTGCAAATATTGCTGACATAGTTACAAGTGACCTGCACTGCTTTTTTGAAAGTTCTGTCTCAGCTTTTGTTTCACATGGTGGCTCTGTTATTTCAACCAGGCTGATGCTTAATGATTTTTTTTTTTTTCTTTGCTTCACCTTTCAAGTTTTTCTGTCCACTTTCACTTTACAAAATGTATAACCAAGGAGCACTTTTTTTTCGTTTTGTACTGGGAACATGAAGGAATTAAAGAATTCAAGACTTCAAAGCCTCCATGAATAATTCAGGCTCTTTTTCCAAAGAATATTTGCTCTACTACATATGCACTGATACTGGCCTCAAATGTTTATGGTATAATCAACAGTGCCAAATCCTCATGAGCCAAAAGGAAATGGGCTTTTACTTGGTGTCAGCGATGAATTTGTTTCCACCTTCAATGACACCCTCTTGTCAATTAGCCATCTAAGCTTGCAACAAAGAGGCAATTCAGAGAATTACCTCTACAACCTCCTCTATGAAACATTGTACAGCCCATTCCCTGCCTTGCTGCTCTTGTTGTGCTTACTGCTCTGCCTTTCCTTTTTTCTTTTTCTTTTTTTTTTTCTTTTTTTTCCTTGGGAATAGATATTTAGGCCAAGGCACACAATCACAATTACTCGGTTTCTCCTGAGGGAATGATCAAACTCCCTGAGACAAAAGTAGCAAGAGACTTCTCAAGAAAGCCAGTTGGAGAATTTTTCTAGGTCTTGATCTGATGGTTTTAGGGATCTGCTTGTCATTTTTGAGATCGGGGAAAGCCTGGGAAATTTATAGCTGAGAGTCTGCTTAGCCTGGATCATTTTAGATCCATTGCTGGTGCAATGAGACCTTTAAGCAAGGACTTTTCTTGTTATTGGCTTTTATTTTATTTTTTTTCCCAGAGACTGAAATTACTGAAAGCAAATACACCACTATTGCAGCAGGGTATAGAGGCTTGCTTTATCAAGAAATCACCTTATGAAAGCCCTGCTTGTGCAAACCGATCCTATAACTCAAGTGATATTTCATACTCATAGGCTTCAAAGTGTGGACCACCCAGCTAGCGTCAACAACCAACAAGGTGAAGAATGACCAGCAGAGCACCTTTTGCTAGCACTAAGATTAAATGTTTGTTTCCGCATCGTGAACTGCTGTGCCTGAGAGTTCAAAGTGGCGCTGTGCCTGTGTGTGTCCTCACCGCCAGGGCATGGGCACACGCTTCTATAAAGCTTGTCAGATTTAAGCTGCTGTTGAGAGCTGCAAGGCATCAAGTGCAGCGCTATGCATTTGTGAAGATAAATGAATCAGGAGGAAAAGCGCTTTTGCTGTGCTCCTGCTATTTTAATGTGGAAGTGAAACCCTGAAATGCTCTGTTCTACTTCAATAATTCTAAGAGGAGCTTTTCTCCAGAGTTCTGTGGTACCCAGATTAATTGAAATAACTCCAAAGGGCTCTTTTAAATCTATTTCCCTCCCCCATGTTTGCAGTCTTTTTTTTTTCTTTCCCTCTTCTGTCTACACCCCCTCTTTTACAAAAAAAACTTTAAAATGCTCTTCTGAAAACAACTTGAATGTAATTCAGATGAAGTTAATGTGAAGTCAAGGTTGATTGCTCTTCTCCCTGAAACTGACGGCAGTGGCTGAACACCGCCGAGTGTGTTCAAACACAACTGGGAAGCTCACGAGTGAACTGAACAAAGACCGGTCTGGAAGCTGGAAATCGCGGCTCCCCTCCTCCCCGAATGACCTTCTCAATTCGCCCTGAACCCTTTGATCACTGTCCAGCGCGCACTGTTGTGGCAGGCTGCGCTTGGTCCAGGCTTGTATACATGGGTGGAGGCTGTTGTACACTCCTGATCCACCCTGTGACCATTTCCATAAACACTGCTGCATGTCACATCTCTGCATGTACTCCTTCAGCTGAAACATTGGACGGTCACCTTCAACACAGCTCCCTTTTCCAGCAATCTGTCTGATAACAGCATTTAGAACATGTGTGCCTGCATTTTACATTTATTATTCTAATTTTGCCAAGTGTATTTCTATTTGATGCTGAAGGTATAATAGAGCAATAATACAGAGTTCATGTCTTTCTTAAGTGGCTACTCGAAGTGTTCTCCATTGCCAACCGCGGTGAGCTTGGGAGGGTGCTGCTCACAGCAAGAGCTCTGCTCTGAGCCCCCTTGTAGAAGCACATCCTGCAGAACACCTACTTTAGGGTGGTATTTTAGCTCCATATTCTTCTAACAGAGATTTTAGTTCTGGGCTTAGTGGCTTATTTAGAACTCTTGAGTCAAGCAGTATTTCCTTCAGCTTTTCTTCAGTCATTTATACTTGAATGTTGACATGGTAACTTAAAAAATGAGCTGAAACCTGAGGACAAAGGCTAGAAGGTTAAAAGGTAGAGGGAATGTGAATCAGTGATGGAGATGCAATCTGGATTACCTTATGTTTCTCTTTGTGCCTATTCTTTCCATAGGAGGTTGGTGAAGACACTTGCTTCTGCCAAGCTGTCTCCACGGCTATATCTTCTCAGAAGTTCCCTCCAACACTGTGGCACAAGTAGACTTTGTGGCTGAAGACTGTCTGCAGCAGACTGCATGTCATCAGTAAAAAAAAGCTTGGTTTTCTATTAAGCCTTCCCGTGAACTTGATCCAGGATTTTTCCAGGCTCCTGTATTATTTTTATCGGATAGTTAGAAATGCTATAAGAATTATACCATTTGCTATCAAAATCTCTTTGGCTATCTCCTACAGCACTTTTATCCTATTATTAAATGACATGAAGAAGGCATATTCGGTACCTCTGCAGGCTGTGCAAGGGATGTTGCAACCCTACAATTAGTCTTGTGCAAATCCTTAAATTGCTTGAAGAGGTTTTAGCAACCTACCGTGTCTCTCCTCAGCTCTCCCCTTCCTGCAAACCGCATCAAAGGTCAGTGAAATAAATTTTGCCCAGGCAATTGAAAAGCAGTGTCACAGCATCTCCTGATTCCTGCAGGCTTCCCCATGGACAAGGCTAAAACAATATACATGCAAGTGCCTCGTGCAGGTGACTACTCATAGAATTGCAAAATTGCCATGAGCCTGGCAGAGCCGAAGCTAAATTTCCTGCTGGTGCCAACAGAAGAAGGGTCAAACCATGTCAGTGGTAAGTGTGCATGGTTTGGGCCCTGGCCTCCTGCAGTCCCAGGAACTGCAGGTTTTGCATTGCCCTTGTCTCACCTCTTCCCTCTGCTTGTCATGGGGCTGGAGAGGTTTGGGCTTAGCCCCCTGTCCCCAGGACAGCAGCATGCAGGGCTGCCTGCTCTGCGTGAGCTGTGGCAGCCTTGTGTTACTCTAAGTATAGCTGAGGAGATGCAGCAATAAAAAGCCTCTGTTGTTTCAAAAAATCTATTTAAGACTCAAGCAGGGAATACTCTGTCTCTTGCTACTGTGTAAAAGATGAGACTGTACATCCTAGGACACCTTTACCAATGTTACTGTACCCAGGATGGTCACTGTGATGCTTCTGAGCTGCTGCTAGGAGCCAGGGTAAAAGCCCAGAGTCCTGAAGCAGTCTGTGAATGAGGTGCCATGGGACCATCTGCCTGGGGCCAGTGGTAGCCCCTTCTGTGCTGCTCCCCATGGAGCCTCATGTCACCTCCAGCTCCAGGAGAGCTTCGTCCATGGTGACTCAGCCCCCAAAAATGCTAACTAGGTTGTTCAGCCCCAAAGATGCGTGCGAGGATAAGGCCCTTATCCTGGCCCTGAACTGCAAGGCTCCCCTTAGGCGAAACACTGTTCTTGGTACAGCTTGAGGGAAAAATGGATCTGCTTTAAGAGAGCAACCTGTCTTTGAGATGATTTTAAATGTTCACATTTTTTATGCAGCGTTTTGGAACGTTTCAGTTACTTCCATTTGGAATTCAATTCTGCTCTCTGTTAATCAATAACAGGTCTTAACAAAACAATATCTCACAAGAGACACAAGCACACAGTGCTGAACAAAGCAAAACAGCCAGTGGCTTACAGCAACAATTGCTGCTACACAATGGGTTTTCAAAGCTCAGTATATATTTTGTCCCTAGTGGGAAAACCATAACAAGACTGAATTAGTGGCTAGGCTTGCCAAAGGGAGAAATTAAAGTGCGACTGCTTGTCTGACACCTTGAAGTACTTTTATTTATGCTGCGTGAGAGGACAGCGTGAGGAAATAAGCCACCGATTGGGGAAAAATATTTGCTGTTGCTTTCGGTGTGCATAGTGGTACTGCACGCACGTACACAGGGCTTGGTCCAAGTCAAAGGGGCCAGCAGCACTTTCTTGTGAGAGGACTCCCAAGAGGAGCTTTCAGAGAAGCGGACGCTATCTACAGAGCTGGAGAGTGGCCGGGAGCTGGGGAAGAAATGTGGCATTCAAGGGTAGGACAGGCTGGGAGTCCCTTGACCCTGATGGGGGAGGCTGAAGGCTGATTTGCAGGTGGTTGTTTGGTGAGGGAGAGTGAAAAGGGAAGACTATGTGAGAGCAAAGCAAATTCCTTCCTGCATGCAATCCTTTCCTAGCCTGCAGACTTCACTGCTCATCTGTGGATCTTGACAGTTCCTTGCTCTGGCACTAATGGGCTTCAGGAGCTACCAGTGTGCTGTAATCGCTGTGGTTCAGGGTTCAGCTTGCACCTTTACAAGCACCTTCACCCCTTGCTGTTAACCTCTGGTCTCCTTTATTTGGCAGCTAAGCTTGTAAATTCATGTAACCAAATAGCTGCACACTTAACTGTCTGCACGAAACTGAACAACCCATCCATCTTCCAGTGCCCAGCTAGCAGCCTAATGACATCCTTCGCTTTGCTCGGTGGTACCTTGCTAAACGTAACTACCTTTGGCACTGCAAAAACAATTGTTTTAGCATTAGCACAGGCCATGGAGCTCATCTGGGCAGAGAGGAGACTGGTAAGCTGCTGCCTTAGGACTTGATCCAGCCCTGACAAGTGTCGCGTGCGGAGCAGGGAGCTTCCCACAGACGGTTGGACGGCACCACGTGCCGTGTGTGCCGGTGCCCCGAGTGCACTCGCCCTGCCGCTGCGACGTGACGGATGGTTAGGTAAGTTTTTGGCCTGCTGACAAGCTGTGCTTTGCACACTGGAGCCGGAGTGTGCCTGCAGCAGTTTTATTTTGGGTTTTCACCCAGGTCTCCTGCATGACCTTTGACAAGTCTCTTGCAAAAGCCCTGCCTCAGTTTCACTATTTATAAGATGAGTGCAATTTCCTGAAGCAAAGCAACACTGGGAGGATAGAGGCTAACACAGTGCTCAGGAGGTGTTGAGGTTTTCTCGTCTTTGTAGTTATTGCCAAAGTCTGTGGTTTGAATTCTCCAGACTCAAAATGAATTGTGGCAAGAAGAAAGTAGTCTGGCGTGGTTTCCTTTAAAATTGAGTCTCATGCAAGTGCTCTGGGTGTGTGTCCACCCCCTTCCAGTTTGTCCCCATGAGCTAATTTCAACCCAGCGTGGCAGAAAGGTACGGGTCTCAAGGACAGTGGAATCTACTGGTTTTGCAAAAATAGCCAGCACGAGACCTTTCTCGTGCTTTTGCTATGGAGGAGCCTGGGCTGCAGGTTCACCCTTTATTAGGGACTTCGCATTGGAACTCCACTGTGGGAAACAGTTCATAGGAAACAAGGCTTTACGACTTCTGCTGCTACTGCTGTGGCTACCTGTTAGCAAAGGAGAAAAAGTACAGCTTTTTGTCTGCAAATAACTTAGAATTGCCGTTGGCAGAGATCTGATATGTTCCCTTCTAGCCCCCAAAGCAATCACAAGCAATCAAAGCTAGGAGCACGTGAACTGGCAGGGGTTGAACGGGCATTGCTTTCCTTTATTTGCAGGCTGCTTACCCGGTGTAACAGACAGTTTGAGAGCCTTTCTTAATTAACCGGGTGCTGTCCTGTGAGGCAGACCTACACAGCCAATGGGCATTATAAAAGTGTGGTTATTACACTTTGGCTTGGGAAAGGCCCCAGCACAGTTATATGGTTAAAGCAATAATCATGGAGAAAGGGAGAGGAGCCTGGGCCCTAGTTGCCGCTACAGAGATTGTTTGTTATTTTTATGTTAAACATCACTGGATCTAACCTCCATGGAGAGTGGGTGGAGGGTTAGTTTGAGCTGTCTTTGAAAACAATTTGAGCAGTGCACAGCAAGATCTGAGGGAAACTGTGTTTACAAGCTATATCCTGGCTCCAATTCCATAGACACCACTCTCCTGCCCTGTTGCCAAAATTAGCCGTAGCCACGAGCAGGCAGCTGGTGGCCCAAGCATGAGCCATTGTATTCAGTCCTCACTTAGTAGCTTTTGCATAGTTATACAGAAGGAATATTTTTCCCAGTCACTGAGCATCACCTACCCTATCAGTGTGCATTCATCTCTGCAGTGGCAGCAGGAAATTTCTAACATATTGAGCAGAAGCCAGTGTCCTTAATCATGCACAGTTCCTGCTGATTTTAGCAGTGGACTTGCTTCATGGGGCAGAGTAGTAACGTGTCCCTCAGGAAGCAGATTGTCTTCTCTCTGTGAAAGAGGGTGGGGAATACACTGCTTTGCTACTTGTCTGCCTGTCTGATGTCAAAAGTGCACAAGCAATTATACACAGGGCTGAAATTTAAATAGCAATACTAGAAATGTTGCCAAACTAGGTAATATTAATGAGTCCAGAGTGTTTGTCGATTAGCCTTCCCATCCATTAAATCGAGGTTGGTTTCAGCTTTTAATTTACTCTACATAAGCTGGAGACCCCTTTCCCTGGTGCTTTAGTGACTGAGTGAGCTCTTCCCTGTTCTAGTCTTGGCTTGGAAGGAGAGCGTTTGAAAATTTGCAGTGCATTAATTTCTGCCCCAGAGGAATTTTGGAGGAGAAACAGCTCTTTAAGTTGTTCATTTGCCACAATACATTTGAAAGGGTTGGTGTCAGGGCTTTTTGTAATTGTTTAAAATATTAAATAATGCAAACTAACAAGGCAAAATGCATAATTTATAGGGAGGGGGTGTCTCTCTGCTGTCCGTCTATTCACGTAGGTTTTTACTCCAACAGACCAGCTTTGCATTCCCCAGGGTAGGGACTTGCGTCCTGTCTGTGTGACTATGTTACTCCTTCTCTGTCCTGGGAGGGAATGAATAATTTCTGCTTTCCTTCTGTTTCTCCATCTCTGCTGGCTTCTTCACCGGAAAAGAGGAAATGAACAATGCCAGTGCTCTGCTCGCTCTTTACTTTTCTCCTTTTTTTTTTTCCCATCACCAAAAGATGGAAGAGGGAAAAGACTGCAGGCACTCAGTAGCCTCATCTTCTCAATCCCACTCTTTAATTGCTTTTGTTGGCCAGTGGCAAGATGGTCTTTTGCTCGTTATTTACTGGCTGTTTAATTTAAACATATCACCATCAGGATCCAAAAGATCCAGTCTTAAAGCTCTTTCACATGATTTGTCTAATTGCTCTCTGAATTATTTATCGTGGCTCTGAACTATCTGG